>OX438813.1:22657299-23233726 GCA_949316475.1 Hypomecis punctinalis
GCTTATTCTGTACATCAAAACTAACAACTTTTGTTCTGCAACTCGACAACAATCAGCTGTTCCATACATTTTGTCGCGGGTGAATGATATTTTTCTATGGAACAGCAAAATTTTTTTTCGAGTTTTGACAAATTTCGCAGTACAAAAGTAGTTAGGTTTGATGTACAGAATACGTCTCTAAGAGGATGCTAATGGATTAGAAATAACCCTGTATACACAATTATGTATATAAGTATATATACGCGTCGAATGGAGTTACCTCCTCCGGTTCGTCGGTCAAAAACATTCAAAGAACATGCACTTGATGAATTATATTACATAACTAAAGTAAATAAAATTATACATTCTTATCAATCTCTAGAAACCAGGTAAAATGAGTGCTACCGTGCCTCGGATGACACGTTAAAACTCTAACACCAGGGCTAGCCATCCGGCCTATACAAACTTACTTAGTTAAAAATATCAATGTCAGCAACTTACATTAGTACTTATATTACTGATCGATTTTCGCATTTAAATTCTTTAACCTTCATTCGACTAGTATAGGTACTAAGTAATGGTTCACCGAGATTATTTGCCTTGAATATGCCAAGCAGGTGCAATCATATGTCCATAATGAAGACAACTACTTACTTGTTGGTGTTCATTGGAATCAATTGCATTTACTTAAGCGTTAGGGCCTGGTCACATTAGTACGTTACGACGCCGGTAAACGACACTAAACCGGCACCAAAACTAGTAAAGCACCCGTCAGCAGTATCTACTGATCACCAAAGTGATACCTGTGATGAAGACCATGAAGATACAACGCTATAGAATAAATCGTTTGAAAAATGTATGTCTTACTCACTACTTACTCTTGTTTTTTCTTTTGTATGTGATCCATAGCATCCTAGTTACAGGGAATGCTATGTGGATGCGTGATTATTTATTTACAACAGAATTTCTCAAAAATACATATACACCAAACGTTTCATGACATCTGCATGATCTGCATCATACCGCATTGCTATCATAAAACATTTCGTGGGAGGAAGACGACGTCACATATTACAACGACGTACGTACTTAGGCATGGCTTGCAGTTAACGGACTTTCAAAAACATTTGTTTTTGGAGCCATATGAGAGCTCCTGAACCAAGCCAGAATTCGCCATTGACGAAAGGATGGTGGTACAGGTTTTGTCGTAGCGATATGCGATATTACATCGCTGGCGTCGTGTGGCGAAAATTTGACTGCGCCCTTAGTATACACATGCCCTTCAATAATAATTAAATAAGTGATACACACTTGTACAAACATATTATAATATTATTATGTTAGTAGGTATATGTATATTGTACAGATAGTGGCTAGGCATATGATAACTTCAACTTCATTCAGGTCAAATATTACATAGTCGTTTAGATAACCTCATTTAAACATATCTACCTATCTACATGTAGAATTATTTAGTTAGAATGCGTGCACTGAGAATTATGTATAAGTTTAATTATTTATATAAATAATTAACTATTTATATAAATTATTAGAAACCGTGGTGGTCGAGCACTCTGGTAGTAGTGACACCCGACCTGCAATCGTGAGGTCGTGGGTTCAAATCCCGATCTCGTACCAATGAGTTTCTTTGGAACTTATGTACGGAATTTTACATCATTGGCTTTTCGGTGAAGAAAAACATCGTAAGGCAACCTGCATACATCCGTAGAAGAAATTCGATGGCGTATGTGAATCTACCAACCCGCACTGGGCCAGCGTAGTGGTTATGGCCCAATCACCCTTCGTGGGTAGGCCTAAGTCCTGCAGTGGACTATTAAAAAGGCTGGTACAGTACAGTACTTAATTATTTGCTTATTTATTTTTAACCCTACTGCCAAAGAAGGGTATAGTTTTTCGCGAGTATCTTGTATGTTTCTTCGTAAATTTCTTTGTTCCAACGTATTTTTCAAAAACCTGGATGTATTTCAACAACTAAAGCACCGTTAGAGTTTTCTCAAAAAGCCAAACAGTATCCTTGGGTACGTCTATTTAAAAATAAAAAATAAAGTGGTGGATTTATGCCGCCAAAATGTAAGTAGCTCCATTTAGCCAAACCTATTGCGAAAGCAGAATATTTATGATTAAAATAATTAAAAAGAGATTACAAAAAACATTATGTCATGTAAATTAATCAGGTATAATTACAACCATTTTAAATCTTATTAGCGCGTTTTGCAGTTGGGGTTTTATTGCCATTAGATCTTCTTGTTACCACTGCACCACGTACATCCACCACATGCTGGGAAGCGCAGCGTAGGACATCCACCGACGAGGTGGACTGATGATCTAATCAAGACCACATGATCTGGATGCAAACCGCTGCCGACCGCTCATATTGGAAATCTATGAAAAATCCCTCTTTCCAGCAGTGGGTGTCCTACGACTGATATGATGATAATGATTTATTTTTCGTATAGAAACTATAGAGGTTTTACATAGGACCTTTGCTATAAGTGTTACGTGGACGGAACCCTTTTCTTTAAATATTTCTAAAATTTAAACTAAAGTATAGCACAGGTGTCACTCACCATTATCATCATCATCATCATTTCAGCCATAGGACGCCCAATGCTGGACATAGGCCTCCCCTAATGATTTCCAATAAGACCAGTTGATAGCGGCTTGAATCCAGTGCAATCCTGCGGTCCTAATGAGGTCATCCGTCCACCTTGTGGGTGGACGTCCTACGCTGCAGTTGCCGGTACGTGGTCTCCACTCAAGAACTTTTCGACCCCATCGGTCATCAGTCCTCTGCACTATGTGCCCTGCCCATTGCCACTTCAACCTGCGAATCCGCTGGGCTATGTCGGTAACCTTGGTTCTTCTACGGATCTCCTCATTCCTGATTCGATCTCGCAGAGAAACTCCGAGCATAGCCCTCTCCATGGCTCCTTGGGTTACTTGGAGCTTACTAATTGTGCTATGCGAGACGAGCCCGCGTGCTAGTACTCCAACCTAGAAAAAGATCGCCAAACGCGATTGAAACTATAGTAGCAGTTATCTACTAAAATTACGCGTGAGTAATACCTGTGCTATACTTTAATTAAAATGTGCGAAAACCATCAAATCAAATTTCCTAAAATACCTATTAAACTTTTCAAAATTATTTTAACGACATTAATTCGTCCTTTTCGTAAGTCAGTGAACTTACAGTTTACACTCATACTGTGTACTCACAGTGTATTTGGTATAAAATACAAATGTTTATACGTAAAATAACCAATATCAAAGCTTAAAAATACTTTACATTGCAGTTCATTTGTGATTTCATCAACTGCGCAAAAAATTAAGAAATAACCTTCATATTGGACCCTAAACCTTTCAAAACAGGTCTGGGTACTTGTTATATATGATGAAGTATTTAATTTTAATAAAACCATTTAAAAGAAAAGGAGGAAGGAGGTGTGTCGTAGTACTCGTGTTGTATCTGTAAAATAAATAAATAAGACTCGCGTAGCTAGATGCGTAGGGCACTTGGCAAGGCAAGTTACAATACACAATCAGAAGTTCCTTATCAAATAATGAATATTTATTAATATTTGTATAATTTAAAACAAAGTCCGACCTAGATATCAGAATAATGAGTATAGAAAAGATAATCTCATATGGTCCCGTCTTATTCCTTTTGCGACACAAAATCATAAAAATAAAAACAACACCAAAAATGAACTTACCGTAAGTACGTGAAGTTGTATCATGACTGTGTGAGGATAATTGCGAAGGGATTTACAAAAAGACAATTTAAGTAGTGATCGACACAATATGTTCATGAGTGTAGAGTAGCGAGTTTTAGTCCGTGGATCGGCGCGGCAGAGTGCGGCGGTGTATGATGCGCATGCCGCGCGATGAAGTGGGTGGCCCTAGCGTCGCTGATCGCGGCGTCGCTGCTGCGGCTGCCGGCCCCGGTGGTGCGCACCAGCAGCGGCCTGCTCCGCGGCCGGCTCAGCGACAACGGCCGCTTCTACGAGTACTTCGGGATCCCCTACGGAACTGTTGACGAACGGAACCGTTTTCAGGTGAGGATTACGTTTTTTTAAGTTATTTGATTTGTCTGACATATGAACCTCTTTTCAGTTCAAATGTTAAAATTA
The DNA here is from genome assembly GCA_949316475.1 of Hypomecis punctinalis. Taxonomy (NCBI): domain Eukaryota; kingdom Metazoa; phylum Arthropoda; class Insecta; order Lepidoptera; family Geometridae; genus Hypomecis; species Hypomecis punctinalis. The sequence goes on from OX438813.1 coordinate 22,661,430, forward strand.
TGAACAAAAATCCTACTAATATTATAAACGCAAAAGTTTGTATGTATGGGCTATAACTACTGAACGGATTGAGATGAAACTTTGCAAAAGTATTGCTTATCATATTAGGTACATCAGAATAACACATGCTATAATTTTTTGAAAATATTGAGTCAAACGAAGTTCGCCGAATCAGCTAGTATATTAATAAATTAGTTCATTTATAAATTTTCAATCCTAAAACAATTAGGTATACATAATATCTTTATTTGCTTATATGGGTAAGATACGAGTAGGTACATTTTAACAGAGATGCATTTTTATATTTTTGAACGACATATCCTGCCTATTTGACATTCAGCATGCCTATTTGACTTACCTATCACAAATAATAGAATCGGAATCTTGGAGCTGATCTGATGATGGAGTCGGAAGGTGGCAATAGGAACTCCTGTACTAAACAAGATAGTCCCGTCGTGTTTGGGCTCGTTTTACATGTCTTGGCTAGCACTCTGTTCCTACATGATATCCAGGATCTCAAAAGCTTATATTTAAAAAGTTATATTTTTTATAATAATTTATTTTTCATAATTTACACAGTTTTAGCAGTTTTGTCTTGTATTGTTCTAGCTTTTGTCAGTCTTATGAACTCATTTTAAATTATTCGATGTCGATGTTTAAATGTAAGGCATCCTTACAAAAAAGGAAGAGAAGGGTGTCGCCCCCGTTGTATTTTATCCCGTAAATCTAACTGCATCCTCATTCAAATCAAACGTTCTAGAATATCGTGTATCTGTATCATATTTATCACCAATTACTGCAAATAAAGAAAAAATAAAAACAAAGTAATTAAAAATCAATTATAGATATATCATAACATAATTAAAACATATAAAATGATTGCAAATAGAGTCTTGCGTTAAATTTTTATTAATAATAAATTATTCCCATGATAACATGGAATTTTCCAGGGAAAATTACAGACACTAAGTCTCACTGGAACTTGTACTTTTATGATAAAGATATGAAAATGAAATGATCATAAGTCACGAACACATTACAAGTATAATCGCATCATACATTAGAGAAATACATCTTTAAAATTGATTGTAAGCAGATTCTAGTTTTTTTTGAGCAAGAGTGCGCGCAAAAGCTCCTTGAGCCACAAAAAGCTAATAGTAAATCTGCATTTTCATGCGATGACTGCGCAATATGTTTAATGTTTCAATGCTTTTATTGATATCATAGTGTCCATATATGTAAATATTTTTAACCTCTGATCCAAAAAAGAAGCGTTGTGCTGCGTAGCTGACAGGTATACATGTACCTATAGTTACATTAGATTTTTAGTTATTTTAAACTGTTATTTTTGACGATGCCATTGCAGATATTTTAATTAATGTATTGTAATATCATGCCTAATAATTCTATTGAGTACATAATTAATAATTGTTATTTTGACGATTCATTGGGTGTTGCTTATAGTATAATATGTTTGTATACCAATGTATGTAATGATCCTTACCCAAACTAAATGTATATCTATCTATCTATGAGTAATGGTATAGTATGTAAGAATATACAATTATACTTGTCGCTTTTGAAAATGCAGGGACATTCAGGACTATAAATACACACTCATCATCGCCTGCCTCGATGGCTCAGTGGTTAGTGACCCTAACTTCTGGATCAAAGAGGAGTGGGTTCGATCCCCATCCAGGGCAAATATTTATGTGATGAACATAAGTGTTTGCTCTGTGTCTGGGTGTTATTTAGTTACTATCTATATAAGTATGTATTTAAAAAATAAGTATATGTAGTATATCAGTATCTGACAGCCATAGCACAACCTTTGCTTAGTTTGGGGTCCGAGGCCGTGTAAAAAAAATCATGATGAATAACTTTTACAGTGAAACCAACCCCGAAATCCGAGAAAAAATTCTCTTTTATACATTTTCTCGCGAGTCACTGAATTTTTTTAATGAAACAGATAGTAGTCATTCATAATAATGACATCTAAAATCTCTTGCTAAACGTCACCTTGTACCTACATGATAAAGTGTTGATTTGGGTGGGTCACTGAAGTATGGAGAAATAAAAAAACCGGACAAGTGCGAGTCTGGCTCGCACATCGAGGGTTCCAAACAAACGCGTTGTTAAAATTATAAAAAACCTGTTTTAGCATGTGCTAATGAATTTCTTTTATGTGATTACTTACATGATACGATTTACTCACTTTGAATTTTCAACCCATATTTTAAGAATTTTGAGGCCCTATTTTTTTGTGATGTAAATAAAAACGTACAGTTTTCAGATATACATATTCCTATATGTGTACTCTGAGACAATGCTTCTCGCCAAATATCTTAATTCTATGTCAACGGGAAGTACCCTGTAGGTTTTGATTTTTGCGAGTGCGAAATATGCGGTTTTTTACGACATAAACGGCTCTAACTTTTTTAAACGATAACTGAGAAATTTTTCTTTTACACAACTGCAAGCGATCATAGATATACGTATAAGTTTAAATTTCACAACAAAGTGATCCTATAAGGGTTCCTGTTTTTTTTGTTTGAGGTACGGAACCCTAAAAATAATGAAATCAAACCTTATGTATAAATTAATTTAACCATTTGGCACCTTTTTATCTCTGAGCGTCTTGAAAAATAAAGAAAAACAAATGTTGACCCACCCTAGTGTTGATAGCTTCATATTATCTTCTAAACCAGTGAACCAATTTTGACGTGACAACGTCTTATAAATTGGTTTGCCGGGTCATATTATTATATCTTCTTTGGCCGGGTGACACTTCAAGAAACTGCGTTACGCTCCGCTCACGTTATGCGCTCACAATGAGAGCGAGTGAGAGGCACGCGTCATGGTTAGCCCGCCTAAGAGCGAGAGAGACAGACATTTTCATCCTTCTTCCTACTATACGAATGAATATTCACATTAAAATTATTTTACCACTCAAAGTCGTTGTCACGTAAAACTTTCGCCCGTATACCGACTTTACAGGCAACCAATTTTCTTTTGATACATCTCTCTTTTTGCGTCGGGATTTCAAAATCCATACAGAATTGTACATTTTTATTCCTATTAGCTCAGTTGTGTAGAATGAATGAATTGCAAATAACGTGATGTTTGCCTATTCATGTTTCGCCTACCGTCGGTGGTTCACGTGGTATAACGTTGACATGTCATTATTTTCAGGGTTAAGTCTACATTATTAATATTTTAAGCTAAGGAGTTTTATACTAAAAGCTCTTAGTGACGTTATATCTAACGTAAATAATTATTTTTCCCAAAAAGTAGCGTAAGTCATAACCGACTTCAACTGTGTACGGAATTCGAATAATTCGCAACTTCGCACGGATCCATGTTTAGATGATAGAAATTTTCACATCATTCATCATTGTTGATTTACCAAAAATGGCTGAGCAGATTTCTATAAAATTATAAAGAACTGTTTTTAAGGCGCCATAGTATCAGCGTAATTTTTTATATGAGCAGGTGAAGAGCAATACGCTCTAGGTTTTGCCCGATTTATGCTTTCAATTATCAGTATAAAATTGAAATCATCACTTTTTCCTAAATTTTATGGATGAAAGTTTTAGTTCAATTCATGTGCATAAGTAATAGATTCGAAAAAAATTGTAAACGTGTAGAAAAGTGCCCGAAAATGCAATTAACTTTTTTAGAAATCATGAATTTGTTCTAAAAAGCGGTATCTTTAAATGTGGTATTTCATTTCTATCGAGCGAAGTTTCTTGAATTGTGTTTCGAGTTATTGAATCCCCTACCGTATAGTTTAGAGAATATTGTGTATTTTATTTTTATTCGACAACTTCAAGGTTTGATGGAGAAAAGTCAGTTTAACTAGGGCTCTATACAGGTATTTTGAGATTGGATGGCGACTTAAAGTATGATCTTTCAAACAAAAAAATAAATATCAAAATCGGATACCTCTCTGTAAAAAGTTATGTGTGGTCAAACGTTACAATCTGAGAGTGAAGAGTTACTAATAACTTCAAAGGTTGCAATGGCCGACAAGGGCAACTAATCCATAATGTTCTTCAAATTAATAATACAGGTACACATACAGAGAAGGCAAATAACTATTTCAAATCGCTGTATTTGAGCAAATAAGACAAATGCGCGAGTACGAACGGTAATAACACTTTATCAGGCATTAAATACATTACAAACTGAACAAATAACAATGGCCTTATCGCTTAAAATTATTTCTTCCATAAGATGAATCTCTTTCATCTTTTTGAGCAGGATTATTGCTGGAAACTTTGCCCTTCAGCCCCTTTTACGTAACAGCTCGATGAAGCTTTATATATCATATTTTATTAGGAAAAGCAAGTCGTAAGGAAAAATATCAAATGTGACGTCAGAACAACCGGGACCTACTAGGTTTCTAAGTAATTTAAGAAAAGAGAAATTGTTCTAAAATTAAAAAAATACATAATACAATGAAATAATGTTGTCCGGAACCATTGAGTGTGGGAGTCCAAGTTTACTTACTTACGAGTACTTTAACAATTTTAAATATTCATACTTAGTATCGATACAAAATACTTAAAATTCATTTCCTTGAACAGAGTTCGCGACACTCCAATTGGCGGTAACAATTTTATTACTGTAGCGAATGTAATATTACAATATCAAAAGTAACAGAAACAAATAACATGAAATGGATATCGTATGAATATTATTATTGCCAATCGGAGTGCATCAGTTTTGGCCATATGGTCATAATATTGGGAGCATTATTTTTATCTATTCAATACCTAAGCATATAGTAGGCGAAGGAATATAGCATGTAAAAATATAAGTCCTTGTAATGTAAGCATCATAGCAGCAGTAGCTGGACAAAGGCCTCCTTAAAAATTTCAAACATAACCGATTGGAAGCTGTTTGTAATAAAAACAACTAAAAACTTGATTTATATGTACCTTACCTTATCAAACTTGTAATATTTTAAGCTTGCTTACTCGTAAGATACTACAGAAAAACCAGTATTCATATGTTTATTATTGTTTATTGTTCAGTGTTCATATATATTTTAATGATTGGGCTAGTCTGAAAATCGTAATAAATACATTAAGAAACAAAATCGACATTTATGGCCTTACCACAAAAGATTTAAACACGCTTAAAACACTGTTTAACCGTGCAACTTGTATTGTTAAACATAGTCTAAAGTGCGAGTAAAACTTTTGTGGTAAGACGGCTATATTTTATCTTTTTCCTGAAAACAAGCTGCGAACTACGTGTCAATTATAGCAATAAACCTTTCAAAAGAAATATTCATAAAGTTATTGAAAACCGCATTGCAAAATGTTGTACATTTTATATGATCTAGTTTAGTGTATTTATTTATGCAAGATATACGTACCTACATGTGAATACAATCAGTGCTTATTATATTAGACTAATACTTATTGCTAATTCAGTAGATGTACCTACATATTCGCCCTGTCTAATAGGGCGTAGCATAATTATTTATTATTAATTCCAACAGTGTATTTAACAATGAAGAACATTCAAAAATACTCTAGTTCGAAATAGTTACATTTAATTACTATCTATATATCTATCTTAATAGTAGTAGTACTTACAGTAATAATTATATGGCTGACCTTATTTATTATAGCTCTATGATATGACTAGACCCTTATGTATAAGTTATGTCTATTAAATTATACCTAGAGTTTAAAGTTTATCTTCGAAGAAATCATCTAGGGTATAATAGCACTTTTGCGTTAGGAGGTGGCGTAATTTGTTTTTGGACGCTTTGTCGGAAGTTTCGTATTTTAGTGAGTCGGGGATTTTGTTATATATTTTTATTGACATGTATTCGGGGTCTTTTTGTAAATCTCCATTTTGGGTTCAGGGAGCACTAGTTTATTTTTTCTTCTCAGGTTGTTAGTTTTGGTGCAAAGATTTGTGTGTGTTCTTACAAATGTTGCCGATTCTAAGATATATATGAGATGGGATGGGAGCGTGAGGATTTTTAAATGGATGAAATGAGGTCTACAACTGCTCCTTTGTTTTATATTGGCTATAATGCGGATCAATTTTTTTTGAGTGATGAATAGTGTTAACGTCGGTGCTATTGCTTCATAGCAGGACGCCGTATCGCAGCCAGGAGTACGCATAAGCATAGTAGACTGTGGTGGCTATCGCTTCATTGGTGTTAGTTTTTAAGTTTGCCAACGCATATATGAATTGTGACAGTTTTGGTTTTATTTTTTTAATATGCGCTAAGCTGCTCTATTTTAATATGATCTAAGAAGATATACAGCCAGACATAGGTACAAAATAGAAGACTTTGATTCATAAGATGTGGAGATAATTGTCATAATATTGTAAGTGCTAATATCCTTCCATTGTCACGTCATAGCGTCGCACTTAAAAAAGCAATAATTTTAGGTAATTTGCAAATTCGAATACCAATGTGGACATGATTGTATACTAAGTGAAGGAACACGTATAAATACTTATTATCGGAAATAAGAAGTAATACGACGCTGTAATACCAATGACGTAAAATACTTAACGATATTGATAAAAAATTTTACGCAGTCACGGAATCTTATCATAGTGTCATGCGCTACTCCTACTTTTCCTAGAATTTTTAAAATATACTTTTTATAACTTGACATCATTGATTTATGATACGAATTTTGATAAAGCATGTTTTAATAATGTTGTTTAGATTTACAATACCAAAAACTACGTTTATAAAAAACTTCCTTTTGAAAAACCACCTTGAAATTTGGTCGATCAATATGCGTCTTATTCATCAAGTACAGTAGAACTCCAATTATCCGAACTCCGACTATACGAATCGCCGATTATCCGAATCACAAAAAAGACCGCAAAACAGCTTACATTGACGGAGATGTTTAAAAAACAATGATTTTTATTTCTAAACGTGTACATAAGTACATTTTATTTATATTTAAAACATGTGAAAATTTCATGTTTCTTTCATTTAATTCAATAAAAAAAAATAGTGCAATATCAAAACGTAGCTTTTATTCTCTCCAATGGCAATTTTTTTTTAAAAAATCCGATTATCCGAATACTTGATTATCCGAATGGGTCCTGGTCCCCATTAATTCGGATAATTGGAGTTCTACTGTATATTAGATTATTTAATTAAAGTGGCAGTGGGGAGGGCTCATAGTTCAGAGAGTGGATTGCCGATGGGGCAGTTAAGTTCTTGAATGGGGACCACGGACCAGCAAGCGCAGCGTAGGACATCCACCGAATAAGTGGACTGACGATAGATTAAAGATTACAGGAACGCGCTGGATGCAGACCGCTTTGGACCGGCCTTAATAGAAATCCTTAGGGGAGGCCTGTGTCCAGCAGTAGACGTTTTACGGCTATTGGATGGATGGATGGAAAGATTGGGTTATTTATCAGAGTCCTTGTATTTTCCAGGCACCGCTGCCCCCGCCATCATGGAAGGGAATTTACGACGCCCTAGACGAGAACACCTGGTGTCCGCAGCGTTCGCTGCTGAGCGGCACCACCATCGGGGAGACCGACTGCCTGAAGCTCAACGTCTACTCCCCGGTCCACAAACCCCCCACGCTCCTCCCAGTCATGGTCTTCATCCACGGTGGCTGCTTTTTTGGAGGAAGCGGATCTCCATTCCTCTACGGCGGAGACTACTTCGCCGAAAATGGAATCGTCTTCGTAGCCATAAACTATAGATTAAGTGTCGAAGGGTTCCTATGTTTAGGCACTAAGGAAGCGCCGGGAAACGCCGGCCTCAAAGACCAAATAGCTGCGCTGAAATGGATTAGAGACAATATACGAGGCTTTGGAGGAGACCCAGACAATGTCACACTGTTTGGAGAAAGTGCCGGAGCTGTTTCCACTTCTTTTATGATCCTATCAAAAGCAGCTAAAGGTCTTTTCCATAAGGCGATACTACAAAGCGGCTCCTCATTGGCGCCCTGGGGGCTACAGCATGATCCTATTAAGACAGCTAGCAATTTAGTTAAAAATTTAGGCTACGATACCAAAGATCCCAATGAAATTTATAGTATTTTATCTAATAGAACTGCTGAAGAGCTAATACTCGCTTTGAAGGAAAATGAAAAGAGGTATTGCGTTGCTGATGAAAATATTTTTGTGCCATGTGTTGAGAAAGAGATAGAAGGCGTGGAGCCGATCGTGACAGAATACCCTACTGATATCATTTTGTCGGGAAATTACACTAAAGTGCCGATGATAATCGGATACACTGACAGCGAGGGTATCTTCTTCGTATCAGCTGATTACGGAATAAGTCTAAAGAATAACGAAAACAATATACTCGTAGACCCACTGACAACCATGCAAAGAGACTTTGACTTTCCCAGTGAAAGCGAGAGGAACGGCACGGCTGATCTGATAAAAAGGCATTACTTCTCGTCACAAGACGACGAGTTGATAATGAATATGGTGGAATTATATTCTGACTTACATTTTAAGGTCCCGTTGATTTTGGAAGCGGAAATGTACGCAAGGACCACGCACCAGCCGATATATTACTACCACTTTCGATACAACGGACTGATAAATATGCCGAAGTTCATATCAGGATTTGGACTGACAGACGGAGCATCACATGCCGATGAACTATTCTATTTATTCAAACCCCGTGCTTTTCCTCTACCTCAGAAGTTTTTGGAGGAAGACATGATAAAGAACATGCTGATGCTGTGGACTAATTTCGCAAAATACAGGTATGTGACATTTGACATTAATAGAAGCTTTTGCTGATCCTGATATTATATCAGGATCAGCCAATATGTTCGTGGCACTATTTTTATAACTTTTATGAGACTGCGTCAGTGGTCCCAATGGTTAGTGATCATGACTCCTGTGCAACAGGCCACCTAGGTTCAATTTCCACTTAGGGCAATTTTATTCCGATATGAACATAGGTATTTTCCGATATGCTTTGTGTCTGAATATAATTATCTATATAAGTATGTATTCAAAGATTTGTATAAACCGTATATCAGTCACAGTTATCACAAGCTTTGCTTAGTTTGGAACAGATACCGTGTGACGTAAGTGTGTACCCGGATATCTATTTATTTGCATAAAAGTCACAATACTACGGTAAGTGATCACCGTTTAGGAATGCAATCCTAAACACATTCATCCATACTTATATTGAATCTCTGTGATGCGTTTACACAAAAATTACGTATATGATTTTTTTAAAATACATCTTCGGCATTACATTCTACGGCTGAAATAAGACGCATTTATTCAAAAAATATAAACATTACGACTCATAATTGGTTCGCAATGACATGCCACATTTGTAATTGTACACAATTAACTAGTTAACCGGTATGGTACATTCTACAGAACTACTTGTTAACCTTGCTTCTTGAAATCGCAATGTTTTTCCTTAAAACTTAAACATAATGTAACCTGCGTAAATTAAATTAACAATCGCAGTATTCATTATCTGCTTTACTCTGGTAGATCAAAAGAATTTAGTTGATTGTAATCAGTTGCTGTCACCCTTCGTGGGTAGGCCTACGTCCTGAAGTGGACTATTAAAAAGGCTGGTACAGTACAGTTCTTGCTGTTACGGTAGAAACACATCTATTGTGATTAATTTCTTACAAATCTAATATATACTAATCAATTTTAAAAACCAACAAAATAAATAATTGTTCAGTGTACATTTATTTTATACAATTTCCTAAAACTAGACCGCATTAAATTGTTGAAATTTAGAAACTTTCCAAAACTAAACCATAATTTGATCAAAAAATTAACCATAATACTTAAATTAAATAATAAAATAAAATAGCCTTTATTTACTGAAACCCACAACCAGATTACAACTACCTAACTTAATTTATTCTTTTAACTAAATCTATTTATATTATAATATACATTTACAATTACACACACACACTTTTTGATTTTTGTAACTAGCTCTATTTACAATACGATAATTATTATACATTTACACACACACACATTTTGGTTTTATTTTTATAACTAAATGTAAATGTTTGCATTCTGTATATTAACTATACATTTACACCCAACCTTTTTTATCTTACTTTTTTTTAAAAAAAACTTAATACTTGCCTAATTATTTGGTTCTCAAAATATTACCTACCCACTCCCTCACAATTACGAGTATATTATTATTAGTTGTCAAAATTACATTATACAAGTTTGTAATTATTATGCTAATTAGAATAGCGAAGGAACTAGACAATAGGATTCTTATGATTTTTTTAAAGTTTGTATAATGGCGTCATTATGACAACTAAATTAGGGACCACTAATCATAAAGGTGACGTCCACAAGTGGTATATTATTCTGAGAAAAATCGAACCAAGATGATATATACATCATTTGAAAGCTTGATATATGGGCTTCTCAAAAATATTAATTTAGATATTTTTTATCCCTCCATTTTTTTTAAATGTGAAAAATAAATTGTATGAAAAATAATAATACATCTTTGTACTTTTTCTAGTTCAGTAATAATAAAGTACTTCTATCGTTATTTTACTTGCATTCGTAGCTGATTCTTCCACATTCATCTCTTAATTTGCTAAAATTAAAAATTATAACCTACCAGTGTGACCAGTTAGTAGGTGTACAATGTGACAAAAAACACTTAAAAACTGTGTATATAGTAATAGGTAATAGTGCTTCCATTTAACAATAATGGAGGTTACTTAACCAGGGTTGATACAGATAAACTACCTATTGAGCCAAATATATTCATTTATCCTAATATATTCAAAATTAATTTAAAAAAAAAACGGAGGGTTCCTTTTTGGTTTTAACTGATGTAATAGACTCAGAAAAATATAAACTTTCTTGAAATGTAACGAGTGTTGTGGTTAGAATTTTTGATTATTATTATACCATCCTCCATACATTTTGTGGACATGTCCTTTAAAAAAGCTGTCATACCGGTTATCTTGGTAGTTTTAGCAAATGGCCAAATCTTGCCTGGCCAAAATGAGTGCTACAACTCTTTCCAGCAATTTAAACTACACTTACACAGATATCATGTTGCAACTATTTTAAATAATCTTAAGAATTCTATTGTCTAGTGCCCTCGCTATTCTAATTAGTAATATCGAGAACATGTTGTAATATCGGTAACTTGCCCTTTTCAGGGCCGCGTCGGTCTTTTTCTTTTGACCTTGCGATGTAGGTAAAGGTTCCGATGGCATAATATTGTGTTGAGTACGATTTTGATTTATGGTCTATTAACATTTTAATTGGAAATAGTTTGGTGACTAGTAGAGTAGTTAATAAAAGAGCCAAGTGCTCAGACACTATCATTTAAAGTTTTGGAGCAAAACGTTGTTCCTCTCTGAAAACGCAGAATTGTTTAAATAATTTATACAGGGTCATAGATATTAAACGCAAAACCTTTTAAGGGCGGGTCTAGTACATCTAGACAAACAACTTTTGTTCTAGGATTTTTGGAAAATTACGAAGAAAAAATCGATTGAGAGGCGAGCCAGGAGGCTGATTGACAACCACACCTTGACTAAGTCGCAGCTGCAAAGTCTTGAGCATCGTCGCAAGGCAGCGTGTTTGTCAGCCTTTTACCGGATACACTTCGGAGAGTGCGCCCAGGAGTTGCACAATCTGATCCCCCCTGCCCCTTTCTTCTATCGTACAGCAAGACAGACGCGACCAAAGCGCCACCCTTTTATGGTGGACATTCCGCGCGTTAGAATCAAGCGTTTCGAATCCTCATTCCTCATACGAACAGCCGGAATGTGGAACGCTTTGCCTGGGTCTGTCTTCCCGTTAAAGTACAACGTGGATGTCTTCAAATCCCGAGTAAATAGGTATCTTCTAGGTAAGCGTGCTACACCCTAGACCGCACATCTGCTTAACATCAGGCAGTGTGTAGTCAAACGCGAACCTATTCGAAATAGAAAAAAATCAGTAAAGCTTTCTCATACAAAAAGTTCGTCAACTCGCGGCAAAATGTATGGAGAATTTTTTTTTGCGAATTTTTAAAAGTCGGTTTTCTATAGTTGTTTGTCTAGATTTAGTACACCCGCCTGTTTTGCGTTTAATACCTATGACCATGTATAAAGAACTATGACTACACGGCCATATAGTTTCAGAAACAAATGGTCGATGGGGTCGTAGAGTTCACGAATCGAGACTACGTGATCAGCAAGCACAGCGTGGGACATCCACTGATGATCTAATGAGAAATGGTCCGCAGAAACACACTGGGTGCGAGCCACTTACAATGGGTCTTATTAGAGATCCATAGCAGAGGCCTATGTCCAGCTGTGGACGATCTACGGCTGATATGATTACGATGATGACTGGATCCTAAATAAATTAATAATATTTAGCTAATAATATAAGTATCTATTGACATTAAATCATCAAATATGTTTTTATTCACAAAACTTAACTTAAAAGTGAAGCCTAGCTGTGGACCCAAGTCAAAGAAGATATAATAATACTACGTATAGAACGGCCACTCGTTACCCCCCACCCGTTTGAGTCTTCCTCACTTCCACCCCGCGTCAGGACACGATTTACTACTCTGCGCGCGGGCTGCACAGGCCGCTGCAAATACCCGTGTAGCGTTCGTGCGTATGTGTAGTGTCTGTGAATAAATATAGTGTTGTGTGCGTAAGACAGCAGATTTTGTATGAAGAAACGCGGAGTGTCCGGTCTGTGCCCAAGTGGAGGGAGCCAAATAATATAGGTAGCCTTGGACTCAGCTGGTGATCGCTTTCACAAAATAAATCAGAATAAGTGTGCATTAAATAGAAACTACGAGTAGCATTACGTGCATGCCTTGAGCATTCATGCTCGCCATAGAAGGCTCCTTCTTGCGGCGGCGTCGTGTGTCGGGTCGTTACTCGTATCTTCCCTTAAATATGGTCGAGGAGAGTGATGGCTGATACATGCGTCGTTTGCTCGTGGCATTCACGCAATGCAATGAAACCACTAACTTAGACTAAGATTTAAACTAACCCCTCTCTATTGTACAGTCGCATTCTTTCAATTGTAACTAACTTAACAAAAGGCACAGACCCTGGAGTCTGTGGGCCATTAATTTAAATAAAATAAAAAATAATATAGGTACTAAACTATTTACAAAATACCTAAACTACAGGGTTACCGGTAATCAATTAGCTCATTTGACTGCCTCGGTGGCTCAGTGGTTAGTGACCCAACTTCTGGATCAAAGAGGCGTGGGTTCGATCCCCACCCAGGGCAAATATTTATTTGATAAGTATTAAGTATATAAGTATTTGCTTTGTGTCTGGGTGTTATTTAGTTACTATCTATATAAGTATGTATTTAAAAATAAGTATATGTAGTCTAGCAGTCTCTGGCAGCCATATCACAAGTTTTGCTTTGTTTGGGGCCAGAGGCCGTGTGTAAGACGTCCCTAATTATATTTATTTATTTTTAGAAGCTTTTTCTGTACATAAAAACTAACAACTTACGTTCAACGACTTTTATTAAATCTCAAAAAAAAAACTGTTCCATAGAAAAATGAAACAGCTTTTTTTTTAGTTTTGACAAAAGTCGCAGAACATTCTTATTCATTATTTCTGTATCAAAACTAACATAAATAGTTTTGATACAGAAATACATAATACAGAAAAATCCCCAAAAGGATTGCTAATTGATTACCAGTAACCCTGTATACAAAACTGAATTAAAACATATAGTCAATAAATACGTACTAAATACTTCAAAATCTTGTAAAGATTTGCTATAATCAAATCAAAGTTCAAAGAGAATCTGTGTTTCTCATCGCAGGTGCTTATTTTAGTGACGTTGATTAAAATAAATATTTTGCGTTCTTCGCTTATCTCGAGAAGAATGGTTTCTCAGCTTATTATAATTTTCACATTGTTTTTGTTTTCACAACAGTTCATTGATATTATAATAAGCCCGATTACAGAGGCGCCAGCGTAAATTAAATAGCAGCGTAAAAAGCGTTCTCTCTATCGAATGCCTAAAGTGAAAAAGAAACAGAACTATGCTATTTAGCTAATATAGTTACGCTGGCGCCTCTGTAATCGGGCTTAATCTTTCATTAGTCAATTTATTCAGTTCATTAGCCTTTGTCATTTCATTTCTGAAAGTTATGCTATACCTATCGATGTTTTTAACTGATTTTCAAAAAAAAGATTTTGTTTCGAATGAGTGTACTTCCGAGGTAGTATACTCTATTTAAATTTTATCCAAATCGGCTAAGCTGTTTTTGATAAATCAATAATGTACTTGGATGTTACATCGATTCGTACAAACTATTCGATTTTTGTGCACGGTGGAAGTCGCTTTGGTGATTTATTGCGAAAAATAATTCATTTTATCATTATTTCTTTTTGAAATGAAGTACGTATCTCTTCATGTGGTCCAATTTTGTAAAAAGTCTGTTAAATCGTTGGTCGATAATAAATAAACAAAAATGAAACATAATAATTTTATGCTAGAATAACCCACGTTACGGGGATCACTTAGTCCAGAACATATCTCTGGCAATTCAGCGTGGAAACGCTGCCAGCCTCATGGGCACGTTCGGACGCTGAGGCGGGAGGCTGAGCGCGGGGCACATTTCGGTTAGATACATATTATTATTTTATGTAATTTTTATTAATTGTGTCAGTAATTTAACGTTATAACATAATCTTATTTTATTTGACGCTATGCATCAAAAGCAGATTTTTCTAAACATGAATATGTGCTAGAATATTATTGTAATACTGCATGAATGTCTCCATTTTTTTTTTTTTTTTTTTTTAAATTATTCATGACCATGGATACAGAGTCCTTCAGTCGAAGTCTTAAATAATAAACAATTTACAAACATATTTTATCAAAATAGTCACAGTCGTAGTCTCGTCGTCCAATAAAGTCGCTGTCAAATCCAATCATAGTCCAATTCATACCTCAGTAAAGCAGTGGAGACTTTAGTGGAGTGAACTTAAACATTGCACGCCCGAAAAGGGTAAAACTGTGATACCTACTACAATAATATTTATAACACCTTTGTACCAGTTTTATGCAATAAAAATTTTCTGATTCTGATTCTGATTCTGATTTACTAGAGGCGTCTAACATTCCATTATACTAACGTTGTTGTCCTGTCGTCATGCACTCATAGTAACTTTTTTAAGTAAAGATCTGTAACAAATCGGATGCAAGTATGAATATCTCAAGTTGCGGGCATTATTATATTTTCTTTGGTTTGGTCCAATGTTAGCGGCACGAGGTCGACAGGGCAGCTATTCTGGTTGCATTATCATATTTGTGTAGGCGCTATCGTAACATAATCGGGTTATTGGATGCTCGACAACAAGTTTAGTGCTGCATAGAACTAGGTAATTTAACGAAGCATTTAAAATGTCTATTGCTCTCAATAAGTTTTGTTTGGGTACTTAATGATTGCTCTATTAGTAGTGCCTTGTTCGACGGCGAACTTAGCGTGAATTAATCTAGATAGGCAAGGGCGGGATCGCGCTTGTGAGATCTTTTGAGAGCTGACTTAAGATACTCTCCCTGTGCTCATGGGAGTCCTTATAATACCTAGTACCTCACATCCCAGGTGCGAAGCTGTAGGGCAAGGGGCCACTTCGCCCTCGCCTCGCTACGTCACTGACTGAATTAAAGGTTCTGTTCTTGTCCGTATTACGTATCTTCTGAAACATAATAGATAAATAAGTATTGCGAATTAAAAAATATATATCACCAAATTCGACCAAAGAATATGGTCAAAACTATCAATGAACCTTACAAATATTTTCGGGGGTCTTGGTACAAAACATAAAGCGTCTCAATTTCAATTTTATCCCAAGTAGTAATTTTATAAACTGTCAACCTGGGTTTTCCGTAAAGGTGCCAAATCCAAAACAAATAGACGTGCTACATCCTATATTGCAAATCTGTGTATAACATTATTATGGCAGAATATGATCAAACGCGAAAGAATTTTGAATAAAAAAAATATCAAGCTGAATAAAAAGTACGAGTACGCTGGAACTCTGAACTCCGCTGGAAAACAGTTTTATTACGATATGAATTTCCCAACCGTTTAAAAGAAAGTTTACTTCGAGCATGTTCCTGCAGCGTCACTGTCCATAAAACTTATGATTCCAGTAAAGTTAACACACGATTCATGGCCATGAGTCACGTACCGAAGACCGGTTGCTGTGAGGCAACCGTGTGTTTGTCGGTGGTCACTTGGTCAGCCCGGACTTAACCCTGACTTGTGACATTGGACGATTGACATGAAGTGGCCGATGATGCGATGAAGACGTTATGCAATATTTATACTTTGTATACTTTCTTACTCTTTATACAGGGTTATCCAGAACTGGTGTACAAAGCTGAAAGGAGGTGATATTGGCCATCACTATAAACAACTTTTACTATGGGGCTAACCCAGGATTTGAAAAAACAATTAGCAGTTTCATATAATTTTGTCTATTCCGAGTTGCAGTTTTGTATGGAACATCAGATATTTTTTCACGAATTTTGCTTAGAGCAAAATTTGTTTATAACAATGGTCTTAATCACCCCCTTTTGGCTTCTTACAGGGTAGCAGGTAACCCTGTATGACACTAAGTATCGGCTTGATACGACTTTACCCGGGTTGTCATAGCCCAACAGATTAGCAAGTTCAAGTGGCTGTGGTCAGGGCACATAGCGCGGAGCACTAATGACCGATGGAGCCACAAGGTTCTCGAATAGAGGCCACGTACCAGCAAGCTCAGCGTTAGATGTGCACTAACTACTTAGATGGACAGACGACCTGATTAGGACTGCAAGAGCTCCCTGGATGCAGGCGGCTTCCAACTAACCTTATTGGAAATATATAGGGGAGGCATATGTCCAGCAGTGAATGTATTGAGGTTGATATGGATTATGGAGATGGTGGTGATGATGTTTAATTTATAAATAAAGACAGATATATTCTTGGATATTATTAAGCTCAACATTATGACCATCTTTTACGATGGTATTATACGAGATATTACAAAAACAAACAACGTTTATTTATATTTAACATAGTTACGTACGAAAAGTTCATTGACGTGTTTTGCATGACCAATTTTTGCGACTAACAATACGTTCGCAGCTCCTCCTCATATACCTCCCTATACTTCACACAAAAAAACATAACATATTATACCTTCATATAATTATGGTCCACAGAAATTTACTTGTTCATAAAACACCATTAATGTAAGACTTCATTATAATATTTATAATAAACAGTAGAAAGTTTCCTTTTTCTAGAAATACACAACGTATAAGCTCTACATTTACGGGGCTATCCAGTATAACAGTTGTACTGAGCCGAAAGGAGGTGATTCAGACCACTATTATGAACAACTTTTACTATGGGGCCAACCCGGAATTCGAGAAAAAAACCGGGCAAGTGCGAGTCAGGCTCGCACTCCGAGGATTCCGTACGAACCCTGGAAATTTCACATAATTGTAAAAATGTTGAAATTTCTATAGGGTAATAATTAAAAGTTAAAAGTTTTTTTTTTACTTTTCTTGTCATTCATCGAAAATTACACATCTGTTTTAGCATGTGCTAATAAAGCTCATTTTGGGCCTATATTTTTTGTATTTAGGCCCTATTTTTTGTGATTTAATTAAAAATGTGCAGTTTTCAGATTTATTCTTATATGTGTACTCTAAGACAATGCTTCTTGCCAAATTTTCTAGTTCTGAGTCAACTGGAAGTACCCTGTAGGATTTGATTTCCTTGAGTATCAAAATATGCAGTTTTTTACGACATAACTTTTTGACAATCGGCTCTAACTTTTTTTTTATCGGCTTTAACTGAGAAGTTTTATTTTGTCACAACTAGGTATAAGAGACCATAGATATACATATATGGTTTAAATTTCTACTCGTTATCTTTACGCGTTCTTGAGATGAAAGGTCTTGACATACGGACAGACGGACAACAAAGTGATCCTATAATGGTTCGTTTTTCTTTTGAGGTACTGTACCAGCCTTTTTAATAGTCCACTGCAGGACGTAGGCCTACCCACGAAGGGTGTTTGGGCCATATCCACCACGCTGGTCCAGTGCGGGTTGGTGGATTCACATACGCCATCGAATTTCTTCTACGGACGTATGCAGGTTGCCTCACGATGTTTTCCTTCACCGAAAAGCCAGTGATGTGAAATTCCGTACATAAATTCCAAAGAACTCATCCTTTTGAGGTACGGAACCCTATATCAGCTGTTTCAAACATTTTGTCAATTAAAAGTTGCAATTTTTATGGAACAGCAGTTTTTGTTTTCAATTTCCGTGTTGCCCTTATAATAAAAATGTTCATGATGGTTTGAATCATTCCCTTTCGGTTTAGCAAAAGGTAAGCAGATAACCCTGTATATGTAGGTGATATGATGAAACTACCGTGGCTCGGATGACACGTTAAATTGTAGGTCCCGGTTGTTTTAACCGTTTAGCCATGTCAGAGGCCTTCAGGCGGCCTAAAAACTCTGACACCAGGGCTAGCCACCCGGCCTATACGAACTTACTTACTTTATGATGAAACTGAAAAATTCACTTCTAGCTTCTAGATATTTTACAAAATGCTATAGAAATTTAGACCTTAATCATTTTTTTTTCTAATTCCAGTAACCCGACTCCTCCCAAAGCGAGCGGCGTGCCGTTCCGCTGGCGGCCGAGCCGGGAACCGAACCCGCGGGCGCTGGTGATCGACCGCCGCGTGTCCACCGCTCCGTTCTGGGATCGCCGGTCGGTGGCGCTCTGGAACGACACCTACGCCCGCTACCGACGCCGGGACTATGGCTTCAAGGATGTCAAGCGATATGCATTTGAAGAGATGAGCCATAGATAGGTTTAGTGTTACCGCTCAGCCACGAGCTCGTCGCTAAGATAGCGGCGCGCGGGAAATTACGATTCATGTTCGGGAATTTACGATTAAGTACATAGATATCGTTTTTCCTTTAAAATGATGATGAGTATGCAGATATGTATCCAAATCCAAAAATGCTTAGAGTCAGCCTACGACGTAAACTTTATTGTTGTTTTTGTTTGAATGTTATGGAAAAATACGTAGCGGTTGTATCGTACACAAATTACCTGTGCAGTTATAGAATTAGGTATTTCATATAAGTCATCATGTCAGTGAATAATAATGTAAATAGTAGGTATTTGGTGTAAATAAATTGTTTGTTAAATTATTTGGCATAAAATAATGGATATCCTTGTTTTATTTCAGTATTTTATTGTATTTAGATTTACACGGCAATGGCCACTGCACTTATCCCTACTGGTAGAACTAAATCTACAAAAAGCGTATAGGATAGCAAAGGGAAAAAAAAAATTATCCACTTTTAATATCAGTTGTCATTATAAATCCATATACCATATTTCCTCTTTGAGAGAACATAATGGTACAATTTGACATGCTACCCGTGCAGAGGGGATAGCTTGGTCCCTACCATAAGTGTACCAGCCGGTTTTAGACACAATTTTGCCAAAATCTTCTCTCTTCCTTTTTTCTAAGTTTTATCCTCAGGATCCACTAGAGTGGCAGATATGACCTTCTTCAGACATTTTAAAATCGTGATCTTTATATATAAAAATTTCGTGTCACGTTGTTTGTCCGTGATGAACTCATCAACTACTGAACCGATTTTAACCAATATTTTGTATGATCCAACTTGAGAGATAGGATAATTTATAATCGCAATTTTTTATATGGCAAATCAACGTTTGTCGGGTCAGCTAGTATTTATAAATATAAGTAAAACCTACGTGCGATACTAAACGTCCCAGCAACGAGTCCAAATATCTATATTAAAGCTTAATGAAATGTAAATATAAGAAAAATATGGAATCGCATATCGTAAAATAAAAGGTTGGGATAAAGGGTCGGCCGCTGTTTGGTTAGGCGTCTCCGCAGGACGGTAATCGAGGCGGGCCGCCCGATTCTAATACGATTTAATGTTTTAATAAGATCGTATGTTTGTTTTAAAATCGTAACGGTATTTAGCTATGGAGAAAATTTAATTTGCAAGTAAGAAAATATTGGTTTGGTTAAATGGTTTGATTACCAAACCTAATTAAACTAAAATGGTGCAAAACGGGTTATTCTTTGAAGATTAGAACCCCGAAATCCAGGCCAACCAGAATATAAGTTGAATCATAGTCTTGGCGGCTGTTCTAGCTCCAAGCTGCAGATAACTCAATCCTGAATGAAACTCACTTAACAGCTGTGCGAGGATTGGGTTTTTCGCAGCTTGTAGCTAACATCACAGCACAGAACAGCTTTCTTTCTGTCTCTTATCTTATCTTAATGGCTGTGATGCACAGAAGAGTCTGTGCATCACAGCCATTAAGATATTTGATTCAGCAAATACGCTATGTTCATGACATAAAACAAGTAGTACAAAATGCTGAAAAAATACTAATTGACATAGGAGAGACTACGGGGAATTTTAAAAACTAAGAAAGGCCTTTGTCTATTAATAAGTTATCAAAGGGTAACGATAATGATGATTAAATACTGCAGCAGATTGTATGCTAGTGACACGCCGCAACAAAAATTACCACTGGGTACCTCACAACCATCACTATATAGTATAAAACAAAGTAGCTTCCCTGTCTGTCTGTCCTTATGTATGCTTATATCTTTAAAACTTAGCAACAGATTTTGATGCGGTGCAGATAGAGTGATTCAAGAGCAAGTTATATGTATGATACACCTGTGCGAAGCCGGGGCAGGTCGCTAGTTTTCATATATTGTAACAACTCAGTTTGTGATTTTTTTATACAAATGCAGCAAGTGCCATCCGTACAATGAGCTAAGCTAAAGTCAGAATGAATAGGTACCTATCTTCAAAGTCTGCGTGCATCATCTTCAAGAATCATTGCTTTTTTTTTATAAAAAGGCCTTTTTTCACGGCTTTAAAAGTAGCTACCGTAGGTATGCCACTACACCATGGTAGTGTAGTGTCTGATGACTCACAAATTAACACTTTATGGTTCATCTCAATTAAAATAATTTAACACTCCTATCCTGATGGGTGTATTCAGGGTTATTCCTAACACTTAGCATCCTTTCAGAGGCTTATTTTGTACATCAAAACTAACAACATTCGCTCTGCGACTTTTATCAAAACTCAAAAAAAAATTTAGTTCCATAGAAAAATATCGTTCACCCGCGACAAAATGTCCCTTAAAAGGGTGCTAATTGATTAGAAATAACCCTGTATAGTGGAAAAACTGAGTGGTGGATACATTATACCTAGTGAATTCTTCCATATAACCTTTAGATAGAGAGGATATTTAAGGAATGTAGAGTAAGTTTGTAAGAAAGGCAGAAGTTGTAGGTACATCAGCAATTAACTCTATTCCATGAAAAACGTGTCGCAATACACAACATGTACAGTTAAGATAATATCAAGAGAGTGAGCAAGTTCTCTTAAGTTTCCACTCCATAACTTAACTTTATGAATGCTCATAACAGTTAAAACTAGAAAGTACACAATGGTAAAAACCGCGAACGTCTCGCGGGCACTTCGCGAGATAAGCGCGTTCGTACATCTGAACAGGAACTACACACATAAATACCGGTACAACGGGACAACTTGGGAGCAAGCAGGGAGATCCTGGATGATGTAGTTACTGGTCCTAACGCGAAAGTCTATTTTGAAATCACTTTTGAGATTTAGAGTTGATTGTCTGCGCAAGCTTCGCTGCGGACGCGCAGCGCTTAGGCAGGACCCGCTAAATGTTATCCCAACTATTTATCATGCGGGGCTTTAATTTTTTTAACTTTCTTTACAGAATCTTAGAAATTAAAGCATTTTAAAGTTTGAAGAAAAAAAATATACAGAAGATAAAGTAAGTAAGTTCGTATAGGCCGGGTGGCTAGCCCTGGTGTCAGAGTTTTTAGGCCGCCTGAAGGCCTCTGACATGGCTAAACGGTTAAAACAACCGGGACCTACAATTTAACGTGTCATCCGAACCACGGTAGCGCTCAGTTGGAAAATGCCACCCGCGGTCACCCATCCAAATACTGACCGTGCGGAACGTTGCTTAATTTCGGTGATCGCTGACAATCACCTAGTCAAACTACGCTACGAGCGCTACAGAAAGAAGAAAAAGATAAAAAACCGTTAGATAATATCTAGGTTTTTTTTTCTAATAAGAAATATTATGTAACGGTATTTTTTCTTCTGTATATTTTTTTCTTCTAACTTTAAAATGTCTTAATTTCTAAAATGTTACCTCCTAATGTTACTCCTAAGTACACCTAATTATAATCTTTATACTTTTGTAGGAGTAAAAGAT
Organism: Hypomecis punctinalis; assembly: GCA_949316475.1. Classification (NCBI taxonomy): domain Eukaryota; kingdom Metazoa; phylum Arthropoda; class Insecta; order Lepidoptera; family Geometridae; genus Hypomecis; species Hypomecis punctinalis. The sequence continues at coordinate 22,683,780 of OX438813.1, forward strand.
GTCAAAATAGATTTTGCAATTAACAATTAGATCATCCATAGATCATCTTCTTTGATGTGGGGTAGAATGCTACATTGCGTAGTAGAGACTGCGCAAATACCGCGCTGTTCACATTGTATTACAGATGCGCAGAATACCCCATCTTGCTGCAAACTCGCGAGCTGTATCCGTAAGGCTGCTTATAAAAGCATATGCGAGTGGGCGAGGAAATATGCAAGGACTGAAAAGCAATGTTTCCAACAAAATTTTAGGGCAACATCAGATTTAACAGAGGTTTTTAAATGCTAGTTCAATGTGGTAGTAAGTTTCTACTTATTTTGAATACTTCCAATACGCTCGAAGATAATATAAAGGTGGGTCCTACGACTCTACGTTAGCGAGACGAGCACGAGCGGAGCACGAGCTGAGCTAAAATTCGTGTAGTGTGGACCGACTTGTGAGCCTCCGAGCACGATGCAAATCCGTTTCTGTTCGTCAAAAAACCGACAATAGGCGGAGCACAGTTGAGCATGACACCTGTCACCCAACTCAAAAGTAGACAAAGCTTTTTAAAAGGAACCACTGTTCTAAAAGTACATGTTGCCGAATCTTACTTTAGCACATGGAAAAGCACATACTCATCACCCTTTGACTTCTTAGAGCCTTCCGAAACCCTCCCAGCAGGTTGTGATCTCCTGTGGCCTACATGGAAGTCTCTAAACCGACTGCGGACACAAGTGGGCCGGTGCAGGACCAACATGGTCAAGTGGGGATACTCGGACGCTGCAACAGTGTAGTGCGACTGCGGAGCGCCTGCTCAAACTATTTTTACAGCACCTTTCGTGCTCTCAGTGTCCGAATGCGTGCACAATGCGAAACCTCCACCAGGCTACCCCCGGCGGGACGAGTGTGACTAAGTACTGGGAGAAGGATAATTGACACGACGAAAAAGAATAAGAAGAAGTTGAGCACGAGCCAAGCATGAGCGGAGCTCGGCTCGTGCTTCGCTCAAGCTTGGCTCGTTTATCGTAGACCCACCTTAAGAAATCGTACTGCTCGTCCCGTCCCTGAAAAGTAATAAAAAACTTGATAAAGTATTTCTTTAAAGCGAAATACGTTAAATAAATGGGATGAATCTATAAAATAAAGCGTTGATGGAATAAACTCTTCTGTGAAGTTTTATTACACAGGTTTTATTTTATCGAAGGAGGCGAGGACTTCGTCTAGACGGATTCAAGTCATATACAAATGCTGGAACGAAAAAGTTGTCTATTTATAAAGCCTTAAAACATGTAAGATAAGTTTTACTTAGTTTTAAAATAGAAAAAATATGTATAAACAATTTAAGGCTGCTATTCTGAGAAATCTCGTCCGATTAAAACCATTTTTTCACTATTTTTATTCATAAATCTCTAAGAAAAAAATGTATTACCTTATATGGGATATAAGAAGTAATTTCACCCTGTTATTTTTCTTCTTTTATTGTCGTGATAGCACCAAAAAATTCCCCAAACCAACTCTAAATTTTACAGTTGCAACCATTTTAATCCATCAGTTTTTACTATAATGGGACAAAATTTTGTTTCTCTATTAATTTAATTATTATTTGTCATAATGTAGTTTGCTAGTTTAAAAAAAAATTTAAATCAATTAAACTAAAGATTATAATTGAAATAGACTTTATCGAAGGGTATTTTAACGGGTATTGCGGCGTTTGGCCCCGCAAGCTGTTGGTCCCGCGGGGCGAATCGACCATGACTCTTTTTGAAGGCCCCCATTGGGCCCGCGGGGCCAAACGCCAATAACTATAAAAGAAGTGGTTGTTTGGGCCCACGTTGATAAAGATCAATTTCCCGCATCAGAATTACGTATTTCTTATGGTACAGCCACGCATAAAATTACATGACATAAAATAAAAATCCGACTACAAAAAATCAACAGATGTGCAACGCTATAAAAAGAATTGTTATACTCTATAAAATTTAACTTGATCTCTGCGACAGTTACATATTGACATATTTAGAGTTGAGATAGTGGTAGAAAAAAACGATTTTCAAACAATGTTGTAATGAAATCGAAGGAGTAGTTGAAGGTGAGAAATTGGATTTTATTTACTTACTATTATTTAATATCAAGTATGTACACATGTAATGATATTAATTAAATACTCATAATAATGTAACGATAGTATTTTACCGACGTTTTTCACTATTATCGATGCTAATGTAACATATAATTGGGTTTAATTTAATTACACATGTAAAAAATCTTATGACATTCAAATAAATAATAAAATTAATGAAAAATTAAGTTTTATTTAAAATATCGTCAGTATAAACTATCGATATTTTAATTAAAACTCTATTTAAAACTCTGTGGTCACGATCATTCGTCGCCCATCACTAATCGACATGCCCATAAAGTATGACATTGACAGGTACTGTCTGTACTATTAAGAAATTCAGGACTTCATAGGCGTGATTTTTCTGACAGCTGTCGCAGAGATCAAGTTAAATTTTATAGAGTATAGTATGTTTATGAGCCTTTATTATCACATTGTTAAACAAAGGCCTCCTCTCGAGATTTCCAGTTTTGTCGGTCTTGTGTTGATTCCTGTCAATTTGGATCAAAAGTGTTCAGTCACAGCCATGGGCACACGGGCGGTGTTGCCGCGACATCGCACCGCGGCGTCAACGCGGCGACCAGTGTTGCCGGTAGCGATTTAGACATTAAATCTAGAGTATTCGAGTATTCTATGAATATTTAGCGGGAAAAAAAAGTTTTGACGACAACCGTTCAATCTTAAAATGAAGATGAGAAAAATCCCTCGTACACGTTAGAAATCGGATCGTGTAATTTGTCACGACTTATGTCACAGTAACAGCTGACCAAGTGACAGCTGTCAAACTTAAAAGTGATTTATCTCGGTCATTATCAATTCTAGACTACTGTTGTCTTCACAAAAGTGATAGAACTTGACGAGACCTACATTTCTGTTGACAGCTGTCAAACTTTAAAGTGATTTATCTCGGTTATTATTGATTCTAGACCATTAATGTCTTCACAAAAGTGATAGAGCTCAACGAGATCTACATTTCATATGACAGCTGTCAAAGTTAAAAGTGATTTATCTCGGTTATTATTGATTCTAGAATACTGCTATCTTCACAAAAGTGATAGAGCTCAATGAGATCTACATTTCAGATGACAGCTGTCAAACTTCAACGTGATATATCTCGGTTATTATCGATTCTAGACTACTGCTCTCTTCACAAAAGTAGTAGAGCTCAACGAAATCTACATTTCGGATGACAGCTGTCAAACCTAAAAGTAATTTATCTCGGTAATTATCGATTCTAGACTACTGTTGTCTTTACAAAAGTGACAGAAGTCAACAAGATCTACATTTCGGATGACAGCTGTCAAACTTGAAAGTGATTTATCTCGGTAATTATTGATTCTAGACTACTGCTCTCTTCACAAAAGTGATAGAGCTCATCGAGATCTACAATTCGGATGACAGCTGTCAAACTTAAAAGTGATTTATCTCGGTTATTATTGATTCTAGACCATTGATGTCTTCACAAAAGTGATAGAGCTCGACGAAATCTACATTTCGGATGACAGCTGTCAAACTTAACGCAATTGAGTCTTTTTTTTAGTAATTTCGTGCTTCCGTTTCTATATAAACGCGCTATAAAGTTTTGTGATCTAAGCGGTAGTTCATTTTATGGCGCTAAAGAGAAAGTAAAGAAATGGCTTCTCACACTTGAATACGATGCTACTGAGTCTGTTTATCATACTTACTTAATACATACCTAATACTGACTAGCTAAAATAAATTAAATTCAAATTTAACAGAAACATGACCTTCACTACAATATCTGAAACTGCCCATACGCTCACACACACACACACACACACACACACACACACACACACACACACACACACACACACACACACACACACATATACACCTTTCGCTGTGTTGCCTTTCGTTGTCTATGAAATTCTAAATAAAATTGAAATCACGCAGTCTAAATAAAATTAATGTACAAGTTCTCTACCATATTTCGGTAATCGGCCTCAGTTTCCCGCGATACAGGCTAGCCCTAGTGCGGGGACTATTGTCAATCTGAATCTGTACATATTTTAAGGAAAATAAATATTTTTGTATTTTGTATTTTTGTATTGAATCAATTGTTGAATCAATAATTACCGAGATAAATCAATTTTAAGTTTGACAGCTGTCATCTGAAATGTAGATATCATTGAGCTCTATCCCTCTTGTGAAAACATCAATAGTCTAAAATTGACAGTTACAGAGATATACCTCTTTTAATTTTGACAGCTGTCATTTTTTATATGACAGGTAGCTGATGTTTTTAACAGACAGCTGTCAGTTTTGACGGGCAGCTGTAATTTTATAATTTTTACAGCTGTCAAAGCAAAGTTCATGCAAACGGATTACTTTTGCACATAGAGCTTTTGCAGATAATAAGTAAAAGTAAAAAAATAAATTAAAAGGAACTGGAAAAAAGTATCCTCTATATCCTTTTCCTTGTTCTAAGCTATCTCTTCACCAATTTTCAGCCAAATCGGTTCAGCTGTTCTTAAGTTATAAATAGTGTAAATAATACGACTTTCTTTTATAAATATAGATAGAAGATAAATGATTTTCAAAAAAATTTGTGAGATATATATAGTGTGACAGATTTACCATAAAAATCTTTTTCTATCATGGCATCTGTGGGACACGGTTGGTAATCCCACAAACTTCTAAAGAGCCCCATGACAATTATATTTTTATTCTAGATAAAATTAAAAAGTATATTGTAGATAAAAAGACATGGAATGGTTCATTTGTTTGCTTCAAATGAAATATTTATGTTTACAAAACACGTGAAACCAATTTGGCACATTAGTTTCATGTGATGATCATTCAATCATCAATTGCATCATTCAAACAAATGCATTTTTGTTCATACACTCCCATAGGACTCATAGAATGACGCCCTCAAAATAATGCAATTGTTTATTTTTTCCATTGACTACTTTTCTACATAAATGTACAGATAAAAAAGTGAATCGCGGGGCGAATCGCCCAAGACTCTTTTTGAAGGTCCCCATTCGCCCCGTATTATTTGGAGCGGGCCGAATGGGGACCTTCAAAAAGAGTCTTGGTCGATTGGCCCCGCGGGACCAACCGCTTGCGGGGCCAAACGACGCAGGACTCATTTTAACATAGAATAAGAAATCCGCGTTGCATCGCATGCCGCCTTATGCCGCCTTATGCAGCCTTAGTCAACCATTACCGTGGAGCAGATCATAAAGCGCAAAACTGTTGACAATGAGACCGAAAAGCTCTCGAAAGGACACACCGGTAGTATAGGTAATAATATCTTCTTTGACACCGGCAACCGCCAAGTATAATTAATTTCGTCACAATAGTATGATGTCCAGGATCGCACTGAATACAAGCTTCTTAGAGAGCGAATGAAACTTAATTGTGTCTGTGAAGTTAACTATAAGCTGCGCACAATTCTATTCCTCACCACAGCTGATACATGAATTTGCTACCGCGCAACGACTCGCCTCATATTCACAAAATTGTATACTTACTATAAAATATCATGATCCTACTGGAAATAAACGAGGAGAACTATGTTCAACAGTCACAACAATGGACGTTCAACAACTAATATGGTAATGAGACCACTAATATAAGACTCGTGAGCAGTGTTATTAATGATACGGCAATTTAAGTTACCAAGTGTTTCTAAAAAATACGGCAGACTTTTACTAATACGGCAAATTCAAATGTCGTAGCACTTACCAGCCAGCGGCCAGCGTGGTGTATATGGCCCAATCACCTTTCGTGGGTAGGCCTACGTCCTGCAGTTGACTATTAAAAAGGCTGGTACAGTACAGAACAGGGCAGGTGCCCCGGTTGTTGCCACTTAGAATTTTAACGAATAGTTAGACAATTTTATGTTCAAATAATATTTAAAAAACAATTTTAGAATTGTTTTTTATGAGATTCACACACACAATATTTATGTAGTTACATTGTTTATAATTACCATTTATGCAATAATTTTGACAGCAAAATGGCCACAACCGGGTCAGTGGCCACAACCGGGTCACTAGGGTAGGGTAATTTCAACGAGGAGATACGGCGGCCCTGAATTGTTTTATAATAACAGCTTGGTCGTGAGCTCCTCCGCTATAGTTCCCGAGTGTTGCCTGTCAAGTGCGTTCGCCGGTCGCCCCGCGACGACGATTGGGCTCGCAACTGTTTCACTAAATTAATCCAAGAACGCCAGATACACTGCAACTTTAAACTCCCCACTCACGACACGTTTGAATGGACGGCGTTCGTAGAGTGACAGAGTTGGGAAAGTTTGTCTCCATATTTAAACGATCATTGGTTGTAACGTTGTAATCGTAAATGCAGTGAAGAAGAAGAAAACTCTTTTGTTTTCAATTATATTGACTTTATTGGAAACAACAACAAACAATTTATTTGAGCTAAAATATTACAAGGTGTTAGTAAATGCTTATTATTTAATGTTAGTACTTATATATTTAGTGGATTTATCTATAGAACATTTACAATATTTAATGTACCTACCTACCCTGAAACGCGCTGTGAGATTTTAGTGACTTCCGATTTACTATAAGTACTTATCTCGTATATTTACACGAAGCGGTATATTTTTCTTGATGCCGATAATTTCAGTTATGACACCTGAATAATGAATGGAGTGTTTCAGTATTATTGCACCTAGGACTACGGACATCTGAAGATACTCCCATTTATGTCGCAGAGCAATTAACAGCTAAAGGCTCTCGACTTTATTTTCTGGCGCGGGATCTGAAAAAATCCGGAAAATACAAATTCTGCTGGACTGCATACGGCAAAGTTTATTTAAGGAAAAATGAAAGTTCGCCTATTATTTTAATAAAAACAGAGAGTCAGGTGCAGCAACTGCTGCAACAGGAATGACTAGACTTTGTATATCGACTTAAAGTATGGTTTCAAATCTCCTGTATTATATATGATCAAAATTTAGATTCTAGTTATTTTCAAAATTTAAACTTCAATTATTCGGTATTGTTTTTCTGCATGTATACTATAAATTTTATATATTACACAATTTACACACACTTGCACATCTCAAAAATACACTTGTACACATTAATACAACTCATAGTAGGTCCATTTATGTATTTCAACTATCAATTGTGTGAAATCTATGATTCATTCTCACACTTGATGAACCAAAGTGACACGTATTACTATCTGATATACAACTGCAGCTTTTTTATAATTGATTATGGATAATAGTTCCCTTTCTATATTGAACGAAATAGACGATATTGATATTGCTCAAAGTATCCAATGTGATATTGAAGATCTTCATAAGAAAATATCTGTTACGCAAAATGACCTCAACATTTTTTGCCAAAATATAAGAAGCGTTTATCGCAACATTGATGATTTCATCTTAACTATTGGTGCAACCAATATTGTCTCAGACATACTGATTTTAACTGAATGCAGGATACAATCGGATAAACCAATTCCTTTAATAGCAAATTATACATCATATGCAACAACTCACCATTTAAATCAAAATGATGGAGTTGTCGTGTACATAAAAAATGGAACCGTAGTTACTAACATAAAGGAAGTGAAATTGAGACATGCGTCGTGTCTGCAGATAGATACTTATAATTATTCTTTTTTATGTATATATCGTTCTCCATCAAACAATAATGCTGATGCTTTCATAAATTCACTAAATTCACATTTGGAATCATTAAAATCTTGTAAAAATATAATGATAACAGGTGATATGAATATCAATTTAATTGCAAAAGAGGCGGAGCAAAGTTATGAGAGGACAAATAGAGTGAATTACCTTAATATGTTAGCGATACATAGCATAATGGCAGGACATGTTTTTCCAACTCGAGAAGGTAACTGTCTGGATCATGTTATGTTAAGATGTGATAAAGATAAAGAATCAGCAAAAATCGCGATTTTAAACACGAGTACTACTGACCATCTGACCATTTTTATAAAACTATCTGGCAAAAAGACAAATAAAGAATATACAAAAATAAAAACTGTCACTGATTTTAATGCAGCACTTTTAAGCCTAGCAGGAAAGAATCTTGTAGAACTGTTACATTGTGATGATCCTAACCTATTAGTTCAGCAGTTAGTAGAAAAAATTTCAGAATCTCTCAGAGAGAATACTAGCACTGTACAAATTCCGAGAAACAAACGCAATATAAAACCATGGATAAGTACTGGAATTTTACGTTGCATTAAAAACAGAAACAAGCTTCAAAAAAAGGCAAAGTTGGATCCTTATAACGAAATATTAAAAATAACTTATAAAAGATATAGAAATTTCTGTAATAATTTGATTAAAAAACTAAAAAGAAACTACGAACGAACACAATTGACTAAAGCTACTAAAAATTCTAAACTTCTTTGGAAAAATATAAGATCAATAACACACTCAAATAAAACGAAAACAGATAACTCAAAATTACTGAATATAAAATCATCTCCAGCAAAGTCTGTTAATTATATAAATCACTATTTTGCAAATATTGGTAAAAAGTTAGCAGAGGATATGTTAACAAACCATAAATTACCAGATCAAAATACAGTTGGCACACAAGTTAATTCTTTTGTTCTGTTAGACACCGACCTAAAAGAGGTGCATGATGTACTTATGAGCCTCAAGTCAGAGAGTGCTCCTGGGTGGGATAATATCCCAACTAGCTTCCTTAAATTGGCTAAATATCACGTAGTTCCAGTTATATGCCACTTAGTAAATCTATGCTTTTCTCTGGGCGTATTTCCTCTGCTTTTAAAGAAATCTATAATAACTCCCGTCCATAAAAGTGGTGACACAAAAGATGAAAACAACTATAGACCAGTGTCGGTATTGCCGTGTATTTCAAAAATTTTAGAAAAATTAATTAATAGTAGGCTTATTAAATACCTCAGCAAATTTAACATAATTTCTGACTCACAATTCGGATTCCAAAGTGGTAAATCTACTGAAGATGCTGTTACAGCAGTTACTTCCTTTATAGTAGATCAAGTAGACCAAGGACGTAAATGCGTAGCTGTATATTTAGATTTAAAAAAAGCGTTTGACACCGTTTACGTCCCCATTCTTCTGGAAAAATTATACAAGATTGGTATTCGAGATATAGCTTTAGCTCTTCTAAAAGATTACTTAAGTAACAGGAAACAAAGAGTCAAAATTGGAGTGCACATCAGTGACGATGCTGACATTACATACGGCGTGCCTCAAGGGAGTGTGTTGGGACCTACTTTGTTCTTAATATATATCAATAACTTATGCAACCTTAACTTATCGAGCGCAAAAATCTTTTCCTATGCTGACGATACCGCGGTTGTGTTTTCAAACACCACATGGGAAAAAGTACGCCTGCAAGCAGAACATGGTCTTATAAAAATAAATCAGTGGTTAAAGCAAAACTTACTTACCCTGAATGCTTTAAAAACAAATTATATGTGTTATACTATTTATAATAGAACCCAACCTAAAAGCGACTTCAGTATAAAACTCCATAACTCAGATACTATACATAATTCTAAGTGTGATTGCACAATATTAAATAAAGTAAATTCAACCAAGTATTTGGGAGTTCATATTGACCAGAGACTATCTTGGTTTACACAAATTGATGCTGTTGGGACTAGGATAAGGAAATTGGTTTGGATTTTTAAGTCCCTACGATATGTTGCACCACAACAGTTACTTAATAAAATTTATATTGCTTTAGGTCAATCTATTTTATCTTATTGTTTGCCAATTTGGGGAGGAGCAGCTAAAACTAAATTTATTGAGGTTGAAAGAGCCCAGAGAATCTTACTCAAAGTTATGTATTTCATGCCATATATATATCCTACTAACCAACTGTATTCATTAAGCCAGCTTCTGACTGTCAGAAAACTTTACATCGTACAAGCAGTTCTCAAAGTTCACAAAGATACACCATATAATGATAACGTCCTTAACAAAAGAAGAAAGGATAAAGCAATTGTGGTCCATCCTGTCAAAAGTTCTTATGCTAGCAATCAACTTGTTAATAAATCAGCACGATTATATAATGAAGTTAACAAAGTTTTGAATATCTATCCAATGAATTATCATGACTGTAAAAAACATCTAACCAGTTGGATACTTACTAGAAACTATGAGGAAACAGAAGAACTGTTACAAATCAAGAAATAATAAATAAATAAATAAATCAACTTAAAAATATGTGTATTTTGGACATGTTGAGTATTAGGACATAACACACACACGCATGCACACACACACGCACTCACACATACACACACACACGCATGCACACACACACGCACTCACACATACACACACACACACACGCACTCACACACACACACACACACACACACACACACACACACACACACACACACAAATATTGAAATGTGAAATATTTTTGAAAATTTTGTAAGTTTAGAGTAAGTTGTAAATTTTAAAATGCATTTTATAAAAATTGTTAAAGATAACCAAGTTGTTACCATAGTATGGATATCGAAGAGCGGGGTCTTCTGACACAGGTATTTTTATACCTAATAGAAGGCTCCAATCTACATTAATTTAAGAAACTATTGGTTACAGAAATAAAAACTATTTTATTTTATTTTATTTTATTTATTATGTGGTGAGAAATAAATATATACATGTCAGAAAAAGAAAAGGCATTCCCATTATTAATTTATGGAAAACGATTTCACTCATAATTATGGCTCCTTTGCTTGGCTACCTTCGCTGTAGCACTTCCTGATGATCCAATATTTAAAGAATTTTGCTCGAAAAATTATTTATTCCGATGAGGCGCATTTCCATCTTGGCAGCTATGGAGCTCGGAAAACACGCAAATGATCGTTGAGAAGCTAATGCATTCTCAGAGAGCGACCTTTTGGTACGGATTGTGGAGTGGTGGAATTACTGTGGCACCATTATTAGTGCAAAATACTTAAAAAATTGGGTCGATAGGATGCGCCTATCTAAGCCGAAGAAGCCATATTAATGAAATTGTAAGAAACTCCATAAATAACGGGAATTTTTGTTCTTTTGCAAGCCTTTGTCTACAAAAAAAATATTTTACTGCATTATAACACAATCTTTAAATAGATCCACATTTAAGTTTTAGTTAACTTTTTTCTCGCCAATGTTCGTCGTAGTGTAAGAAAAATAGTCATTTTAAGCGACAAAGTCGCTAACGCCGTCCCTTCGGACGTCTCGTCAGTGGGACCCTTACAGTTCTTGACGATTGCCGCTCGCGGCCACGACTGCCCAACTTTGGCGAGTGTTACTTTAAACGCGTAGACGCGAGAGACTTCTGTTTGTAAACTTTAGTTTCATGACTACCGAACATCTACTCTACTTTTCTCTACAATGGAACCCTTGAGTGATATGAGCACGTTGAGTTCGTACGGAAGCTGTAAGTAATAGGTACTTGTCATCATGTAACTCTTATATTATAAGTAGATACCTACACAGCTATACGCATATCTGAAATAAGCGATTATTTATTTATATCTTTGAACTTTGAAGACGCCTATAAAACTTAGGGAAATCTATGTTACACAGTTTTTTAAAATAGACCTTTGACTTGTTGAATTTGAGAACATAAGATCCTAGTAAAAGCTTCTTATTGAACTCTACCCATAGGTAACTACTTATTCTTCCAACGAAAATTATAATCATTGGCCATTGTCCTGTATTTCACTACTGGCAATAGCCACTTCTCATTAGGAAAAGTATAATTATTATCACGCTGACTAAGAACGTGGCCCAAAAATACTACACAACAATTCGCAATGCACTAACGAAAATAAGCAAAATAAATTTACCAGGCGCTATAAGTTTCATAAAACACCTTACTACTTGCATAAATAATTTAAAACAAACATTAAGGAATTCGTTATAAGATAGCTATAGTAGAAACTAGGTAGGTACCTAATTGCCTCAAGTTTAAATGGCAAGCAATAGTATTCGTAATATCGACCACTCGTGGTGACTACTTCCTAATCACTCGTGGTCGATATTACCCAACAAGCAAAATAGTCGAATAAGGAAACATTTACTCGACTAAACATCGAATAGTTGTTGAATAGTAGCTACATACGTACAAAATTGTGCAGTAAAAGTGTTTATGTTATGTCTTTTAGTGCAAATCGTATAGAAGTGCCCGTATCTGGCTTATGTCACAAATAAATGCTATACGAGGGCTATAATAGTGTTTGATTTACTATTTAATGTGTAAAAAAAGCTTTTATACGACAATTACCTGACATACTTTTATTCAGCAAATTTGTCGAATACTAGCTACCTGGTGATTAAATAGCAATGTAGTTACTTTTATAACACGGTAAAAACACAAGTCGAATTATAGTTTTCCAATTACAGTTACAGAACCTCAAGTGTAACAATTTTATTATAGCACTTTTATTCGACAAAATATTGAGTAAAAGAGTTTTTGGTACTTTTATTGCTCAAAAACCCAAAACATGGCTGCATATGAATGCAACGCAGTCACATTTATTCGACGAATAGTCGAGTTAGTATGATATAACAGCAACAAATTTACTAGTGTTCGCGTAATGGCTCCCTAGTAGCATATTAATAAAATTAAATGGAATTTATAAAATATATCTACAAAATTATTGCAAAAGACGCGTGGCCCACACAAATATGTTAAATAATACATTACAGTTTGTCGACAAAGTTAAATTGCCAGTAATTTTCCTATATAATTATGTCGATATACATTTAGATACAGTAACTGTATTCTTTTTAATAATTACTAAATGGACATGACACCTCTGTCTTTTATAATATTTATTTACACAAAGACTGGTGCATTTCCATAACGGCACAGAATACGCAATCGTTCTAATTTAAAATGGAATAACAGTGCAAATTTGGCGTTTAACGAACAAAAATGTCGAATTGTAGCAAATTACCAGCGTTTACTTCACTTTATTGCTGATTAGTGGCAACATAAACACTTCAACTCTATCAATAAGGGGTACAGTTGCAGCTATATTGCTTTTACTGCACTAAATTGGGATCGTTTTGCTTTTATTCGATGTTTATTCCACATATCATTCGTCCTATTTACACAGTTACTGCACTTCTACAGCACTTTTTAGTGCTATAATCTGCGCCTTTTTCGCGTTGTATAAACGTTGACTCGACGTTTATAGCACTAATTATGGGATTTTTATAGAACTAAACAGTAAAACCAAAACGTCGCCGCGACTGTTATATGACAACTTTTTGCTAGTTGGGTAGAAATCAGATGGGTGATCATGAAATGCATTTGCAATGCATGTTAGATACCTACTAGGTAGCAAGTAAGCATGTTTCATCGCAGCCTAGTGCCAAAATTCGTTTCATGAGCATCATTGCGATTTAGTCATCGTTTATCCACCTTAAACATGCTTGTTTCCTAAATAGATTTTCAACAGTAGCTGGAGGAAAAAGATCTTGTCAAATATTTTTCTTCCAGCCCTTCCAGATTAGCTATATAAACGTTACTGTCCGCAGTGCGTGCCACTTCATAGTCTTCTCTCCATTAGAGAACATTTCAGTATAAATACTAGAGCTTTAATCCCGCATTTTCCTCATAAACAAAATAACCCTCGCAAAACTATCTCCGTATCAAAACAAACGCAGCAAGGTTGACGACAATTCGTTTTATGGGGGCAATTAAGCGCAAGTCGAGCCCCGGGCCGGGCCGGCGCCGGCGGCCGGCCGGGGAGAGACGGATCAACCGCGTAGCAAGTGCTACGGGCCCCGAGCAGAAGAGGGCCCTGCATATCCAGACTCGCCTCACCAGAGTAATTTTTCAGTATAACTTATCTCTGTGGTATACTTTATCATTATGAATAGATTTGCTCTGGTACCAACGCTAAAATTGCAAAACAATCAGCTTCTCCATACATCTCGTTGAAAAACAGCAAACTGTTGCTTTTTTACGATTCGGGTTGGTATTCTTACATATAGATGCCTCTGGAATTGCATGCATTTTTAATAGCAAATATCTTGTAAGTAGGTACGTAATTATATAGTGTAAGGGGATGCGCCTGCTTCCCCTAATTAGTTAAGAGTCGATCGTGGGCGTATTACAAACTCTGATATAGCACCGATTACACTTTTAATCCAATAGTTATTAATATTACAAGATACGGTCGCGCGCCATTGCGCATTCCCTGTTCAAACTGTAGCGTCGCTAGTGTTGTGTAGCATTAAGGACCTCTTGCTAGATATTGCTAGGGGCCCCGCGCTAACTTCATCCCACACTGTCCCGGCGCACTTGTTAATCCGGGTAATAAAGAAAAATACCCGGGAAGCGGCGGCTAATTGTTATAAACTGGGCAAACATGCAAATTGGACGAGCGACGGACTTCCTCCGCTTTTAATTCGGAACTTATCTCGTAAAGGACACACGGGGTGATTGCTGAACTGCTGAAAACGCGGGGACAGCCGCTTGGACCGTAGTGCCTTGAGATAGAGGTTACATATGTAGAGATGGTGGTTGGGCTATTTGTTTTATAAGTAGGTACTGTGGTAAGTACTTTATGGTACGCAGATGTTGATAAGTATTCCTAGCAAGCAGCTATTTAGACAACGACATTAATAAAACCTAACCTTTAGGTTTTATTAATGTCGTTGTATTTAGACAGTTATTCTCGTCAGTATGAAGAGCCATATACAGAGTTATTTCTAATCAATTAGCATCCTTTTAGGGGCTTATTCTGTACATCAAAACTAACAACTTTTGTTCTGCGATTTTTGTCAAAACTCAAAAAAAACAGCTGTTCCATACATTTTGTCGCGGGTGAAGAATATTTTTCTATTGAACCACATTTTTTTTTATTTTTGACAAAAGTCGCAAAACTAATGTTGTTAGTTTTAATGTATAGAATAAGCCACTAATAGAATGCTAATTGATTAAGAATAACCCTGTATAGATTGGTAAGAAACCTTGGATATCGAATGGTGTTGATTGACGCAATGATGTACGATATTAATGTATTATCCAATCATTTGATCCATAGTAATTATCTTTCATAATACGGTACGGATGACCATTTCATAGTTCATTGTTGCACATAAGCCTACCATCAACAGACGATATAGTCAAATCAATTACATTGACACAGTTGCAAGTTGGTTAGCATGGTCGGTCTTGTCTTGGCTCAATTTTGCTTGTTTATGTAACTACCTAAATACATTTGATCCTAAGCTTCGGACACACTTTAAAACCACAATATTTATTTTACTAAAATTACAAAGCTACGAACTTGTTTACTGCATGTCTGTTTGTTATATTTCGCAACTCACCGTCATTTCAGTCTAAGGACGTTCACCGCTGGACATAGTTCGCTCCTGTGGCCTTATTTCCAATGAGACCGGTTAGAAGCGGATACAGTGTTTTCCTGTAGTCTTGATTAGATCATCGGTCTATCTTGTCAGTGTACCTATGTCCTACACTGTACTTTTCGGTACGTGGTCTCCATTCGAGAACTTCATTGCCCCATCGACTCTCCGTTCTACAAAGTGCCGTGCCCTTTCCACATTTCAACTGATGGCTAAGCTAATTTTGAAGGAATTTGGCGTAAAATGAGAGGTCAGTTTTTGTAACCATGACCTTGTGGTTTTATTATGGGCTAGCCAAAATGATTTTTTCATTAAATAGATTATTTTCAAGAGCATAACGTAAAAAATCTTTAAAAGCATTATGATGAGCTTATTTATGAGCTTCCTAGTGGGGTTTTTTCCTTATTATTACTGTGATGGTATTTAAGTGCATAAACCTACATTCTTTCTCATAAATTTAGACACTACGACTCTGGTAGAATCGTTGGACGTAACAGCGTTATTTGTACCTACCGCGTAAAAATTATAATTATTAGTTATTTACACTCTTTATTATTAGATATTTTACACTTTGTAGTTTTGATGGTATTTGCAGAGTAATTTTTACATTTCTATTCACCCACGCAAAACAAAGGAGTCGTCACTCCCAAAATGATAAAAAAATAATTGTCTTATCCAAAAGGTGAGTAGCTAACTAGCTTTTTTGCAAAATCATAGAAGACAATATTGTTCAAAAACACTTTTAACGGTATTGTAAAAAAGCTATAATATTACCAGTCTAACTAATAAAATCACAAACTAACAAAAACACATATTCCTATATAATAAAGATTCGATTTATTTCTATAATTCAATCATTGCAAGCCAAAAGCTATCACGGATAAATATTTGCTTGAATTTGGAAAATCTCAAGTGCAGTTACAAGGCGGCGCCAGTGTTCACTTTTACAATTTTACGCAGTTTTATCAATACAATCGCGATAAACTCTTGAGTCGAGAGATCAAACAGTCAACCGGGTCTAGACCAAGATCGTAACATTTTGCCACATTACATTAGTACTTGCGCAAGATTCGCGGCGGACCCCACCTTTTCGTCACTAGTAGCGTACAGAGTCCCATGCTGAACGTATCTATCTGTTTACGTTAGTTATAAAACAAATCGATCAAAGAAAATAATAATCTTATGTTTTTAAATTAAAATGAAAATTTATAGTCTTTTGTGGAGTGTTCAATAGCTGAAGATGGTTCTCATCGCCGTCGTCTGTAGTGATCAATATTTCGGCGAGTTTATATGAAAGCTATTATTAATAGAAAATGTAGGCAATCCATTTGGAAATAAAGGCTAATTCAAAATTCATTTCTAGTTAAAGATATGTGAAACGTGCCAAGATGAATTTGTTATGGAAACCTCTCGTCGTATGGTCGATTTTTGTGATTGGAAGTGTTTGGACGACTTTCACTCCGATAGTGAAAATAAAAGAAGGAGAGCTGCGAGGTCTTCGGAGTGTGTCGGGGCAGAACCGATACTATGGCATCCCCTACGCTACCGGCAAGAGGTTTCAAGTAAGTCTTTAGTCATAAGATACCATATTTGAATAACTTAGTATCCTTACTTCCTTACTAATATCGCCTCGACTCGGTGCCTCGACTGCCTCGGTGGCTCAGTGGTTAGTGACCCTGACTTCTGGATCAAAGAGGCGTCGGTTCGATTCCCACCAGGGCAAGCATTTTTGTGATGAACATAGGTGTTTGCTCTGTGTCTGGGTGTTATTTAGGTACTATCTATATAAGTATGTATTTAAAATATGTATATGTAGTATATCAGTCTCTGGCAGCCATATCACAAGCTTTGCTTAGTTTGGGGTCAGAGACCGTGTGTGAGATGTCCACCATCTATTTATTTATTTAATATTGCATATCCTAAAGTTTGAAAAAAGTTTATTTACATAATAATATAATTATACAAGGCTTAGTAAAGTTTGTTAAATATAAATAATAACAACAAATAAATATATACAGGTATATGCCTACCTGAAAAAAATCAAATAACCCGCCCCTATCGTTCCTGGTCCCTTAACGCTTGCTGCATTGCCGCGTTGGATAGCGATGAACATTATTTGTATCAGAAACGAGGTAGAACGGGAGTCACCTCCTCTTTCTCGAACCCTGCGCCCTATTTCAATAGTTAACAATTTTGCTTCAGCGCCCCAACTACCCATGGTCTCCACGGCAACGAGTACGAAATAATAGCTAGGCACCATTGCCGCGTACTTCAATTATTATTATTGGCGGCGCCCTCAGCCGCTGCCGCTGGAGTATGGATGGTGCGACTCAGGTGCGTGGCTGCGACAGTGCTTACGCAAGTGGCAGTCCAAACTAAGCACTTGCCGTATTTCCACGGCACCAGAGTCAAAAGAGTCAAAGTAGGTCCCCGTAGGTTTCCGTCGGACCTACTAAGGCCTGGAAGCTCAAGTACACAGGGAATGTTTGCAGATATTAAAGCTCTACGTATGTGCCTTCAAAAGTGTTTCTGGGTTTCATTCTTATTCATTTACCAGTACTACAAAAACGACTTAAATATTTCATCAAATTAAACGTAAAGTTACAGGTATTATTATTACGATTTAAAAATGACAGATAGATGTATCCTAGATCCTGCACTAGGCTAAGCCTATGTTGCAAAATCTACTTAGTTCATAGAGTTACTACAATAGCTATGACTCAGCTACTTTCGCTTAGTCAGTATTTACAGTATACTATTGTTTGTTAGGTATTATTTCATGCAGCTATTGCATGTATATGCATGGATATACCTAAATATATAATTTAAGGTCGGAAAGTATCATAGGCTACTTTTTATATCAGACTTGGTCCATCAGTTTGGGAGCTGCGATGCTACAGTATATTCAGACATTCAGATACACGGTCACATTTTTAAAATTAAAATTAATATACTTATACATAAGATAACAGTTTTTGAACTAACGACTTCATTTTTATTTCAGCCTCCTGAACCTCCCTCAAAGTGGGATGGAGTTTTCAACGCTGTCAACCCGTTCGGATCGTGCGCACAGACGGTCTCCTTCCTCGAGACTGGTTCCGAGGACTGCCTTCACCTCGACGTGTATACTCCAGAGGCCGCTTCTCCCGGAGACAAGCTTCCTGTGCTAGTCTGGATACACGGAGGAAGCTACTACTACGGCGCCAAGTGGCATTACGACCCTCTCTACCTAGTCACCAAAAACACCATAGGAGTTATAATAAACTACAGGCTCGGCGTCTTCGGATTCCTATGCGACGATGGAATCTCTAATCTAGGACTCAAAGACCAAGTGGCAGCCCTAAAGTGGATTCGAGATAACATCGCGGCATTCGGCGGAGACCCTGATAATGTGACGATCTCTGGACAAAGCGCCGGCGGAGCCGCTGCCGCCATGCACATGCTGTCAAAATCGAGCGCTGGCCTATTTCACAAAGTTATTTTATTAAGTGGGACGCCGTTCGCGCCGTGGGCTTTTAACCTAGAGCACGAAGCGTCCTCCTTGGAAGATGCGCGAAAAATAAGAGAACTTTCAGATGATGAGACCGTGCTGAGTACTTTTGCGACCGCGACCATGAAGGAGCTTTTAAATGCTACCAGAGACACGTCCATAAACCCGCGCCGCTTCAAGTACGCTCCGTGCATGGACGCCAATTTTACGGCGGCATTTTTTCACGACACGCCTTACAGGGCGATAACTTCGGGCAACTTTAATAAAGTCCCGATAATATCAGGCTCCACCACCGCGGAGGGGATGCTGTTCTACGGGCTGCACGACGATAAAACTCTCCGGGAATTGGACGAGAAATTTGTTGAAAAACTACCCGCCGTTTTTTCTTGGTGCTCGCCGAATAAAGCGATGATAGCCGAGAAGCTGAGGTCGTATTACTTCGGCGGGGGGATAAATAAGGCGGCCGTGCGAGGGATAGTAAATTTTTACTCCGATTGGCTCGCGTACGCCACGGATGACGCGTTCTCGAATCTCGTGACGAGATATTCTGATAAGCCGGTGTACAGGTATAGGTTTTCGTACGAAGGGGGTCGTAACTTTGCGAAGGCCTTGTTCTACCGGAGACAGGAGCGTGGCGCGTCGCACTCGGACGACATATTCTACGTGTTCCGGCCGGGCGGGCTGCCGCTGCCGCTGTCGGAGCCCGATAAGCTGTTTATTGGGCGGCTGACCGCCATGTTGACCAACTTCATGAAGTTCGGGTAAGTCGGTAGCGGTAAACAAGATTACCCCGAGTTAATCTCGGGCCGCAAATTGGATGGTTTGCGTGTGGTTATTTAGGTTGCAAAATAAATATCGTGCCTGGATCGGGATCAATACGCTGCGGCTGTCAAGTTCGCCCGAATTTGTTTACGGACTGTTGGCGGGCCGGGGACGAACTTTGACCTAAGCGCGAAAAAATGTGTAAAATAATATCGCGTTGAAATAGAACGTTAGGGGAAAATGATTAACTTTCTTTTAAAGGCTTTTGGTTTTGCACAATATTAGAAAAAGATATCTTTTTTTACTGAATATGAATATCTCAAATAGTTAAAAAATTTGATTTGATCTTTTTCAGCTACAAAATGAATTGTAATAAATTCTAAAAACGTACACAAGTACTACCTACCTAGATTACCTACATCCTAAATTGTACAGTGTTTTAACAAGTCCTCATATCATGAAGGAATTTTCGTTACAAAGGGCCATCATAAAATGTTTACTCTCGAGCACCTATGAAACTACTTACGTAAGACTTAACTAGTCATTCTATCTAAGTTATTCCATTCTAGCATCTAAGTTATTCGAACGAATTCGTGTCAAGGACTGTCTTGCACATTTGCAACATTTAATTACCGGGCCTGTGATGGTCAATGTGCATGAAATGAATGTCAGATATGAATATTAATGTTTATAATAATTAGAGCACTCACAAATTTTTAGAGTTCCATATGCAAGTGAAAAATTGTGCCGCTGCGCTGTAGGTAAGCCCACTAAAGTAAATTCTAATTTCTTAGACATTTTCGCTTTCTCTCTTTATTTATTATGAAAGCTTGATCCAGGGCTTTTTAAAGCTGTAATCGCGAGCGCGACGCATCCCGCAATGCTTTGCGAGACGGTTCCGCGCGCTAGCACTCGCCAACTTGAGATAGATTACCGAATGCGGTCTAAACTATGGTCGTTATGTCCATTACATTACGTAAGTTTAGTCTCAATCATATACAGTATCTATAAAAAATCGTCTTGAGCGATTCGCCTCGCGATCCGAACCGCTTGCGGGGCTGAACGCCGCAATACCCCTATAAACATGAGCTTTGTAGAGCTTTCGAAATTAGTATATTTAGTTTAATAACAAATAGCAAAATAATTTTCAGCCTATTTGCCGAAGTAGATGTATCATCATCGTATCAGCCTTACAGTACTGCCTCCTGCACATAAAACTCTCTATGGGTTTCCAATAAAACCGGTCGGAAGCGGCTATCATCCAGCTTGTTTCTGTGGTCTTAATCAGATGTAGGTATAGTAGGCCAGAGTAGAAGCCTTGAAAAATAATAAAGAGTGAAAAAAAATAATAGTAGGATGAAACCCATTAGAAAAGGAGGGGAATATTATAAAAATAAAAGGAAAAATAATTTACGGGCGATCTGAGGTCGGGAAGGGGATGAGGGGGGGGTTTTAAGGGGAAAAAACGGTATTTCTCGATTTCCGGCAAAACTAAAAGTCTTATCGAAAAAAGTCAAATGGCAAAGTTGTAGGTAATAAAAAGATCTAAAACTTTTGTTTTGACACTTTTTTCACATAACCTCAAAATTTATGTGAAAAATCCAAAAAACCAAGTTTTTGGTTTTTTATTTTTATCTTTTACAAAAATCTTTTTTTTTTAACGAAATTTGGTGAAAACTTACCTTTTTATGTCCCAAATACGCTGTAATTTATTTGATTAAAAATATTAATTTTTTTCACCTTATTTTGAATTAATATCGAAAAAACACCCTAATTTTCAATCGAAAATTCAACCGTCAAAATATCAGCTTTTTTCAAAAAGTTGGTATGTTTTCTGTTTGTTGAAATCTCTACTTTCCGATGGTGAAAAAAAATATATATGTTACTCTAGTAAATCTTCTCAGAAAATGCAAAAATCGAAAAAAACTCGAATTCGAAAGTTTTTTTAAATTATTATAAATAATTTTGAGCTATTTATTAAAATTTACACTTTAATTACTCGAAAAACGTTAAATTACATGTTACATTGATAACAAAAAAATTGCAAATAAAAATAAACTACTATAATTCACAAACAAATAAGTTACTAAAATTAATATTTAATAAGACATCTACAATATTTGGAGAAAGTTGTCGAATCTTCTTTAAATTATATGCGTAGATGCCTATTTATAACTATTTTAAAATAAATTATATATACCTGAGTAGATATACCTGAGTCACCTACGAAAAATTGTAGCCCATCAAAAGGTATTTCGTGGAGAAGTGGGGAAGGGGCTAGGCTGGTCTGGGTCTTACTTACTCGTACAAACCTACTATTATTTACTATATATTTCGTAGCAGCTATTACAACCGTTAGCCTAACCAGTATTCGAAATACAGTACAGTATACAACATCGTTTATAAAAATACACGTGCACGCTGAGTTTCTTGAAGATAACTGTGACAAGTTAACTTAAAAAAACAAAAAAAACTTTTCGAATCTGCATAGGAAGGTAAATACAATCTCTATTTATATCTGTATCAATCAACTCAAACATAAAAATCGTAATATTTTCTTTAAAAAATAGTATGCTTAACGTAACCCTAAAGATTGAAATTAAATGATATTTTAGTAGAAGATAAAAAAATAATAATCTCCTTAATTTTACACAAACAAATTTAGTTAATCCCATGAAAAAAAAATATTTCAAAATACATAAAAAATATATTAAAAATCTATAAAAAATATATAAAATATATATCGTAAATATATTTTTAAGAACAAACTTTTGGCCGATTTCCATATATATTTTATACATTTTTAATAGATTTATAATATATTTTTTGTACATTTTGACATTTATTTCTTTAATATTTATTTTCGATTTTTTGCATTTTCTGAGAAGATTTACTAAGGTACCTGCGGCAAATAAGGCCCACCTAATTTTAAAACCAAATAACTCAAAAATGATTGTAAAAAAATTAAAGAAGTCTAGTTCATATGAATGTTTATTTATTTGCGATTAAAATAAAAGGTTAATAGTAATACAAAAATCAGTATGGAAAGAAACATAACCATTTTTAAAAACACTTACCGTGGGCCTTATTAAACTACCATAGTAAATTAAGGCCCAAAAATATTTTTTTATTTTCTTATGAAATAATCAACTAAACATAACGTTTATGGCACTTTTCGGCTAATAGAACAAATAAAAATGTTTTCTTCACATAATCATAAGAGATAATAACAATTGGCCTTTTTATCCCCCAGGGGGTAGGTATACTAAGACTAGTAATAACATATTCTAAATCAGACTTTTGATTAGGAACTGTTGGAATTAAATTAGTTTAGAAGTTATCGTACTTCAACCACTAAGAATTTACCATTATACACACAAATATTTAGGAAAAAATAGGTACTCCTTTGGGAACTATACTTATTCATCACAGTTTTGACAGTAAAAAAAATCTTTATCATTTTTGGTTAGCCCTAGGCATTCTTCGTGGTACCATATTCTGCATTTAACACACTGTCTCATATCAGACACACGATTTTCATTGCAAGCTGGGCAGAACCAAGATTCCTCTACCGATAGATTGCTTCTTTTTCTTTTATCCCCTTTAGATCGTTTCTTTTTTTCATTTTCAGTCTTCTTCTCTGATTCTTTGGGTTTTCTTTTCTTTGTCAACTTATTTTCTTTCAATGTTTCTTGTTCCTTAAACAGATCTTTGGTAACTCGTTGGCCTTTATAATTGATAGCTTTTCTCCTAGGTTTATTCTTTGTCACAGCGTAGTTTGGCGTTGGCAGTAGTTCTTGAAAAGGAGACCTAAATTTATTGTCTTTGAGGTTCGCCAAAGGTTCGTTGTCATCAGAACCAAAATCATCGCTGTCTTCGATATTTTCTTCAGAATCATATATATTATCCATGCCCAGTGATGATTTGTTTAATGCCAGTTGTGTTATCTGCAATTCAATATTTGTTTCAGAGTCTGTCTCGGATCCTGAGCTGTAAATTATTGGACGACGATATATAGGAGCCCTGTGAAGTCCTGAAGTGGATGGTTTTGGTGACTGGGTCGGAGTAACAATGATTTGTGCCTTCTTTGGTGTTGTTTCTACATCATTCAAGATCTTTTCAGATGATTGAATAGTGTTTTCATGCTCTTGGTTAGTTAAGACCGACAAATTATTTAGATCCATGGCGCTTTGAGCAGGACTTTTCTCGGGTAAATCAGGAACTTGTTCTAAATGAGACGGAGAATCATCCTCGTTTCGAAGCTGTTCTTCTGGCTGATTGACAGTATAATTATCTGGATGATCTGTGTCTGAGCCTACTAAAGCGCTGGGTTCTGTTGGTGGAGGCAGCTCTGTTAGAATTGATGGAGCAAATGCCTCGTCAGGTAATATGTCAGGGTTGAAAGGGTACAAGCCCGTAGCTCGAAAACCGTTTACTATATTGTCGTGAGTCAAACTCTGTGACCACACTTTTGTGAAAATTGTATTAAAACTGGTTTTCGTTATGCGTCTTTCAGGATTTTGGTACATGTATCTTAAAACCTCTTGATCCCAATAATGTTCAAACGACTTATTCACAGATTTGTCCAGAGGTTGCAGCTCGTGCGTAGTATTACTCGGGAGACAATATAGGACTATGTCATGCCGGTCTGCTTCTTCAACGATCGTGTAATCTAAGTGCGATGACGCTCCATCGAAGATCAACAAAATTTTTCCTTGAGTCTTATGTTTTGCCAAATGTTTAATGAACTCCACGAATAGTTCAGTTGTCATGCTCCCTTTTGCTGACATCTTCACAAAACTCTCCGCGGGTAAATTGTCACTGAATTCAGGTTTCTGCCTCTGTCCTTTAAATATTATCATCGGTGGAATAGCGGTCCCGACAGCATTGACACACATTGCGATCGTGACATTTTGAGCATGCTCTGGCGCTATTAAATGGACTCGTCGAGCTCCTCTTTGTGCTAGAACAGTCTGTTGACTATGAACAGTCAACCGACATCCCTTTTTATCTATGTTGTAAAGTCTTTGCGGGTGTGTTATAATTTCAAGCTCGTCATAAATTTTTTTGATTTCTGAGAAGTGTTGGCTAACGATTGCGCCCTAGCTGGATTCATGAACTGTGCCTTTCTCTTTGAAATTTCTGGATGCCGTTTCAAAAACATCTTTAGCCAGTCTTTGCCAGCAAGGCCAATGTCTGCGTTGAAGTTATGTTTCAGCTCATATTTTTCACAAAAGATGAATGCTTGTCTATGAATAAGCTTTGGAGTAAGTGGCATTCCTATATTTGCAAATCTTATGATTCTGTTGACAAGATCACATTCTTGAGCCTCAGTCATAATTGAACGGCGTCCTAAACATCGCAATGTATTTCCACTTTTCAAGTGGTTCCTTAGCGTACGTCTAGGTATATTATATCGCTCTGCTGCACCACGCTGCGTCAACTGCCCTCGTTGTACGGCTGCCATAGCAGAACGCAAGTTTTCTTGAGTCCACGGAGCTTGACGTGGAGGCATTTTTATTCGATCTGTGAGTAGAAACAAAAATCAAGTTGTATAACAAAGGTCGGTTAATAAGGCCCATGACCTACTGTAGTGGGCCTTATTAGACGCATAACATGCTTTATAAAATCATCAATTTAGAACGAAATTAAACACTTATTTTTGATGCATAGAAAATAACTAATTTGATGTCTAATGTTTAATAAAATTACGTTATTTTATAGCTTAATAACAATTAAATCAAAATACTTACATTTCTTTATCACCAAATTTAATAAATCCGAGCGGTGTAGCGCACCCTGTCACAAATCGTTCACTACTGGCAAGATGGCGGCGCGCGGCGGCCGCGCGCTACTAACACAGCGAACCTAACGGTCTTGTGCATCTGTGAGTCAAGTTCGAACCGGAATTGAAATATTTTAGCGCGAATTTTCAAATGTGGGCTTTATTATCCTCCGGACCTTATTTGCCGCAGGTACCTTATAGTAACATATATATTTTTTTTACCATCGGAAAGTAGAGATTACAACAAACAGAAAACATACTAACTTTTTGAAAAAAGCTGATATTTTGACGGTTGAATTTTCGATTGAAAATTAGGGTGTTTTTTCGATATTAATTCAAAATAAGGTGAAAAAAATTAATATTTTTAATCAAATAAATTACAGCGTATTTGGGACATAAAAAGGTAAGTTTTCACCAAATTTCGTTAAAAAAGAAGATTTTTGTACAAGATAAAAATAAAAAACCAAAAACTTGGTTTTTTGGATTTTTCACATAAATTTTGAGGTTATGTGAAAAAAGTGTCAATACAAAAGTTTTAGATCTTTTTATTACCTACAACTTTGCCATTTGACTTTTTTCGATAGGACTTTTAGTTTTGCCGGAAATCGAGAAAAACCGTTTTTTCCCCTTAAAACCCCCCCTCCCCTCATCCCCTTCCCGACCTCAGATCGCCCGTAAATTATTTTTCCTTTTATTTTTATAACATTCCCCTCCTTTTCTAATGGGTTTCATCCTACTATTATTTTTTTTGGTTGTATAAATTATCGAGACTGGTGTATAGTTTGAATTGTATGTAAGAAAACACTTATATTAGTACAGAACTCTCGCAATAAAATTGCTGTAAGTAGGTACCTTATCTTATTTAATTTTCACCTTGATCTGAGTAATTATTAAGATTTATATTCATTTTTATATTTTTTATATTTATATTCTGAAGATTTATTAATATCGTGGCACATAACACTTATAAGTTCCACTAACGCAACCTTTTATGAATTTCACAACGTCTAACATGGCGGCATATACGGCGATACTCACAACTGAGTCTTCGTAAGCATTTAGGTATCCCAACTCGCTATTGACGAATTTGGTCCATACTTGTAAATCTTGTAGTGATACAGATACCAAACAATCTTGCCAAATGTTATCAAAATCGTGTAATAAATAGTGCGACAGCAATTTCTCCCCTTTTTTGAGGGAAATACCACCTACGGTCACCCATCCAAAGACTGACCACGTCGAACGTAGCTTAAGTTCTGTACTGTACTGTATCAGCCTTTTTAATAGTCCTCTGCAGGACGTAGGCCTACCCACGAAGGGTGATTCTTAAGTTCGGTGATCGTTAAAAGCACGATTCCACCTGAAAACAAAACCATGCACCACATTTATTGGCACGTTGTAAGTAAAAAGTAATTTTCTGTCATCATTGCAAGCCGACTACAACGCCGCGCGATGCCAGTGCTCGGTTATAAGCATTAATTACGTGACATAACGTCGAGATTCGGGAAAACGGGTAATTGTGAATTATTTAATGTATACTCTATAAAATTTAACTTGATCTCTGCGACAGTGACATTGACATAGAAGATTGACATTGTTATAGTTGAGATAGTGGTGGAAAAAATCGATTTTTAAACAATTATGTAGGTAATGAAATCAAATGAGTAGTTGAAGGTGAGAAATTGGATTTTATTTTCTTACTATTCTATAAATAATGTTATGATATTAATTAAATACTCATAAAAATGTAACGATAGTATTTATCGACGTTTTTCACTATTATCGATGCTAATGTAACATATAATTGGGTTTAATTTAATTACACATGTTATGATATTAAAATATACAATAAAATTAATGATAAATTAAGTTTTATTTAAAACTAGCTGCCCGTCCCGGCTTTGCCCGGGTATGATTGGCTATACATATAATTACCACGTAATGTAGGTATGCGTCACACACATGCTAGACATACCGGATGAACCATTATGATAAGTTAAAACCTACCCAAATCGCGAGAGTTTCCGTAGTCTTAAACTGTTCGAAGTTTATGAAAAAGAGATAGTAGGTACTCGTATTGGCAAATCTAAATAAAAGTGAGTTTGTATGTGTGGTATGTGGTATAGGGTGGCTGTACATAATATATAGCCCTGATTTCAGAAAATGACAATGATGAGAATGAAAGCGACGTTAAAATATTAGAGACCCACAGTCTATACATTCTACCTATGTAAGTTAGTTTCTTGATCTTGTCTTCACTCGAGAACTTTGAAAAACATTGGACATCAGTTCTACTTCTACGAATTGTGTGCCCTACCTAAGGCCTCTTCAACTTGCTAACCCAAAGAGCTGTGATGGAAGGAATTGAAGCGCTGGCATCCAACGTGTTCCGGACGTCACGACCAGATCTTAGATTCACGTGAAGACCTTCCATCCCATCCAAATTGTCCCATCGACAATTTGTTTCACATACTATGTGTAGGGGCGTAGCTACCGCAGTATCAGCCGTGTCAATAATACGGGGCTCTCGGGCTACAGGGGCCTTAACGTGTGTAAGCAAAACCTAGTAAAATGTTATCCACAATGTCACTTAATCTCGTGCTTCCCGAAAAAAATCTCTTTTTTCCCAGGTTAAGCATTCTTCCAAAAGTTGTCCTAAGAGGCAGAAATTTTATAACAACTGAAATCGTCTTCAGCTAGACTTACTTAGCTGATATAGGTAATTATATTCAATTCATTATCAATTTCCCGAAAATAAGGCAATAAAAGTGTATATTTCATTTGAATTGTTTGGCTAGCTCAATTTCTAGGAGGAAGTGACAACTTATAAGCGGCGAAACGGAACTTTTATAATACTTACATTTTTGAACTCGTGATATCTTTGTAATAAAATGTCTGAATTAAATAATTTAAAAAGTTGCATAAAGCTATTGAAACAGTCTTGAATATGAAATAATTTATTTTGATAAGGATTAATACCAAGATACAAATTAAGATCCTTTTCCTGCGACGGTATTTCAATTATTTTTTAAGAATAAAAGAACAGTTATTACGGCTTAACTATAATAGTTAGATATATGCTGTCGCGACATTTTTTGTAAATTATGGTGTGTTCTATAAAGTCGTAGTACATTATTTTATTCCATCATCAATAGTTTTCGCAGCGCACGCGATGTAAAGAATATTTTAGGCATTTTTTTACACCTTGGGTAACATTATTGTAGTTTTAATAGGGATCCTTATTATCAAAATCGGTCCCGTACTTTTTGAGTTTATTCGTTACATACAAAAATACAAATCTTTCCTCTTTATAATATTATAGTGTAGATAGTGTAGATATCGTTAGTATAAACTATCGATATTTTAAATAAAACTCTATCTAAAACTCTGTGGTCACGATCATTCGTCGCCCATCCCTAATCGGCATGCCCATAAAGTATGACATTGACAGGTACTGTCTGTACTATTAAGAAATTCAGGACTTCATAGGCGTGATTTTTCTGATTGCTGTCGCAGAGATCAAGTTAAATTTATAGAGTATAAATATCTAAGTCGGTATATATGACGGCGCTCGGTAATTTTTTTACTTAGGGACTGTGCTGTGGCCCTGTAGTTTGTAGATATTTGCTCGAAGGTTTTGAGCGCTCTTCCTGTAACGCTGTATTAAAAAAAATAATTGTGTCAATTTCAGCAACCCGACTCCCCGGCGCAGCGAGCTGTTGCCTGTCGCCTGGCCGGTCTCAACAGTCAACAGCTCTCTGGCGATGGTGCTGGACCGCAGGCTCCGACTTGTTGATACCGCCGCTGAAGCGCGAGGACAACTGTTCCGCGAGCTGCTGTGCCGTCACGGACAGGACGGATACGTGCCTTGTAGTAGCCAGATGGAATGTCCAACGAATGGCTGATAAAATACCACAACCAGACTCCCCGGTGCAGTGAACTGCTGCCTGTCGTCTAGCCAACTTCTATCACCAACAGTTCCTTGGCAATGGTGCTAGTTAGAGAACTCTGATTTATTGATACCGCCGCTGAAGCGCGAGGACAACTGTTCAACGAGCTGCTGTGCCGTCACGGACAGGACGGATGGCTGATGAAGTTTTTCAACCCGACTCCCCATCGCAGTGAACTGCTGCCTGACGTCTAGCCAGCTTCTACCACCAACAGTTCCTTAGCGACGGTGTTGGATAGGGCACTCTGATTTGTTGATACCACAGCTGAAGCGCGAGGGCAACTGTTCCGCGAGCTGCTGTGCCGCCACGGACAGGACGGATACGTGCCTTGTCACAGCCAGATGGAATGTCCAACGAATGGCTGATAACATAATAATTATATCTTGCAGTGTTTCCACTTTTAGGTATTTCGCCCTATTTCAGGACGAAAAAGTATGTTTCATGTGCGATTTTGTAGGTACTTACTATGCGCCATAAATTATAAAGTTTTCTAAACTTAATTGGACATTTTAGGGCAGATTTCTAAAAAAATTGGGAAAAACAAAAGTGGAAGCCTTAATATTTTGTTAGATATTTTGATAATTTAACTGATGCACTAATTATAGCTTTTAATTCGTTTTTAACTTATTCCACCGCTTGACAAATACACTGCACTAAATAGAGTCCTGCGTCGTTTCGCCCCGCAAGCGGTTGGTCCCGCGGGGCGAATCGACCAAGACTCTTTTTGAAGGCCCGCTCCAAACAATGAAAACCAACAAAGCTCCAAAAACAGTTTGATTGCAGTCAATCGTAGATCAAAGAAATATCAGTAGGTATATTTTTTTAACACGGTCTCTGACCCCAAACTAAGCAAAGCTTGTGATATGGCTGCCAGAAACTGATATACTACATATACATATTTTTTTAAATACATACTTATATAGATAGTAACTAAATAACACCCAGACACAATTGCACAACCGCAAACACCTATGTTTATCACATAAATACTTGACCTGGGTGGGGATCGAACCCAGACCTCTTTGACCCAGAAGTTACGGTCACTAACCACTGAGCCACCGAGGCAGTCGATACCTACCTACCTAGTAAAGCAAAGTATAGGAAGATTAGCTGAATTTGTTGTAAAACCATTCATTTAAACACTAAATCAATATGTAAAGTCAACTAGGTACCTAAATATATAATGTTTTGAACGTAAATTATTCCAAAATTAATTTTGCTTGACAATACAATGCAACAGGCTAATGCCGACTGATGGCACACCTTCAATGTTGTAACTAATTAATGTACCTACGACACACCTAAATAAATTTTATTGCTACCAAAAACACTCTACCGGAGCATAATCTTTCGCATGACTGGCTGAATGTTTTGTAACATTTAAATGAGTAGGCTTTAGAATGATATAGTCACGTCCATGTTAATAAATATAATAACGTAAGGATCTAGGTATAAGATAGGTATGTTTAGTTTATCTGACATGTAGATAAATATCTGGACTCTACATCATTTAATATATGACTAGAGTATGTCAATAGTAAGTAGTTACCTACAGTACTTTATAAAGTTTGCAACGTTTGTGATGCTTCTGGTAGGTATGAGCATAATGTTTTGAGTGAAAAACGGTTGATTTTCCGATAAAACACACGGCTCTATTGCATTTTGATCTACATATACACAGGTATAGGCTGATACAAACTTCTTGACGGCTGTGAAATTAGCTAGAAACTGCGAACATCTCCTCTCTTGCGCCGCTGACATATAAATATTTTGCTACTGCGCAACCACTCGCGTCGTGTTCACAGACGTCAAGAAGTTTGAATCGGTGTTACAATATTATTTCCCAAAGTGTGTGAAAACTGTGAAGTATACGAGTACTCAGTCAGTAAGTAAGGAATCGCAGGCGCATAAATACAGGGTTCTCTGCTAACCCTGTACTAAGCCGAAAGGGGGTGATTAAGATAATCGCTACGAACAACTTTTTTTACTAGGGGGCCAACTCAAAATTCGAGAAAAAATCAGTTGATCTATAGTAAAAGTTGTTCCTAACATTTTCGGCTTAGTACAAGATAAGAGTAGAAAATGTAATCTTATGTATACCTAAGTTTTTGTCATTAGCTAAAATAACATAGACTGTGGCACCATAGATGAATTACGCTTGCATAGGTACCTAATTCAGCTATGGCAACTAAACAATGGATGTGAGACAATTACATAACTTGAACTACCTCAACAAGTGTAATTATTCGCAACAACGCAGGTTACCCAATAAAATACTCATACCAAAACTTGCAAGACTAATTCAAACAATCCCCTATTTAAAAGTAGCTCCGCCGTAGTCCGGCTGTAAATTATGCACGGACTGCACGGTAAACCAAATTACCTACGTGAGCTCGAACCGCAAACTTGCCGTGTGCTGGCGAGCACGTCCCGGCCCTGTTTGATAACAAAATAATGCGCTATGCATCGCCGGCGAGGCCCCGGGCTCGCAGATATATCTTCAAACAATATCCTCGGAATAACGTTCAAACAATACAATGCGATCCACTCGTATAATATGCGGCGTGTGTAACCGAACCAGCCTCGGCGCGCTCGTGGATCTCCTCGGAATGAAATCAACTATAAATCTGCGCAGCTCGGGGGCAAACACCGGATTTATAAATATGCAGATCAAATATTAAAAAGGAGCCACAAGATGATCCGGGAACGCAAAGAGAGCGCGCGGAGATCGGAAATATTTGATGTGGTATTCTTATATGGTTTATCGCTACTTCTCTGCCTGATACGATAGAAGTGTTTCTTGGTGGAAGATTTGACGTAACTAAGACAATTTCTGAACTCGCCAAACTCTAAACAAGGAAGGTGGTGTAATGTGGTCCATACTCTGGTTTTAAGAAAGTTAAATTCTACTTTTACGGTTCTACGGTTTGACCGTAAATAGACCGTTCGACAATATTGAACCGACAAAGCTCTAGAAGTTACATTGTTTTAAGATGTTAACATTTGCTTAATAAAAGTTTTTGCAACAGAATCGAATTAAAAGGATGAGAAGGGGGTTAGATCCGTACAAGCTCGCTGGCAACAACTGTGATAAAAGGTACTACTCTCTAAATCGTCTGCAGTTTAGTGACATGACTGAAAAGTGGCTGATTCGGAATTCGAGGGTATCATACACTGCGATAGTGGCAAGGTGAACTCTAAACCTCATTAAGACTGCAGGATCAAGCTGGATGCAAGCCGCTACCAACCGGTCTTATTGGAGACCCTTATGGGAGGCCTATATCCAGCAAAGAACATTCTATGGCTGATGGGTGAGTTCACTGTAGAAGTTCCGCCGACATAATGCGGGAAATGATGTGGGATCTCCACAAGCTGAAGCGTCACATCCTTGCCGCTGGCCGCCGTGCTCGGAGCACTGCACTGCAATACTGGCATCTCACAGAATAAATATTCAATGTTTTCATTCAATTTCTCGCGCCCGCCGCCGGACTGTGCCGGTACATGATAGCGAACTCAGTGTTTGAGGAACTGCAGAATATAAATTTACACAATTTTCCTGAAAAATATAGATTGCTAAGGTGCTAACGTTGGTCTGTGTTTGTTGTCTTGTGTGTGTGTTTCCAAGAGCTTATTTTTCTTTTGATATTAGGTCATCTTATCAGTCATAGGATGTCCATTATTGGACATACCTAGATATTTAAAATAGGACCTATACATTTGGTCTCCACTCGATAACTATGAGCCCTATCGGCCGTCCGCTACGAGCTATGTTGCCCTGCACATTGCTTTGCATTGCAACTTACTAATCCACTGGGCTACGTCGATAACTTTGGTTTATCTACGGATCTCATCATTCCTGAGGGGTTAGTACAGGTTTACACGTATAGTGAAAGTACCCTCGTTTCCGTGTGTCCCTACACATTTTTTGTACAGCGCCCCTTTTTTTATCCAGGGGAAATATTTTAAAGATACCACCACACCTCGGAGCATGCGGGTGGTTATATGGGAGTCCCCGCCCATTGCTGGACGGTATACCCATCAAAACCCTTGGGTGTTCCACCACTGCGCCTGGTGTCGGGGCTACGGGCACGCTTTTGCACTCCTCCGCGGCACCCAACAGCGCTGGCCTAACTCAGGCCCCACCTCGAAACTTGCGCTCTCGGCATAATGACGATGTGCCGAACACCAGACACATCGTCATTCACCACCTGGGACCAAGCAGCACCCGTGTCCGACAGCACTGGTCCCGATGCAACGGATCGGTTGAAGTGGCCCCGCGCCTGCCACTACGTCCGCAGAGGATAGGGAGAGCGGCCGACGACATACCGACACTCCTCTTCCTCTGCAGCCACACCGCGTCCGCCATCAAAAACGGTGGCGATCCCGTCGAGACCGCGAAAGGCAGGGAAAGTGGCCAATCCTCAGCTGCAGTACCTCTCATACGACACTGCAACCCGCCTCTGTTGCGGTGCCCCCATAAGGCACTCAACCTACTTTGGCCAGCTTCTACTTGGGCTTGGAGGCAAAAGCCCGGAGAAGCGACCCCACCACGGGTTCGTTCACCAGGTTGTTGTACAGCGCCCCTGGCAAAAACGAGGAAGAACTAATTGAAATGTATAGAGCCACACGCAAACGCGCAAGTTTAAGTTTACTATGCAAAACCTGTACTAAAGGCTTTGGTAAGCGTTATATAACTTATTCGGGCACCTAGTAGAAAAAATCTATGGCACCTAGTAACTTAGCTCTACTTCATCAACTTTTTGTACCTGTGCGCAGTTCCGATCATAACATTCCTGCCTGCCTGCGTACCTACTAGTTTCCGTAAAAAATAAAATGTTCTGTGCTACGTAACGTGGCGCTGATTGCCGAAGGGACGGAAATATAGCGCCGAGCCGTAATTAAATTTTCCCGCCCTCCGGATTTTTCCGATTTTATCAAAACCGATTCGCGACATAAATTAATGAAAATCATTGGATTGCGCGGAGGGCGGCATATAAAGGGCGCAAATCGTTCCCCTTTGCAATTTATTGAATTTGTTCGACGATAATTTTTTAACAATTATCATAATTTTTCAATGATTCGTTATCTGCCGGCGCCATTACAGTCGCGATATTTCAAATAATTTCCGGATTTTTCAATGAGGCTGATGTAATTTTTGGGAGCACACGAATGGAAATGAGAGTATGGAGATTTATATCTCGGGTTAGGCATCGTAAATAGCTTATCCCCCTTTGTTCTTCTCGGTACCTACACCAAAATACACATTTAAATTTACTCGTACCTATCAAATAGATACTCCAAGATAAGTCGTCCTAGGCATTTTACATTATTTACCGCAATAAGTACCTATACATATATCGTAATTTGTAATGTAGCCACCAAGCTTAGAATGAATTTGAAAAATACAGGAATGGGCGTCTCAAAATTTATTGGCTGCCATCATTAGCAGTACCAGACTGCTAGCCGAGGTGGTAAATTGTCAATATCGCGCCTATCGTCAATATCGCGATTGGAACCGGCCAAGATTGACAAGTAAAGGATATAAGGAGATGGCATTAGAAAAGAAAAGGCCTAATGATGATGATGACGATGACTAAGCTGTCTAGCGAAAATAATTATAGGTATAGCTGCCACAGAGTATTTTGCGGTTGGAAAGTATCTTAAGTACAACAAATACATTACCTACGCAATCTAGAACAAGCTGGTCTTCAAATCTAAAGTATTTACCTACCTAAACAGGTAATACCTACCTTCTAGTTTCTAGTAGGTAAGCGTGTTTCATCCTAGACCGCATATTTATCTGCTTAAAATCATTAAGGGTGTGGTCAAACGCGAACCTTTATATTGGGTTTTTCAGAAAGGGTACTTCATACTGACGTAGCCCACCGTATTAGCAAGTTTGAAATTGCAGTGGACAGGGTACATAGTTCGAAGAACTGATGATCGATGGGGCCGTAAAGTTCTGGAATGTAGACCACGGACCAGCAAGCGCAGCATAGGACGTCCACTAAGTCGATTGACGATATAATAAAGATCGCAGGAACGCGCTGAATGTAGGCCGCTTCCAGCCTTATTGAAATTCCATAGGGGAGGCCTGTGTCCAATTGTGGACGTCTTACGGCTGATGGATGGATGAATAAGCTGAAAGGGATTGATGCAGACCATCATAATAACGAACAACTTTAACTATGAGGCCTAACCCAAAAGCCGAGAAAAATTAGTTGTTTCGCATGTACATTTTGTCGATTTCGAGTTATGATTTAGTATGGAACAGCCTATTTTTTTCGGATTCTTGATTAGCCCCATAGTAAAAGTTTAAAATGATGGTCTTCATCACGCACTTTAAAAAAAAAAGCAAAACAGCTTTGATTTAGTACACTCTTTTTTTCTTTTCAAAGCGTTTATGACACTGTTGAGTAGGTAGATGATGGTAAAGGAAATTTTACTTTCCGGCGACACCTATTAGTACTTAGTGCCACGGGTAAAAGTACCTACCACTTTCAATGACATAACACAAAGAAGATATTGCAAAATGGGCTCAGACTAGGTCATTAGCTCAAAAAATCTGTTACACTGTGATAAATATATGCGCAGAGTAAAACAACCTCATTAAATGCTTAATTTATGAGTAATTTCACATTTTCCAATTAGATTTTTGTTCAGTGATTCAATTACTGCCATTTTGGTCAGACGTAACCTTTTTGGTATAACCTACATGTAAAAATGGCACTGAAGAGTTTAGTTTTGTAACCAAAACTAAACTTACTATATACGCGTCTACGTATATAGTAAAGGCTCCACTACTCCAAAAAAATAATCAATTCACAACTGGCGAAAATACAGTGACATACAGACGAAAATAGTATCTTCTCCTTTTTTGGAATTCGGTAAATTAACACCCCTTTTTTCGCATCAGTGTCTCTGAGTCGAATGTGCTAGGTAATAGTATCGCGATAGTACCGTACCGCTTTATTAATAGTCTACTGCTTAACTTATACCTACGCACGAAAGGCGATAATACAATACATAATATATCCACCACGCTTGTCTATTGCGGGTTGGTGGATTCACACACGCCATTGCATTTTTTCTACAAGTGTGCATGCAGCCTAGGTTGCTTCACAACTTTAGGGGTTAGTACAGAGTGGTAAGTACAGATTTAAATTGAAACTACATTAGTTTCCGTATAGCTCTATACACTTTTGTACAGCGCCCCTGGCGGAAACGCAGAAGAACTAACAAAAATGTATGGAGCCACACGAGAACGCGCAAGTTTAAGAAACCCTATAATACTAAAGGCTCTACTGTCTTGTAATCGACCAGCTTCCTACGTTACAGGCTCAATAAAAGCTATGTGCGGACTCAAGAAATCGTTAAGATTTTTGTATTTTTAAAATAGATAAAAAAATTTTTTTTTTTTGTTTCCCCACAGCTAAAAGCCAGTGATGTCAAAACCCGTACCTACATACATTTCAAAAAATATTTTTGGTACGAAACCGAATATTGCACATTGCTTGGTCACTTTTGATGCCGGCAGGGAAAATATGTCTACCTAACTTTTTACTATGGATACAGGTGTCTTAAACTAAAATTACAGAGAACCGTCATATCGTTTTCTTGTGGCCAACATAGCTGGTGGCTTCAAAGGATTCTATTACTGAGTAAAAGTTTTCTTTCAAGAATTTTTTGAGTTTCCTAATGTTTTCTTTTTTTAATGATTGGTACCTAATTTGTTAAAAAATATTGATTGTCTTGTAATTTGGGCTTTTGTTTAGCATTTTGGTTCGGGAATATGGTAGGCTCTATTTCGAGTGTTATCTTTGTTTCGAGTGTTTTAATTTTATACAAAGAAAAATTTGCCTACCTACTTAATTAATTTTTCGATAGGCATTAGACAACCTCAGGTTACCCACATGTTACATAGGTAGGTACGTATTCGCTGTAGCTGCAAGCTGCAAGTTTCACTATCGAAGATGCAGCCGCATCAGACGCATATCATATCTATTCTAGAACAACCTCAGCTCAACACGATCAACCTTTTTAGGCCCTTACCTGTACCTGTATAGTCTGGCTGTCTACAACTGGCTATGTAATTTTGGTTCTGAGGAAACTGAAAATTTACTTATAACATAAACTAACTTCCTCAAGCTTTATAATCACTAAATAAACAAAAGTTATATA
Organism: Hypomecis punctinalis; assembly: GCA_949316475.1. Lineage (NCBI taxonomy): Eukaryota > Metazoa > Arthropoda > Insecta > Lepidoptera > Geometridae > Hypomecis > Hypomecis punctinalis. The sequence continues at coordinate 22,721,415 of OX438813.1, forward strand.
TTTATTTATTATTACCTTATAATTTCATCAAGTAATTATTTTATTACAATTCCATTTTTCTGTCATGTTAGTATTTTTTTTTATATTAAGTAGGTATATTTAATGTATTTTATATAAGGTATATGAAATCATTCACCCTTCGTGGGTAGGCCTACGTCCTGCAGTGCACTATTAAAAAGGCTGATACAGTATATAAGGTACATGAAATCATTTACACTTATTAATAATATTGAATGTAATTTTCTATGTTGATAAAATGATACTTTAAAGGGAATGCAGTTACCTAAGACACAAGTATTACTTAGTGTAGGTATATAGGTTATTCGCGATTTCAAGGGTTGGTCATGGATATTATTAAGTACAATATGAATAAATCGTTATGCACAGCACTTAGCCGAGTGGGCGGTACACTTCAATAAAAAATGTAATTACCATCAGAACATTTCGATCGGTAAAAAATAGAGAACTTCATGCCTCATGGGCGTGAACTGTCAAAACGGGACTTTTATTTTGTGATGACTTTAGTCCCATGAACGATGGTCATGATGATGATGATCCTTGAGAACACAAATATTCGTTGACCAAATGTCATCATCATCATCTTGCCCTTATCCCACTAGGTGGGGTCAGCACAGCACGACTTCGTCACTTCACTATAGTGCTCATAGCGTTGACTGGGTCTTTGTCAGCGAACACCAAAGTTAAGCAACGTTCGGCACGTTGTCTTTTTATGGATTCTTTCCCACCGTCCACCTCCTGAGACCACCGGGGTGAACCGTGGAAAGTTTTTTTTTACAACGGCTCACCTCTCAGAGAAAACTTATAAGCCCCTAATGTGATATTGGTACACCTGAGAAATTTGGTGCTGGCCATCTATGGATGATAAAATATGTTCCTAAACCTATTTTATGTAATTAGCCATTCATCACACTTCATATTATTAATCACATGTCTTAATTTATTAATTATTGAAGAGAGATTTCATAACTATGTGGATGGTGGATACTAAATATTTCCCAAGGTACACTCAGGTGAACAAAGGTGAGCCGTTGTAAAAAATAACATTCCACGGTTCACCCAGGTAGTCTCGGGAGGTGGACGGTGGGTAAGCACTGCTTTTTATGGGTGACCGCGGGCGGCATTTACAACCGAGCGCTACCGTAGCTCGAATGACACGTTAGATTGTAGGCCCCGGTTGTTTTAACCGTTTAGCCATGGTTAGCTGACACCAGGGTTAGCCACCCGGCCTATACGAACTTACTTACTCTATTATTGGTCATCAAAGAATATATGAAACAAAGATAAAAATGAACGGGTAGTAATTCAAACACCGAGTGGCCGTTTAAACACAATATATTATTAAAAAAGAAAACAATACAATATAAGAACAATATTGTAGATCATTTACAGTACATCGGAGGCGCGGCGGCAGGAAGCGATATATTCATCACCGTACACGCTTCCCCACTCACACGACCAGAGTGGACACGAGCTATTCAAAAATTCGATTATAATTGGTCAAAAAATACATCATTACAGCTAAATTTAGTTACATTGCCAAAAATGCCGTTAAATATCTAATTATTGTTAGATAATTTATTGACATCTTGTATTATTATTACATAAGTATATTGTTATTTTTTATTTTAAATTCGTATTTTGTTATACGTTTGAATTAATGTGTTGACATAATTTTGTGAGAAAATAATTGAAATTTTTATTTTTTGCAATTGTGTGTCTTTATTATTTTTATAAATGTTAAAAGCACGTAACTTTTTTAATGTAACTTTAATTTTATTTATTATTTCAATGACTTGTAACAAAATGTTATTAATAAAGTGAATATGAATATGAATATCTTCTTTTTTTCCACAGTCCGCGTTTGTGGCTAACTTCAGTCAAATGTAGAAAATAAAAAGAATACTACATGGTATCCCAGAATTAGCAGAATGTGAAAATAGACCATTTAGCTTTCTAGGCTTGAAGAAAAAAAACTTAGTGTATTTTAGAAAGATTTTAGAGCAATTTAGTCTCAGCTATGAAAGTGCTAAAGAGTAACATGAAACTAAGATTCGACTTCTGATAGATCTAATTGGGAATTTCGTAGAATTCTCCCAATGCAATAGTAGTGTTTTTATTTATAGTGTTATTAGTGCGTGTCCACTCAAAATCGGTAATGATGGGCCATGTTGGCCCAGCGCTCTCCTCGGGCTACCTCCCTACATGCGTTATTGTGGCTGCTCCGCGCGGCGGCGACACTGTTGCCAAGTCTTTTGTCATATCTGTCCGCTCTTCTAGCTCGATGTCCTGGTCGGCTCCACTCTACATGACTTGTACATATTTATGTTTCGTCGATTTTAACTTTTCACATTTTTATAACCATTTTGTTGACTAAAAAACAGTATTTTGATTATGATATTAGTTTATGAATATTTGGCATCATAAAAGGCAATAATATAGTAAAATAGGGATTATCAGCCGTCAATTTCTTACTAAAGGGAAATATCACAAAGAGAAAAATAAATGAAAATATAACACCTGCTTTTAAGTATTAAACAACTTATAATTAAAATTATAAATTACTAGGCTCGAAGTAGGTACTCTCCTCAGATTTTACCTCATGAGGGAGATCACTACTGTAGCTGGGTCGTCATATAGGGTAATGACAGGATATACATGTACCACCCTAATACTCCTGTTCTAACATTATAGACATACAAACATCGCCTTTCGTGGGTAGGCCTACGTCCTACAGTGGAATATTAAAAGGTACAGGCCTACAAAATATTTCGAATAAGACCATTGTTATATTTTAGAATCAGTCATATAGTCAGTAATTATAAAATATGTAAAACAGTCGATATTAATTAATTGATTTTAGAATAAGCAAGCTTTCCAAGACATAAATATATACAAATCAGCACAGTAAATTCTCACAACGTTAAAACCATCTAATGAAGCACGACTTATTTATCTATTACAAAATAAAATATCCTAAAAAAAATCGATTAAAACCGGCGCGTATCAAGCTTTACAAATCCGTGAACACATTAGAAACCCCCTTCCGGCAGTCGGGTAATAATCCCAGTGTCAACAGCAGTGTCCCGCGCGCGAGCCCTTACTCTACGATATATCTATAACCATAATGCGACAAGTACAATATACAGTCCGTAACTCCACATCACTATAACTACATTCGATTTAAAAACATCACAACGTCCCTTTCGTTGGCTTCAGAGCACATTTTCAATATATACCTCTATATCCATTACTCGCACACTTTATATGAAAAATACTCGACGCGGGGAGGCGGCGGCGGCCATCATACAAATATACAGGAGTAGAGCTATCAAACATTCATTTAACTATGTAGATTTATTGGTATCCCTTATAGCAAAGTCTGTAAGCAAAATGCCTTTAGAATTGACTAAATCTTTCTATCTATAAAGCACTTGATCAAGTGGCAATGCTCTTGACAAAATGAGTTTTGTCTCTTTCGATTTCATTGACGTTTCAGTGAAATTACAAAAGACAGCATGAGGTTAAGCCGAAACTAACTTAGCGGCTAACTAGTGAAGTAAGCTATAAGTTGCGCAAAACCCAGTTCTCAGTGAAGCTCACAAAACAGCGAGGATTGGGTTTCTAACTTCACCGCCGCTAAGTTTCATTTGACCTATACAAATAGTAAGTATGTCCCTATAGTATTATATGTAATCACCTAAGTCGTCGGATGTGAATTTACAAGCTGACCGAAACCCAATCAACGAGCAGCTGTTATGTGAGCTCCAGTCAGGATTGGATATTTCGCAGCTTGTAGCCAACTTCACATCCGCCGAATTGTACGATTCGGTCTATAAGTAAAATAGTAAGTTTTCCCAGCGTCCGACCGCCGCCGCGGCCCCGGTGGCGTCGATATTCAGCAAGCGGCAGCTCTAAGCTTTAAGATTACATCTATTTACAGTTCGGCGCCGGCGCTGTCAGGCAACCACTGTGCGTTCGTCGAGACCGCCGACGGCACTAAATTGATCTTTATTTACAATATACGACGGTCCATTTCGTTTTGCCGGGCGCGCCACCTTTATTTCATTTTTGTCCATTGAACAGTTTCTGTATTGAGTCTCAAAATGAAACGAGATTCTCGAAGTTTTCGTCTACCTTCGGTACCTTGTATGGTTTTAAACATTTGTCGAAATGTTTTCTTGAAGATTTGAGATACAATATTCTTGGTGTGTTCATTGCAAACCAGAGTATCTTTCATCCAAATTATGCAGGTTCTGTGCTTATTGGATTTAGTAATGCGCAGTACGCGGTTATTTATGTCAATGAACGAGAAGGAATAGCACTGATCGATAGGTCTATGTATGGAGTATTTCAAAGCACGGTTCACTATGTCGATTATTTATGTACAGCCAATTAGGTTGAGATTTGATCAAAATATTGTAGTTTCATCCATAACGAAGTCATACTATGTGAAAGATTTGATATTGCGGCAGAAGACTCAGTCCTGAAAATGACTAAGTGACGTACTTCATTATTAGGCGTCTTTATTACGGTAAAATTTGTAGTCGAGGGGATGTAATAGAGTCGTATTGCAGCGTGTGATAGATCTGGTACGGCAGCGTAAGACTTCTGGAAACGTCCAAGCAACATCTGCACGCTACTCCATTCCTAAGCGTGATTATCACGATGAACGCTCTGGCCGAGGTTGCGATTGAATATATGTGTTGCAGTCGGGTGAAAGATTCTAGGAAACATCTAAACCCGCACGGTGCGCTCCCTGCTTATGCGCTGCGCTGCTATATTATATTTAGTTAACGTTTTAGCCGAGGTTGTAGTTGAGTATAGGCGAGTCGGTAGAGCCGTGTGGCGGCGGGCGGCGCGCGGCGGAGCGGGGCCCGGCGCGGCGGCGCGCGGGCTCGCGGCGGCGGGCGGCGCGCGCGTGTCAGCGGCGCAGCAGCGCGGGCAGGTCGGCGAAGGCGCAGGCGCCGACGCCGGTGCGCGACATGCGCGACACGAGCGCGCGCGCGTGCGACACGCACGCCTCCACCGGCGAGATCCACGACATGCCCTGCGACTCTGCAACACAACGCCCACACATTATTAGGCACGTTTACTGGGTATAAAATCATTATTATATTAAGTCCGTTAATTAGATTATTAAGAAATATTGGACACGTATTTTTTCTTTTGTCAATGAAACAATTAATGTCAAAGACTCTCGTGACATCACTAGCCGGTACATTTGTAGTGGATTAATGACGTTACGCGGAACTTTAACGGGTTATATATCTTTACCAATTTTTGTCAAATTGACAAAAGAAAAATTAGGTGTCTAATTTAATATTTTTTGATAATCTATTTATCGGACGGACTAATTATTTATTTAGTAAACAAGGCTATTGCGTCCACACGTATACACCGTATCATACAACTAAATAGCTGTGATATTAGCTACAAGCTAAAAATAACCCAATCCTCACGCAGCTGATTTATGACACGCCGCATCGAACTGTTAGGCAAATGCATTTACGCGCAGATCGGAACTGCGCGGGGCGTTTCTCGCATTCTGACCGCTACGCGTGAAGCGCGCTTTCACCTCCTTCGATCAGTCATTTGGCTGATCGAGGGAAACCAATCTCGGTGTAGTAAAACTGTAGGAAAACGGTACTGCAGAAACTGTGACACATCGAGAAACCAACGGCTTTGCGAAAAGTGAACCACAAATACAGTGAAATATATTATAGACATACCGAGTATGGCGGAGTTGAGCGCCTCGCAGACAGACTCGCGGCGCACGGCTTCGAGCTGCCAGCCCACCGGGCTGTCCCACGGGTTGCTGTATGCGAGAAGGCTGAAGGCATTCTGAAAACGACATGATCACAATAGACATCAATGTATAGGACGAAAACAAAACAGGCAAAAACACAAATAAAAAAACTAGAAAAACTAATTGATAACTATGGTACCTTTTTGGAGCGATGGGGGAAATCTTTTACAGATACCCAGCTGCATTGGGGTGCAACTGCGGTTTTAGTGTATAAAGTCCACTTTATACACTAAAACCCGCTCTAAGCCCTTCAGAAGTCACCTGTATCTCGTCTAGTACGCATTAGTTCTACCGTTTTATTTTTGTCACGCTTCAGCTTGGCGCCGGCTCGAGATAACTGACGCTGGTCTTCCGTTGAGATCGGAATTCTAGCCAAAATGGAACTATTAGTTTTTAAAATTTCATCCGGTTTTTTTATAGCAAATGTGCCAAATCAGCGTCATCGCACCCCCTATTACTATCTATGTATAAATCAAAGTCCCTATTTCTATGTCTGTCTGCCCGTCTGTGTATCCGCTTATATCTTCCAAACTACACAACAGATTCGAATGCTGTTTTCACTATCTTTTAGGGTGTTTCAACGAGAAGGTTTCAGCTATAACAATTGTACCCGGAGAAGCCGGAACGGGCAGCTAGATAAGAATAAGTGTTACTCACTTCCAACATCTTGTGACAGAAGTTTTGCTGCAGCTTCTGGCTCATGGCGTAAAACTCGCGGCTGAACGCTTTATATCTATCTTTCAAACTACACAACAGATTCGAATGCTGTTTTCACTATCTTTTAGGGTGTTTCAACGAGAAGGTTTCAGCTATAACAATTGTACCCGGAGAAGCCGGAACGGGCAGCTAGATTAGAATAAGTGTTACTCACTTCCAACATCTTGTGACAGAAGTTTTGCGGCAGCTTCTGGCTCATGGCGTAAAACTCGCGGCTGAACGCTTTATATCTATCTTTCAAACTACACAACAGATTCGAATGCTGTTTTCACTATCTTTTAGGGTGTTTCAACGAGAAGGTTTCAGCTATAACAATTGTACCCGGAGAAGCCGGAACGGGCAGCTAGATAAGAATAAGTGTTACTCACTTCCAACATCTTGTGACAGAAGTTTTGCTGCAGCTTCTGGCTCATGGCGTAAAACTCGCGGCTGAACGCTTTATATCTATCTTTCAAACTACACAACAGATTCGAATGCTGTTTTCACTATCTTTTAGGGTGTTTCAACGAGAAGGTTTCAGCTATAACAATTGTACCCGGAGAAGCCGGAACGGGCAGCTAGATAAGAATAAGTGTCACTCACTTCCAACATCTTGTGACAGAAGTTTTGCGGCAGCTTCTGGCTCATGGCGTAAAACTCGCGGCTGAACGCTTTATATCTATCTTTCAAACTACACAACAGATTCGAATGCTGTTTTCACTATCTTTTAGGGTGTTTCAACGAGAAGGTTTCAGCTATAACAATTGTACCCGGAGAAGCCGGAACGGGCAGCTAGATTAGAATAAGTGTTACTCACTTCCAACATCTTGTGACAGAAGTTTTGCTGCAGCTTCTGGCTCATGGCGTAAAACTCGCGGCTGAACGCTTTATATCTATCTTTCAAACTACACAACAGACTCGAATGCTGTTTTCACTATCTTTTAGAGTGTTTCAACGAGAAGGTTTCAGCTAAAACAATTGTACCCGGAGAAGCCGGGACGGGCAGCTAGATAAGAATAAGTGTGACTCACCTCCAACATCTTGTGACAGAAGTCTTGCTGCAGCTTCTGGCTCATGGCGTAAAGCTCGCGGCCAAACGCGAGCATGCGCTCCACTGACGCGCGCGAGCCGCAGCCCTCGGGATCTGTACGCAGCACACACGTTATACACTACACTGATATAACTCGGGCTAAACGTAAGACCTAGATGCCGATCAAAGCTTTCTCAAAAATGCCGATCAAAGAGAGAAAAAACACGTAGGGGCAATAGGGGGGCCGGTTTCTAGATATTTTTTGACCGTGTATGGGGTGATACGCGGTGTTAGGCTGGCCGATTGTAAAGTTATTGATATTGTCGCTCGTTCATCTCTCAACGTCATTAAGATAACATGGAAGTGGCATTGATGTCAGCAGGATATAACAAAATTGATTTAAATTGAGAGCATAGTTTTTTACGCTCTCGAAGTGGCACGGTATGTTGTGAAGAAAATAAAATTAGTAGGTACTTTATTTTTTCCTACTCCAAGAAATTGCTGATTGCGACGAATTTAGTATTTTATATTTATTTCTATATTCTTATTTTACAGGTACAAATAACAGCTTCTTAGTAAATTTTAGAAAGTCAAAGACAATAAGCTCTATACAATTTTCACCAAACACAAGTTCGAAATCCTTGATCGACATCTACAGAAATAAGTAACAGAATATACAATATACATAGCAAAGGGTATTTTGACCAATGTAAGATGTTCACAGTCAACGAAGGGTGTTCAAACATCGGTGCGGGATAAACCAAAACGTGTCAACTCTCAATAGTTTGAGAATCACTGACCTCATGCAGTGATTAATAAAATTCACAAACTCTCGCCCCTCCTATAACATTTATATGACCTCTATATAACTTTTATAATAATTATAAAGTGTGTGTAAGTGTTGATAGTACATAAATATCAGACAAATTCACTTATAGTAAAAAGCGGACTCACATAGAATAAAATAATAATACAATACATGCGTAAAAATATAATATTTTATACCTTGGACCATCCCGTCGCCCCTATATAATACTATAAAAATTACAAATACATACCACACAGCATGCAGTGGACTAAAGAAAGAAAATCGGTCACTGTAAAAGCATGCAAGTAATTTTCAACTCGGATGTTTTATATTTATAACATGGTTCAACAGAACTAATCTACAGTTTGGTCGAATAGAAGCAGTTTATACAACTTTTTGTAGAAACAGCTCTGTCTCAATACTTACTTTTGTAGCAAACATTTTTTAGTTTATTACTGAATTTCTCTGAGTATACGAACAGTTAAGTTAGGCGGATCAAAGTGCAAAATCAGGCTTATAATGTGGGGTTAGTATGAAATGAAATAATTTAGTCATAAAGGGATGCAACCGCGCTTTATTCAGTTTTGGGGGTTTTACGTAGCCCTTCAATGACCTGTAGTGCCATTGTACTTGCTTATTCATTAATGTATTCACTGTGGTCTAAAAACTTTAGCTTTTAAGATACCTTTACATAGCAAGTATAATATTTTTCAGCACACTTGCATCTCTTTACCTAAATTGTTGATAAAGAAATAATTTCACTTTTTATTGCTGATTTCTTATTACTCTTGGTACGGGTCATATTAAAGAGTCGAACATATGACTGTAATTATATCTAATACTAACTACAGAAAAATAAACATAAGCGGTAGCAGATAGTTATTGAGCGGTTTTGTTTTGACTCTTACAAAATATGTACAAGTTATATTTACGAGTAGCTATAAGAATCAAAACTTCACCTTTTTTATAATCTATCTATATTTCACGCTCACTCAAACACACATTTATGTACACAATGTACAACATCTTACTTGCGATTCATCCAAACCTTTAGCAGTATAACTTATACATAGGGCTTCTTAATCAGCGCCTATACAAACGCGCGCATCTAATTATGTAATCGCGATTTCTAAAAAAGCCAATAACTTTACACAAATATTCAGTAAAAAAAAAATATCGAGTTATAATATCAGAAAAATTCTTATCATTTGTCCCGGTTTTTAGACGTGTTTTGGTTCAGTAGATTTAATAATCATTGTTGTTTGGTTTTAAACAATTATTTTACCTTCATACATTTTCTACCGAATCCAATATAATGCAGTACGCATATAAATTAAATCAAGCACTAACCGATATTTATTTAAGCATTCGTTTAGTAATCCATTCCGAATTATTACACTATGGTCGTATCGCGATTACAGTTAGAGAGACGCGATTGAAGACGCCGGTACGACAGGCAGCACCATACAACTATTTATTATTAAAATTCCGAGTAACGCGTACTTTTCTTAGCTCAACTCTGTGTAATTTTCTAAACAACGCTTAGTTCCATTGCCGTTCTATATTTCCAAAAGAAACTCATGACAAGGGCAAATACTTTTCAAGATTTTAGGTTTCCATACAAGGCACCGGAGCGCGTGTCGACTAACCGACAGCTTTTGAAATGTTGATGGTATACGGTTTTTTTCGCGGCTGTATTATGACAGCATTAGGATATCCGCTACATCATATTATGTTTATATTGATAAAGGACGGCGATAGCTCTAAGCTTAGTTAAATGCGTTAACACCAGAATGATCTTTGGTCGTATAAGAGCTGTTTAACTGTCGTTTAAGAGCCGTATAATAGTCGTATAGTGGTGTCCAGTTACCCACCCGTCTGCATGAGCTGCGCGACGCACGCGGTGACGCCCGGCATGCCTTTCACCAGCGGCAGAACCTCCTCCGCATCTACAACCAGCGCGCGTCACTACTACCCACCCGACAGCACTACCCGACAACCTGCCCGACCCGACAACCTACAACCTTACAATCTACCCGGTACGGACCCAGTGCGCCCACGGCAAGTGAACAGTACACACGTTTCGCTAATCAAGTTAAATACGCCGAGTTTTTCAAGCAGTTGACGCAAACATGAGACAAATTTATCAATAAGGAATATGCATAAGAATTAGAATGGAGCCATTTTTTTCTCTATGAAATCTTTATGATTATAATTGTAAGAAAACATTTTTGTTTTATTTCTTTTTTCACAACGAAAATAATTATAGTAATGTCGAAAAATTCCCGCGAATTCTACATTTAGCTCAACGAAATACGCTATCGGTTCTGACCAACAGTGTTGCGTTTAATGACACAAATAAGCATCAAGGATGTGGTAGCCAATACAATAACACACACAAACACACTATTGTAACTACTGTATCAGCCTTATAATACTCCACTGCAGGACGTAGGCCTACCCACGAAGGGTGATTGGGCCATATCCACCACGCTGGCCCAGTGCGAGTTGATGGATTCACATACGCCATTGAAATTCTTCTCCGGACATATGCAGGTTGCTTCACGATGTTTTCCTTCATCGAAAAGCCAGTGGTGTGAAATTTCGTACATAAATCCCAAAGAACTCATCGGTACGGGATTTGAACCCACGACCTCACGATTGTAAGGCGGGTGTCATTACCTTCACGGTTTGCATTGTATACGTGACATATGTGACGCTTAGACACAAATCGGCGGATGGGAAGTTATGCGCAGAGCGCTGCGCAAAAGCCGAAATATAGGAATGCGCGGGAGCCAGAGAGACGAGACGCCGGGGCACACCCGCCCGCCTACCTCCCGCGCGCTCCCTACGCCCCTACGCCCGTGCTCAACACTTCGCCACTTGTGTCGGTATTGTGCACACATGCGCAATAATTAGCTAATCACGGCGAAGTGTCATCTGCGGCTAACTTCACATCCGCCAATTTGTGTGGCGCTTAGTATACCACATATCAGAGATTAGTTACTACGTATGGTGTCGAGTGACGTTACGAGTTAAATCGCTATTCCGGATTAAATCACTATTCAAAAAAAATTGTAGTAAAAATACATTTTTACGAACGGGTAATTTTATACAGATTATTATTAGACGATGTAAGCTATCATTTAAAAATATAAACAAACCGTGCATATTTCTTATTGTATTGGTGTCAGCACACGTCATTGCTTTAGTGTCGTAAGTACTTTGCGATAGTGTCATTATCACTCTTTGCGTATCTAGTGTTGTTTGAGTTACGAGTATGTAAGGTTTGCAAGTTAGCTGGAAAGTTTTTGGTAGATTATAAATACGGTTTTTTTTGTTTGGAACAAAGTCGGTGTCTACTGTTCGTGTGCTGTGGTCGACACATTACGCTTACGAGTGCTTTGTATCGTACGAGTATGATCGCTGCGATAGCGGCGTTTGAGCTGAAGCGCGATTGAGATGCAAGTGATCTGCAATGATTTCAAGATTTTTCTGAGCTACGAATGAATAATTTAAAATGACTCTGATATGGACGCCATTATCAGCAATGCAATTAGAATTACGCAGATAAACGACGCGCAGGAATCCCAACTCTCAAATAGTGTTAGAAGTTTCTATTTAAGTCAATCATCAGTCTGAAAAACTGAAAAGAAAACTGGCGATTCCATTCTCAGCTTAGCTTGAAACAGTATCTCTACTCGTTAAAAATCTTTTTATTTACGGTTAACTCAGCGAAAATTCGTTGAGAGCTAATCAGGATTACCAAGTACATCATTGTTCACTTCATTAAAACTCGCGTGAGAAATCATTATACTAAATAAAACACCGGTTTTCACTCACATCACGTGCGCCAGTCGACAGGAGCGCGCGTATTCCCTGATGAAGGAGCATTAATTTACTCCGAAACCGGTCGGGTTCCCAGCGGCCCGGCCGTATATCATACGTGAGTGAAAACCGGTGTTTTATTTAGTCCATCATTGTTTGTCACGTCAGTGATTTATTGACACAATGACTTAAATTGTCTTTGAATTAATACGACCAGCGTCTACGCTGTTTACAGCTTCCAAAGGCGTCGAAATCATACCATTACTTACATTAAACTTTCGAGGTAAACTCTTCGCGATAATGATACGTAGTATGTAGCCAAATCATCGCCAAACATCTCCATAGAAACTCCTGCTTCGCCATGACATTAGCTAATACTTTTATCGTGCTATCGCGATGTATACGCCATTTAGAAAACGTCATATCATCAGGCAGTAAATGCCTGGTCATGTAGCCCACTTGCACCTCGTGTTACCGTCCATGCGTAAGCGATGACTCGCGGAACTAAATACAAATAAAATAAAATACCAAGTGCCGTGTGTGTGCGTCTAATGGCATGTTACATGAGCGAGGGTAAGAAGCGACATGCACCTTACTGGAGGGACCAATACCAAGCCAACATCGCACTTGTTACATTTAGCTCGTGGTATCATTATTTTTTGCTAAAAACAACCGACTTCAGCCGTGTACAGAATTGGAATAGTTCACACGAATCAAAGTATCAACGATGTATTAATTCTCACATTATTGTTGAATTTTCAAAAACGGTTCAATTCATCCCATTTCAATAAAATTTAATTGGGACCACTTCAGAATTGTTATCTATCAACCGAACACAAAAATAATCATCAAAATCAGTTCGTAAAAGCATGATGACTAAAATAATATAATTAGTGTGTCAGATAGACTATTAAAAATTATTAGATACGTATTTTTTTCTCTTGCCAATTAAACAAAAATTGATTGATTGCCCGTCAAAGTTCCGCGTGACGTCACAAGTGCCATACCAATGTATAGACTTCTGGAAGAGCGGTGACGTCACGAGCTCCACTCCCAAACATCGACAAGGTTTATCTTTGTCATTTGTTGTTAGATTAACAAAAGAAAAAATATGTCTCCAATATATTTTAATAATCTAACTAATGATTTTGATGAATAAAATTAATAAAAAAAAAATTCACGGACTAATTACAATAACGATTTTTTTATTAAACCTATATACTACTAGATAATACTCCGAGTATTTGCGTAATATAATATACAAACAAAAAAATTTCATGAGGAGAACCATATCGCAGAGAATCATGTACAGGTACCGATTGACTGGCCAAGTTTTTTTCAATCCATAGTCACGGCCTAATGTAACAAGTGCGTAAGTGGTTTCAGCGGTATGAGTGTGATACGTTAATATCCACTGAAGCAGTACATCGGAAAATATTTGAGAAACGGTATATTATATTTGCACTTTCAAGAACCCTCGGGCAAACATACCGTTTCTATTATTCTTCTTTTCTTACAATGACAGTAAGGATTATTTTGTTAAAAATTCAGAACGGAAAGTCGACACTGCGTCATTATTTCACTTTCTAGCAAACCACGAACAGAATATTCCGAAATTACAGATTATGACCAGGGGAGCGTTTTTTTAACTTTGCAGGGTTTGGTCGTATACGGAGCTTGTATGGAGCACTCGCCACTTCCATAGACAACATAGAGATTCTCCATACCATCTGTCTAAGTAACGTATACGTGCCTGAACTTGGAACGCCTCCAAGTTCAAAAAACAGTCCCCTGGACTTTCAGGTGTACTTTGAATGACTGCTTCAGTGGATGCATGCCTTAACACCGATTAGTCTCGTAAGCCAGGCATTTCCGCCAAGCTCTTCCCTTGAGGGTAACATATGTTCGATCGTGCAACAAGTCTACTGCACTTAGCGGCGCAGCAATATCCATACTGCCAGTATACTGTACCGTTACCAAATATACCTTATACAGGGTTATCCAGAACTGGTATGCTAAGCTGAAAGGAGGTGATTCAGGTCATCATTATGAAACAATTTTTACTATGGGTCCAAGTTGGAATTAGTATGGAACTCATTTTTATCTTGAATTTTAGGTTGGCCCCATAGTAGAAGTTATTTTAACGATGTCTTAAACACCCCCTTTCGGCTTAGTACAAGGTAAGCAGATAACCCTGTAAAACTTGTTTCAATAAAGAAATCACCCGAAAGATCGTCTTATACAAGCGAGAGAACACGATCCCCGAAATATTTTATTTATTGTAACAAGTAATATAGGGCGAATCATACAAGTCGGCGAATGTGAAGTTAACTACGCTTTGATTGGATATTGCGCAGCTATATCCATTCAAAGCGTAGTTATATATGTTAGCTACAAAACTTCACATCCGCCAACTTGTATGATTCGGCCTATAACATTCTAAATGTATGTCATACAGCATTAGTTGAACTTCCAATGTCTACCGACGTATAGCAATGCAGTATTTGCCTCTAAATTGGGGAGGGATGGTTACATTAGTATTTTGTTCAGTAAATAATTAAATAATAGCATATATATTGTTATATCACATATTTCCACATATTATTAACATACATGTTATAATCGTTACGCGTCGATGATAACTAAAGCGACCAGCAAAACATTAATAAAATGATAAGTCATGTAAGTCAAAAAATAAAATAATGAATGAATTATGGTGTGCAAATAATAGAAATAATTATAAATAATAACATTTAATGTGTGTAAAAGTATCTTGTGAGTTGTAAACTGTAAAAAAATATAGTTAAAGCTAAATATTTTTGTATTTCAATGTATTGCCAATTTTTAAATAAAATTAAATATTGGTAAGGCATAATAACATATAAATTGGTCGACATACATAATAATATGGTTATATTTATAATTTGAAGTATTTTCTTCACTGCAGTCATATTTCTGATAAGATGACATGGTCCAACTAAGCTGGGTATAGCCATATTAAATTCCTGTTCAATGTTTGTAAGAAATAGCTGGAGAAAATCATTACACAATTTGCTGAAGTACACATATGTAGTAAGTCAGTAATTTTTACCCGACTGCTAAGAAAGGGTATTGTATTTTAATAGGTTACTGATAACATCCTTCTATATATCATCTCTATATTACCACAACTGGGATCAGCCATCGATATTCTTCCGTAAAATAACAAATTAATAATAAAGTCCAATTTGTACAACATTTAAATTAATTTGAGTGCATACAAATGATATCAAAGTTTGATTAAACCTTATCCCATACTTCAATAGTATTCAATGACGACATGTTCGAATATTTCATCATTTTCTATACGAAATAATATGTCATTGATTATGAAGAGACACTATTCGTTGGTTCGTTTTGGGTATCACAACCTGTGATTACCATAGAGATAGTCACAGTCTAATTGAAACAATTTTTGACTATTTAAATGCGCTATTCAGACATACAGACTATAAATAACAACTAGTCATAACTAAGTCAAAACTAAAGAGCTCTCATTTTTTTGTGAAAATGTTTTAATGGGTCTCAAGCTTCCCTTCGGTTTTATCCATAATTAATCAACTCTGCAGAGTCAAAATGGGCCAATATAGTTTAAGGAAACAAGGTCCCTAGTGTGGTCCCCCAAGTCCTAAGTGAAGCGTCATACAGATAACTGCGACTTGCTGGTGCCGTTAACAAAGTCAAAGTTATTTATTTTCTGACATTGATTAAACATGAATACGCGAAAAACAGTTGATTTTGGCAATTTTAACTGAGATCTTACAAAACGATACGTCAACACGATAATTAGTTTCCAGAACATTGCAGAGGAGTTAGTCCAGGTTTACGCGTAAATTGAAACTACAGCTGTTTCCCCATGGCCAAGTATAAGTTTATGGCTTTTATGGTGGACATCCCACGCGTTAGAACCAAGCGTTTTGAGTCCACATTCCTCATACGAACAGCCAGAATGTGGAACGCTTTGCCTGGGTCTGTCTTCCCGCTAAAATACAATGTAGGTGTCTTCAAATCTCCAGTAAATAGGTATCTTCTAGGTAAGCGTGCTACATCCCAGACCGCATATCTGCTTAACATCAGGGAGTGTGTAGTCAAACGCAAATCTATTTGAAATGAAAAAAAAAGTTTAATTAAACTACACAAAACCTGGACTAAGGGCTAAGTCTCGCACGCGTTGCGTCGTAGCGATACGCTTACGACTCGTTTGCGAAGAACTTTAGTCATCCACAAGTCAAAGATATTAATTTAAAAAAGTCGAGCTTTGTAAATTGTGTTCCGGGATGTTCCAGCACCACGCCGCAGTCGCAGCTGTCTGGAAGACGCTTCAACCGAACCGAGTCGTTATTACGTAAACGTGTCGCGTCGCGGCCGGCCTGTCGCGTCTGGTCGCATGTCTCGAGTGTCATGTTACCTGTGTCGTCGTCGGGGTGCGCGCCGTTGGCTGGAGGAGACATCTCCACGTCGGAGTCCCGCGACCGCGACTCCTCGCACTCCGACACGCCTGGAACGTTACGATACTTCATTGACATATATTCATTAATAAATAAACAACGGTCGCACTCGGAGAGTGCTGGCAGAATTGAAAACTTGGAACATATAAAGTAGGTAAATTCAGCGCCACACAAGTCGGCGAATGGGAAGTTAAGCACGGAAGGAGCCAGAGAGACGAGACGCCGGGGCACACCCGCCCGCTAACCTCATGCCTCCCGCGCGCTCCCTACGTCCGTTCTCACTACTTCGCTACTTGCGTAGGCATTGTGCACACATGCGCAATAATTAGCGAATCACAGCGAAGTGTCATCTGCGGCTAACTTCACATCCGCAATCGCAATCATTTATGTGGTAAAATAACAATATCACACACGCACACTTGCGCAAGCGCCCTGCGCCGCTGCGCGGTTGAATATTTATTTAATATTTAACACTTTATTGCACACCATCTGTACAAAAGGCGGACTTAACGCTAAGTAGCATTATCTGCCAGTCAACCTACAGGTAGAAGACACTACCTGAATATTACTTCCTCTGTACACCGCGCCGGCGCGCGGCAGTCTACTCTCACTCGCGCGCTCTTGCTGACGCGAGTTTAACATTAACCCATTCCAAAAAGTGCACTAAAGAAGTTCAGTTCAAAAATCCGACGAAGAATGTGCGGCGTGAAACTGAAGTAAAGTTAGGCCGGACACACAGCGAGCCCACGTGACGACAGGTGGAGCAAGGCTGGCACAGAATGGCGGCCGAGGCGAGGGAAGCGGAGCGTCGGTCGTCGGCTGCGAGATGGCGAAACGATATACAGTCCGTTCTTTTACCTCTGACATTACTAGCTGTCTTTTCGCCGTCTCTGTCTTGTCATATCATCACAGATTAGACAAAGACAGCAACAGGACCTACGCAGAGGACACAGTAATAGAGAGGTCTATCTGTACCCAGCAGTGGGATAAATAGGCTAATTATATAGACGATAATAATAAAAAAAAATTCAGTTTGGTTATAATAATGATGTGATTTCAAACCGAAATGCTAATAACTTGTCACAGATAATGCAACAAAATGTTAGTACCGTTGGTGGCCTCGCAGTCGCCATTGTGCAGGGGCGCGCGGCTGGTGTGCGAGATGACCGAGGTGGCGACGCCGTTGCTCTGACTGGCCGCGCCCGCCGCGCCGGCGCCGCCGCAGGCCTTCTCGCCGCAAGCCTGGAACACATGCATACAAATACATTATTACCATGAAAACTGCTGTGTCAATTAACTTTTAAACTTTTATCAACAGATATTACTTAAATATAGATAAGACCCACCTTGATCGTATTAGATTACGTTCTCATTTCGAGCTTCAAGATTGAAGATCGATCTTGTATTGCGGCCCACTTAGTATTTGTTACGTTTAATTTAAGCGTCAGGTTAAGCCAGGTTTTGTCTAGGAGCCATGTCCACTACGTCAACTCAAGCTGAGGGCCACGTCCGCCGCGTTAGCTCAATTTAAGGGCCACTTCCGCCGCGTTAGCTAAAGCTAAGAGCCACATCCGCCACGTTAGCTCAAGCTATGGGCCACGTCCGCCGCGTTAGCTCAATTTAAGGGCCACTTCCGCCGCGTTAGCTAAAGCTAAGAGCCACATCCGCCACGTTAGCTCAAGCTATGGGCCACGTCCGCCGCGTTAGCTCAATTTAAGGGCCACTTCCGCCGCGTTAGCTAAAGCTAAGAGCCACATCCGCCACGTTAGCTCAAGCTATGGGCCACGTCCGCCGCGTTAGCTCAATTTAAGGGCCACTTCCACCGCGTTAGCTAAAGCTAAGAGCCACATCCGCCACGTTAGCTCAAGCTATGGGCCACGTCCGCCGCGTTAGCTCAATTTAAGGGCCACTTCCGCCGCGTTAGCTAAAGCTAAGAGCCACATCCGCCACGTTAGCTCAAGCTATGGGCCACGTCCGCCGCGTTAGCTCAAGCCAAGGGCCACGTCCGCCGAGTTAGCTCAAGTTAAGGGCTACGTCCACCGCGTTAGCTCAAGCTATGGACCACGTCCACCGCGTTAGCTCAAGCCAAGGGCCACGTCCGCCGCGTTAGCTCAAGCCAAGGGCCACGTCCGCCGCATTAACTCAAGCTAAGGGCCACGTCCGCCGTCAGGACCGTCCAGGCCGACGCACGCGTACTGCGCACGCGCGTCTCACCTGCCGCACGTCGCTGCCGTTGACCATCTCGACGAACTGGCGACACTTGAGCAGGAACAGCAGCTCGGGGTCGCGCTCCAGTAGACCGGGCCACGTCCGCCGCGTCAGCTCGATCGCCGCGCCGATGCGCCCCGCCAGCACTAGCGCCGACACCTCTGCAATAACGACACCATCACGTCACGCACATGGACACACAACTAATGATAGGGTTAGGCGACCAAGTTCATATTTTAACCAATGTTGCCTGTAACTGTTAAAGGATTCACTCGCACGCGATTGTTTGAAGGTATGATAGAGCGCGCCCAGCGCTCTGAGTTCTATTTATCCTGTTGCCAGTGGATCACGATTACCATCAGCTAACCACGCGTCGAGACCTGCATCGTGCAACCGAAATTTGCCGCGCAAATTGAATCACAAGAACTCAGTTGGCACGGCTTTCGGTTGCAAATGATTCAAATATTCACAATCTGACAGCTGTACTCCTTTATTATTATTTTGTTAATAGAAGACCCTAAATGTGGCCGCCACTTTCCACACGCCCAATGCCTCCCTCTACGCCGTTGAAGGTCGCCATCTGAAACCCTATTTTTAAATAACTTGTCTAAAAATATTCGCCATCTTGAGGAAGAATTCACAACGAAATAGTATAAAGAGACGCTTCTATCACACGATCTTCAATTCATCAACAGATAGATACAAAAAGAAGTCTTCGGTACTCACTTTGCCTATTTTTGATAGAAGCTATATCTTCCTCTATAGGTTGTCCCGTCGCGCGGGAGAACGCCTGCGCCGTGCCGCAGTAGCCGTGGTGCACCAGGTACGACGATACCATTCTGAAACACACATTTACATTTACAATGACTAGTTTAACATTTAATGTAGAGGCCTGTATTAGTCTGGTACGCCCGTATTTACCTACCTAATAGCAGAGCGCCAGCCATTGGCGTACCTACCAAGAGATTTTTCTGGTGTGGTTAACATCACTCACTAACGCACGTGGTTTGAAACGGTACCCTGGGTAGGAGATTCGACACGTGGACCAGCAATCTGTTTTTTGTGTAGTTAAGTTTATAAGTAAGTTTGCATAAAAGACTGCTTGTGAACTTCAATATAAAAAAATAAAAAAAACTGCGTCTCCGTGAGAAACAATTGGTGGGGTGGATCTGTCTCAAGATGATGATGGACAGGCGTGAGATTGGAGTGCAGGCCCCGAATATTTACACAGGAGCACTTTGAGTGAGAGGGAGTGCTGCCGCTGAGTACACGTTTTTTTTTTTTCTTCTACTGTTTCTCATGTTTAACTTGCGGAATAAAGTAGGTAGGTATAGTCGGTAGTGGAACGAGACGTCACTCTGCAGATTCAGTAGTACAACACACAAACCACACACATCCATGGTAGACTAGCCTGGAGACCGCGGGGACGCCCGAGCCCCCCAAGGATGTCCATCGGGCCCTCTCATCCGGTCGCCAACCTGCACGATAGCGCATCCCTGGAATTTTTCGACAGATAGCGGGGCAGCCTTTTATGAGTGGCTAGCTCACTACTTGGGCCCCCTACTATCTGCGGCTGGCCAGCGACACACCGTGCCTCGGATCCCGCTGCCCTCCACGACTAGTCGGCCGATGCGGTAATCGATGTGTGCATCGTATACGATCACCACCAGAGGACGCAACTGTTTCGACCCGACGTCCAGATTGGCGTCACTAGACTTCGGCGTCACTAGACTTCGCGCCGGAACACGAGCTCAAGAGCTTGGCGGCTTAGTCAAGTGGGTGGTCTTTCGCAGCGGCTATAGCATACCAGTATGGTTGTTGCCTGGTTAGCACCACCCAGGACCACGTGTGGGGGACAAAAATTAAAAGGGTTTCTACCCACGGACGAAGGCAACTCGGTCCCTAAAAACACGAACACGGAACACGAACGGCTGCTGGCCGAAGTTCGCGTTCACCTCCCCCGGCATCTGCAGCCCCACAGTTGGGTATACCTGTGTAACACTTGCTGCCACTGGCCCTGCTCGTCCGGCAGCGGGAATTCGTCTATGGCGAGGCGGGTACGCGCGCGCAGCTCGCGGAGCATGTCTTCTATGTCGAACACGAACGGTTGCTGACCGAAGTTTGCGTCTACCACCTCCCCTGGCGTCTGCAGTCCGACTGTTGGATACAGGTTTGGCTGCGAACGAAATAAGAGTTCAAAGTCATATGGTACTTCTGTGTATTATTGGGTCAAAGTTTTAGTGCTGGCAAAATACTTAAAAGAGCTTATGTTCTGTATCCAGATGAAGTTGCAAAGTTAAATAAACGATAACCTGACAGAGCTACTTCATCACGTAACTCGACTTTGACAAATTTCTTTCAAGGGTTTAAAAAAGTCTTTAAAATTGAAATCGCTCAGAAAGAAATCTCTGTTATAGTTGTTCCTATATTATTATCCACTAGTCTGCGGATCTACCGCCGAATCAATAGCAATCGCAATAGCAATAGTTTATGACGTCATTTTAATCATTTGGCACCGCCTATGTGATGTCAGCTATCAATAGCTTTGCGCGGATTGCGAAAGCAGTTGTTGAATGAACAACTTTACAAAAATGTACTATTGACAGCTCGATTTGGGACCGCCTAATTATTCAAGATGGCGGAATTGCTTTCGTTGACAGCTATCGCTACGCAATGAAAGCAGTCACCACGAACCAACTGTTTTCATAAAGGCTTTGGTATTTTTTGGATTTTAACTTGGCTATTATTAATTTTGTGACGTTATTTATGTAATTCAGTATTCATTAATTCAACAGCACATGTAATAGATTACTGCTTGTGTTTAATTTTTCTGTTTTATGTGAGAAATGGCGCGAATGTTGTTGCTGGTTGAAGCTGAAGAAGAAAGGCTGAGTAAGATGCTGACTCTACGGAGGAGACAGCTGCGAGAAGAAAGCGAGCCCATGCTGCTGCCGGAGAAGACGTTTATCGAGAATTTTCGCCTTACGAAGAACAATTTTCTGCAACTTAGTGATGACGTAATTCCTCTTTTGCATTCTTCACAGAGAACAACGGCTATTAGGCCGGAGATCAAGGTGTTTATGAATTCAGTGCAACTTACATGATGTGTTAAATAGTGATAATAACAAACATTTACCCACTGTACTGTTTTACAGGTATTGGCGGCATTACAATTTTATGCTAGTGGCAGCTACCAAAAATGTGTAGGCAATGACTTCAGCTTAGGATTGTCACAGACATCTATGTCTGATTGTCTTGCGGAAGTAACAGAGGCATTGAATCATCCTCAGATCTGGAGGAAATATGTCACTTTCCCAAAAACTTCAGCTGAATGTCATCATATGGTGGATCAAGTCATGACTCCCATGTATGGAATTGTTGTCCGGTGAAATCTGGGATACAAAGACTCCATGAGATGGGCGAAACCTACTGGTTTTTGGGTAAGTGTGGAACCTGACAAATTCAGTATTAATAAACTCATGTTTACTAATATATATACCTAATGTCTATGATATGTTTTGTTATAATTTTATTAGCCGCACCGTACGTAAAACTCAAAGTATTAGAAATGTAAGCGTCCCTGAGTCGGGCCCTGCGATAAAGGTCATCCTAGTGCAGGGTCCACTGGTATTTTGGTATATCTGTAATCTTTTGGTAAATAAAACATTTTGTATTGTATTTTTTTGTATTTTACATACTTATACTAGCTATCACTGGTTACAGACAGGAGTCCTCTAACCTAACAACAACAAGTATTTTAAAAATGTTAAATTATTACAGGTGATTCTGGTTATGCACAAAGACCGTGACCGCGAACGTCAGCCAGAGCATTCTCTGGCCACAGTCGACCAAAGACGTCCATCCGCAGTGAGGCAACAACTTGTAGACAGGCTATGGAATGCTCACATGCGCAACCATTGAAGTCATAGGTTAGTAAAGTAGAATGTATCTACATTACATTCATAATGTATATCCTAATCCTAATAATATTATAAACGCGAAAGTTTGTGAGGATGGATGGATGGATGTATGGATGTTTTAAATAAATAAATATTGGGGGACAACTCACACATGGTCACTGACCCCAAACTAAGCAAAGCTTGTGATATGGCTGCCAGAGACTGATATACTACATATACTTATTTTTAAAATACATACTTATATAGATAGTGTCTAAATAACACCCAGACACAGAGCAAACACCTATGTTCATCACAAAAATGCTTGCCCTGGGTGGGGATCGAACCCACGCCTCTTTGATCCAGAAGTCAGGTTCACTAACCACTGAGCCACCGAGGCAGAGTTTGTTACTTTCCAAATTTTCATGCAAAAACTACTGAACGGATTGAGTTGAAACTTTGCAATAATATAGCTTATATATCAGAATAACACATAGGCTTATAAATTATAATGATATATTGCGTATGCGGGCGAAGCCGCGGGTAAAAACTAGTTTGTATATAATAACTATTCTACTAAGTCGCCCTAGTATAGTATAGTTTCATAATTTTATAGGATGGTGATCTATCCAGCCAGTGGAGCCAAAGCCAGGAGCGGAACCAGGAGCCAGGAGCGGGCCGGGACCCAGGAACAGAGCCGGGAGCCAGGAGCGGAGCCGGGAGCCAGAAGCCGGAAATATATAATTTTTGTTTTATGTTCCATCAGAACAAAACTGTTGATACCGCCACTAACTATGTAAGACCTACTGTAGGGGTGTTAGGGGAGCTTTGGGCACTTTTTTACATAAACGGTGATAAAACTGTTATTTTTTATCAAAATGAAAATTTTATTTCAAATATATTAAGCACACATATTATTTGGTACCTAGTAATTACAGAACAGAATAGTTTTGGTACATATTGTTATCAGTTGCAAAGTTAGAAAAGATCTTCTGACAAAACCTCCCGACTGCCCAATGCTCAAAACTCCCGTACAGTTTTTACAATATATGATTTTTGATTCAGATGTAAATAAGTTGCCTGAATAATAACTCTGGAAAACCTTTCCATAAGCTGTTTATTTATTTAATCTATAAATTAGTTGAAATTAAAGAATTTATATAAAATCAATGATCTTTGTAACTTTATATAACTAAATTACACTTCCAATACATAGATATTCTAGGTTTTAAGGTATTAATTGTTATTATGCACCTTTCCTATAGCTGCAAGTTCTATAATGTTAAATTCTATATACTTAATAAAAAAATGTTTGATCTGTGTATTAGAGGTATTTGAAATAAAACAAATCCCAAGAGATGTATGTTGTTAGAACAGGAGTATTAGGGTGGTACATGTATATCCTGGCAATTCCCTCTATGATGACCCAGCTACAGTAGTGATCTCTCTCATGAGGTGAAATCTGAGAAGAGTACCTACTCCAAGCCTAGTAATTTCCTTTATGATAGAGTGGTAGTAGATTAAATGATACTGAGCGACAGTCTACTGATCCCTGTTAGTTTAGAGATTAAATCTATGACTAGAACCCGACGATCGACGGTCTTCTTCTAGCTGCTCTGCATCTAAGGCCAGCCGCCTCTCCTCCAAGTCCAGCGCCCACTGTGGTGGACCTGTAATAGCAATTTGTTTAATGTTAGAATATGATCAAATTCTAATTCATTAGCGCCCACTGTGGTGGACCTGTAATAGCAATTTGTTTAATGTTCGAATATTATCAAATTCAAATTCATTATCTTTCTATCTAAATAATAGAATATATACAACCACTTTCACACTCATAGCTACCGCTATGGCACTGATCATTGCTGAACATAGGTCTCTTCGCTCAGGGTATTAGATAATTATATTTCATGACTGATCACTGCTGGGCGTCTGCCCTGCTATTACTGCTTCTATTCCTTCTATTATGCTCTGGCTGACGTTCGCGGTCAAGGCGCATAGCCTCCTCGTCGATCTCTGCATGCAGCTCGCAAATGAGGCAACCACACATGCATTTACAATGTTCCCTGCCTTCTTAGGGGTATAGTGCACTGTCCGATGTGCCAATAGGCACCGAAAAAGTGACCAAGACACCAAAACATCTCTCCACTACATTCCTTGACCACCACCAATCATAAACACCTTGATCTCCGGCCTAATAGCCGTTGTCCTCTGTGAAGAATGCAAAAGAGAAATTACATCATCGCTAAGATGCAAAAAATTGTTCTTCGTACATAAATAAACTTTACTACTTTTAACTACTTTGTAAATAATAAAGAGATTAATTTGACGTCTATGTTTCGAGTCCCTATATTGTACGGCACGTATTTGGTGACACCAAATCGTGCGGGCAGGAAAGCACGGCCCGTATTTCATGTCCCATGCCACCAATTATCAGGTTGTACCATGAAGTTATAGGTAAAAATGGAGCCAACACTCCTAATACCTATTTGAAGCAAGTACCTATTTATCGCCATCTCACTCGTCTGGGGCCCAACTCTCTTTTCAATAGGGTGATATTACTCTACAAAAACCCAGGACAGATTTATTATGTAAGCGATACAAAAATACTAGGTATACGGAGCGTCACACTAATCGACGTATGGGAAGTTATGCGCAGAGAACTGCGCAAAAGCCGAAATATGGGCCAGAATTCCACGACGCCGATAACTTAAATCATGATGGATTCAGATGTAAATCTTTAGGCACAGACTGCAAATGGCACGGATAATGGTGTGAAGTTGCGTTTAGGTATCTGTCTGTGTGCGTGGACTTCCTGTAAACTGTGTATGCCAAGGAGCCATCGGACCTCACCATCACCTTGACCTCTAAGAATGGCAAAGTTTTCTCCACTTCCATCTCATAAGTGAACTTAATGTTAGGATGAATAGAGTTGAAATAATCCACAAACTGGTCAACCCCTTCTTTGTCTGCCTTCATTACCCAAAAGTCCTCCACGGATCGACACTATTTTTCAAGAATAGTTCGTGAAGCGGTGGAACTCAAAAAACATAAGAATTTCAACCGGGGGAATGGATTTCAGTTATCGGCGTCGTGGAATCCTGTTTTCAACAAATGCAAATCGCGTAGTGTAGGTAGAAGGACATTGTTAGATACCGTGAGTGTTGTGTCGTAGTGACAATATTTCAAGTTCAAATTGAATTGGCGGTACCAGCTGTTCCACATTCCAGTCTACCCGTGACCACGGTCGATGCAACTCGACCGAAACGTCAGGATGAGTAGGTATTTATTTATCTCGTAATTTTAGTGCGCGATTAGTCCCGTAGTATACAGTAATAATGTGTTCAAATCGCGAAAGTTTAATAACAACATGGAAACTAAATCTTAAATTTATCATTATTTATATTAAAGGTAATTGAATCGGTGATTTCTAAGACCCACATGTTAAACTTTTCTTGAAATTGAGTTAACTCACAATGATTGGTCACAATTGGTGGGACACAAATTATCATGCCATACACTATCAGGCTGTACATTATCATGTCGTGAATTTTGGGTCGTACATTATTGGCTCCCCATGTTTCCCTCCAAATAAAAATCAAAATGTGAAAAATGCAAATGTCAATGCGTTTCATTTATGCGAATATGCCATGGAATTTTAAAAAATCCCATTCGCATGTATACTTTGATTATAAGTTATATTATAGAAGATATTATAGAAGAAATTCATTTGAAATGTTATTTTCTTATCCTTAATATTTTTTTAATTATATTATTGAGTAAATAAGAAATAAACAAACATTCTGCAAATCAATTGTAATTAGCGGAAACTAAACGCAGAATGTGTCAGAGCACAGATTACAAAAACACAGGTTATCTGTGAAAGCCATAAGCAATTCTCACCAAAACTATTACAACTATGGTCGGCGGTACCGATAAGCTATTACGATTGCTTGCGAATTGCAATAGCAATAGTAATCGCAATAGTGATAGTTTTGAGTAAGGCGGTCGGCCCGCTGATCAAGGCTGCAGGAACACGCTGGATGAAAGCCGCTTTACAACTGCTCCAGTTGGAAATCTATAGAAGTATCTTGTGGAGCAAGTACCAAGTGTGCCAACAGGTGCCAACGCAGGGCCATAGCCAGATATGTAGGCCCAAAACCCCTAGGTTAAATTACTCACTGGCAGTCCTCTGAACGCTATTCCGAGATGGTGTCCATTCTTTGTGTAGAAGCAAGTGTTGTCGACGAGGTTGACGCCGCAGCCGATGACGTCGCCCGTGGTGAAGGTTGGTCCGTAAGGCTGCCCGGTGCCCGACGAGCAGAACGAATGCCCGTCGTCGCCGTGATAGCCGTACGAGTGTTTATCCCAACCTGCACAGAACAATGCCTAGTGGGAAACCCCGGCCTGGTACAATAGCACGGTAATGGTGTCTAACAGTATTGTGACTCGGCCCTGTTCTTGAAATAAATACCCAGAGCCGCGCGCGGCCACGCAGTACGTAACAAGCGCTAGGGCTACTAAGACGGAATGCTGTTACATTAGATACCATTACCGTGACAATAGGCAGCATTGATAATGCCTTATTGGGACTTTAGAAGCTTGGAGCAATTAAAGTCCCTCTTCTAAAGTTAGTTGGTTGGCGCAGCGACCCAAAATATGCCTTGGCCTCTGATACTAAGTCACCAACCCTCGTCCTAACTGCGTACCAAGCAATGGACACAAAATGAACACTCCATCGTCATAAGGATGCAGGTTGTGTTATTTCAAATTAAAAGTGCCAGATACCTGTATCGACGAAGTCGTTACTGCCCTTGAAGAATGTGGGTCCTAATTTGCCGTTTGTTTGTAGAAGACGATCTAGTATTATATCCCTGATCAATATTACAGTTTTACCTAAGTAATAATAAAGAATATATCTATTCACAGGTTTGTTTGATAATACCCAGAATTAAACTAAAGTGCCCCACGTAAAGTGCACCACAAGATAATAATATGTGATTCCCCATATTCTCCATTTGCATCACTTTATTTAGATAATTTATTTTTACCAATATTTATTGATCTTCATTTTAGGACCTTTCTGCCACAGAAGTTAAAAATAATGTTTATTTGATTGTTTTAACAATGCATAATGTGCTATTTTGTGGTTAAAATATCCATTCATGGTCGATTTTTCATTGGTTCATGGTTACCGACATCTCAGTCTGGCCACCTGAAACTCGAGTAAAGTCATATTTATGGCCAGATTTCAAAAAGGATCGCTATCTACGTATTCTACTGGTACAATCAAGGTACAACGTGTATCTACTGCTTACCAGCGAATCGCCTTCCATCGTCAGAATGGACTTTCAGGCCGCGTATCTATCTACCAGAGATGAGATAGGTATGTAACTGTGATTTGACAAAAATCCATTGCATCCAGTCATTGGTATCGCCGCATTTTTTTTACACAATAAAATGGCAAACAAGCTAACCGAACTCCTTAAGGCAAGAGGTCACAACCGCGTATGTACAATAATTGTACAAATGCAATATAGGCCGAATCATACAAGTTGGCGGATGTGAAGTTAGCTACAAGCTGCGCAATATCCAATCCTGACTGAAGCTCACATAAAGCTGCGCGTCAATTGGATATTGCGCACTTCACGTTCGCCGATTTGTATTATTCGGCACATACCGGAGGCATTGCTGGTGCGTTTGCCTACTCATCATGAAGGAAGAATGCTGTTCACATTTCTCTCGAAGCTTTCCAAATTATAACTCTACGAGAAAGCTAGGAAACGGATGCCCCATCGCTCAAATAGCAGAAATGGATGAGTATGTTGCATACTGCACAGCTGATCTACCTAACACATCTCTGATAGATAAGCAGCCTCGAGAAACATGCCTGTGTCTTACCACGATCGCCAGCCGTGATTTACATGTCTAGGCCATTAAGTGTAGTTAGTAAAAGATGCAATATCTACCATGCTTACCAGGCAGTCGGTTCATGTTGACGCCGTGGGCCGAGAGGCCGATGCCCATGTATCCGTCGCGGCCTTTGGACACGATGCGCACTTCGAAGTAGTAGAGACCGCAGGCCGCTGGGATGGGGTGTGTGGCGCGCACGCTCGCGGCATCTTTGTGTGTTTTTCCGTGACCTGTAATGATATTTACGCAAATAAATAATAATACTAATGATCCATGTGTGTGTTCATGTATTTATGACCATGTGACGATAAGCAGCACGTTTGGAGAGGTCAATGCCATGCGAATTTTTCTAATTCCGCGCCAACAGATCATAATCTGTCGAGGCAGTGACTGCGCTCTTAGATAAGATATTAATTTAATGACCAACAATCATTGAACTTTAAAAATATTGAATTGTATTGTTTGTTGTATGAAATAAATTGACAAAAGCATGGTACTTTCCCAAAGGGACATTGCAAGAAATGGCATCTCTTTCTCCAAAGTGTATATATAACCGTGTCGCTTACACATACAACATAATATCAAGAAGTGACTTTTACCAAAGAAGATATAGTAATACTCCGCTTTTACGTTGATCTTACGAAACGAAGAATTCCAAAAGTAAATAGGAATAGTAGAAGATGTCAAAGAATTTATACTGCAACTACTTTTGATATTCCGTCACAGAAATGATAAAGCCAAAAAACACTTAGATATAACTAGACAGTGCGGATTTAAAACGCTAAAGAAGAATGAATAATGAAGAAAACGATTAAATGTAGAGAAAGCGAAAAATAGCATGATTTAAAGTTGATTCGAAATTAAAGAACTACAGCTGTAAGCAAGCAATGGAAGTGAATGGTATCAGTCCTAAGTAGTAACATTTTCAAAAGGTGATTTAAGGCTACAAAACACTGTCTACTGTTGTGTCACATTATACACATTACATTATAACTTAACACTGAATTTCACGAAAAATGTTTAAATTAAAACATTACAGGAGGGTGATTGGGCCTGCTACGCTTGACCCATGCGAGTCGATGGATTCACATACGCCATCGAATCTTTTCTATGGACAATATGCATATATGTGTATATTAAATGCAGGTTTCCTCACGATGATGATTTAATTTACCGAAAAGCCAGTCCTTCTTTCCTTGAGTTCCTTCATTCTACGTCCTGCAGTGGACTATCAAAAAAGCAGGTAAAACCATTAAGAAATTCCTCCCACTTAACTATTTCTGATTTAAGAATGTAACAAAAAATAACAACCCAAAAAACATTTCAATTCAGCCAAATGTTCGAGCAAAACTTATTCTGGCAGTTTCTACGGAAAGAAATAAATAAGAGGACAAAGTAGAGGTCATGAACGCAAGCCAAAATTAGATTAAATGGATAAAAATATACGGTTAGGTACATAAAGACTAGCCGAAATGGCCTAGGAACTCCTACAAGATGGATATATCATTAGCATATTTGAATTAAAATGTCGTAAATGCGTAACTTGGACAAGATTGGTGCAGGACCGAAGCTGATGACACTCTAAAGGAGAACCCTATACCTAGCAGTGGGTCAGATAATGCTGTGGATGATTAATATGATGACGACGATATGAGTATTGTATGGGTTTACCCAGGCAGAACAAAAATACAGGCTGTAAGTGCAGAAAGTTCTTTAATAAAGACTACGTTCTGACAAGCGTAGAGTTAAAGTAGGACATATCCTATAATAGGCCAAGCGCGAGTAGGACTAGCGCACGAAGGGTTCCGTACCGTATGAGAACCCCCATTAATTTACTTCAATTAACTATTTAATTTTGAAGTGAATCTACAACAAAATATTCTGTGAATATTTTAAGCGACTACTTGTTACCGTTATTAATATCGAGTGAAAAACGGCGAAAAATTCAGGTTTGTTGTATCAGTTGTATGGGAGCCCCCTTGAAATATTTGTTTTATTCTTTTTGTTGTTATAGCAGCAACAGAAATACATCACCTGTGAAAATTTCATCTTTCGAGCTATCACGGGAGTCCCGTTTTTACTCTTTGGGTACGGAACCCTAAAAAGGACCGACAACGGATTTAATACTATAGAAACACAATGTATGTACTAGTTTTCAAACAGTCCTATTATATGAAATCTATACGTAGGGAAGAATCTATACTAATAGGTGCCCAGTGCATGTCCTTACTACTGAAATGATAATGATGATGAGCGGCGTATATATTCTGTAATATCATAAACACAAAGGAAATAAATTGACGTGTTTGTGATTGTGTAAACATGAGCATGAAAGAGTTCTCAGACGAACGGAGTTATTTCTTCTGAGGAAAAATTGGCTTTACCGAGAAAACTTCAACGACGTAAGTAAATATCGTCCCGGGATTTATTGGGCTTTCGGTTTGTATTTTTGTTACTTTTCTCGTCGAATAACGTTTACTAATAGTAAGACTAATATTGTTCCCAGCTTTGCTCGTGTTCTAAGTAATATTTTGTAAACTGTATTCTGAATAGCTGATAGCTATTTTGCAAAAAATATCACAAAAGTATAAAAAAAAATTTGCTAGACAACTAGGAATCCAGTTGACTTACATACTCTAAAAGTAAGTAAGTTCGTATAGGCCGGGTGGCTAGCCCTGGCGTCAGAGTTTCTAAGCCGCCTAAAGGCCTCTGACATGGCTAAACGGTTAAAACAACCAGGGTTTACAATTTAACGTGTCATCCGAGCCACGGTAGCGCTCTGTTGTAAATGCCACCCGCGGTCACCCATCCGAAGACTGACCGTGATGAACGTTGCTTAACTTCGATGATCGCTACCGAACACCTAGTCAAACTACGCTATGAGTGATACTACACTTTACATACTCTTGGACTCTAGGATACCATTGTGTTCATTATAATGACTAACTTTTACAAAAAAAAAAAAACAATCCAGGAACCGCAATAAATTAGTTCCTAATTAAAAACCAACCGACAATATTTATTTTATTTGGTCTGAGCCGACAATGGGTTAGTAACAAACCAATCTACTTATGTTCTACTCGGATATTCTATGGGCCAAAATACTTTTCGATGCCTAAAAACTGGTCTCCTAGAATAAATATTAGATTTTATGGGAAATCAGTACAAAACTCTGCAATAATTATACGAATTTCGAAATATCATATTATAATCTAGTACAGGGAAAAAGATTTGACCGTAAATATATGATAATTGTTTGAAAATTACGGTAACAACGTTGTCATTTTCAGTAACGCAGGAGCTTTTCATACAAAATACTGCTGTCCCTGAGCGCGGACTTAAGTTATACTGAGAATTTTCTCACAATATTTCCTTAGACGACGTTTATCTTAAATACCTTTGTAAAAATGTAAGTTGTGGACCTAATTACAATGTCAATAGATATTTTTTACGTTAATCATTTAATGCAATAAAAACTGATTTTGTCCGTGTCCCCACCAAAGTATAAAATCGTAGCTACCTTGCGTTGCTATATGAAAATAAACCTAAAAGTGACTGCATTACATATTTTTGAACTTTATTTGGTTCGACTTGTTTTAACTCTTACAACAAATCATAGCAACTGTGCGAGGGGTGTACGCTAGCCGAATCAGTCGCGTCATAGTCGTCGATAGAGGTGCGTGTATTTATTACGTGTCCGCTGAGTTACCGCTGTCGCAAGGTATGTACTGACGATATTTGGTTTATTATTATTGTTTTGTACAGGTTGCCATGTAAAGGTTCTGTCAGTGTTAAAACATTTGAATTTTATTATTTTATTTAGTGCTTATTTACAAAATAGTCAAATATTTACAACTGCGTTACTGCTACACTGCGTTACTAGGCAAAGTAACGCAGTTGATGCATCGGTAACGCAGTTGATTTTTGATCAATGTTTTATGTTTGTAATACGTTACTAAAACCGAAATACTCATATATTGTTTATTCTTTTCACAGAAATAAGCGTCTGCTATAATGGCGTTAACGAACGCAGAAAAACAACGTCGCTATCGGCTAAAATTTTAGCTAGACTCTGTTCAACAAGCTGAAGTTAAAAAATACTTCTTGAATGGTACCACGTAAATAAAAAACTTGTGAGAGATTGGAACAGAAGGCTGGAAGTCATCAAACATGTGCTCGAGACGGTTCGTAATGACCCTTGAACGACAGCTTATAGACATGACTCAGAAGCGAGATGGGTCTGTAAATCTTCAATAAGGTGTTGTTACCTTTTTTAAAGAATAGCACCACCACGCTTATTTTCCATGCCTCCTGCGTTATACTCGTACCTTCAAGAACAACGGTATTGAAGAGCATCTGAAGGACTTTAAATACTTGTGTTCCACCCGCTTTCAGAAGCTCTGAAATGATTCCATCATCACCCGGCGCCTGTTGTTCTTAAGCTGATTCAAGAACTTTCTAATCTCCGATGTCCGAGATATCTTCGGTGAAATATCGGGTCAGCTTGGCTCTGGGATCTCTAGCCACGCTGCTAACAGGCTTAGCTATCGAAGCGTATAACTGCCCATAGAACTTTTCGATCTCCTCTAATACCTCTGCCTTGGTCGACGTTATACTGCCGTCTTCTCTCTTCAGCTTTGCTCAATAGACAGATCTCTTGCGAACACTTTGGAGCCTTTATTCCGCTCAACCGTCTCCTTAATATGCTTGGTATTAAAGAGACAAACGTCGTTTCGCGTGAATTTCAAGATCTGTTTATTGAGCAGCCTATATGACTTGGCGTCATCGAAAGACTGCAGTGTTAACTAACGTCGTGGGGTTCAGAGTGTGACTCGATAGCTGTTTAGTTCTTTCTTGAGTAGGTCGGAGCGCAGACTTCATCAGGCGAAACCGTTCAAGTCTAACATTAATACTCAATGTGCCTCTTCCCATTAGGAGATCGCTACCAGTTTTCACTCTGTGAATCACGGAGACATCATTGAATACTCGCTTCTTGTCGGTCATGATGAAGTCTATCTCATCTCTCTTGAAACCATCGGGGTTTATCCAGGTCCATTTCCTGTGAGGCGGCTTCTGGAAGAAAGAGTTCATCATAAAGAGTCCCTCTTTTTTCAGAAAGTCGGCCAGCCCCTTTCCTCTGAAGTTCCGTTACCCATATCCAAAATGCCTCACTTTCAGCTCATCATCGCTTCTTTTATCCATCTTTGCGTTAAATTCTTTCATAATAACAGTAAAGTGGGTCTTGGACGTATGCATGGCCCGACTTACGTCCTCCTACAAACTTTCCACTTCATCAAGTGGGTGCGACGAGGTCGGTGCGTATACCTGAATGACCTTCATCGAAAATCTTTTCGATATTCTCAGTATTAAGTATAAGACCGTACTCGAAACACTTTCAATGATTACGACGTTGTTAGTCAGGGACTTGTGGACTAGAAATCCGACACCACCTTGGGACTGTTGGTCGTCTTCCAGGTAATAGAGTAAGTTGCCGGAATTATTGTGTTTCACCTTCACTTCGGTCTTCAGATAACCCTAAAATATTCCAGCGTAACCCATTTCCTCTTCCAGCTCAACTATATTTTCATCCGTCCTCAAGTTTCGTATGTTATGCGTTACCAGGGCCAGTTTCCGTTGGGCGGTAGCGGGGCGACTGTCGGGGATACTTGGTACCCATATCTCCGCATGTGATGTCTGTTATATTAATGTGGTTGAAGGCTGTTTTTTTGTATTTAATTAGCTGAACTTTGTTATTTTTGAAGTTATTTGAGTTACTTTATGTTATGTCAAGTCATAAGGACTTCAAGTTTTATTTTATTTGTACCATCATTACTAGATCTCTATAAAAATACAAAGTATTAATGTAAGATAATACTACTGTGTTACTAAGCTTACTACTGCGTTACTTTTGTGTCCCTCTAATTTATTGTACTATTTTCAGTAATGCATAGACATCTAATTATTTAAAAAGAAATAATTTAATACGTACGTATTATTTATCAAAAGTGGAAGATATTGTCGTCAGTTGGCATTAATTTTAAGTATTTTATTGTCACTAATAGAAAAAAACAAGTTTTAAAATTCGAATTTGGTAACGCAGTAATATAAAGTAATAAGAATATTTTATGAATCTGATTATTTCTGTGATTTAACTTCATGAAAATTTAATATAAGCGTTTCAGTTTAAAACTAACTTGATAAATTGTCTCATTGGATAATTTTAATAAAGAATTTAAATTTTGTAAAACAGTAACGCAGTTGTTTAATTTTTCGACACGTTGATAAGTTATTGGCCAAAAATATAGTTAATTCATTAAAACTATCGCTGCTGAGGGGTGTATATTATAGACCAAACTATAACTAATCTATATGTGCATAAAAAATAAGAAATTAATTACTTAAATTAAAAAAATAAATACGAAAATTTTATGCTGGGATTAGGCATCGAAAAGTATTTTGGCCCCTATACCTAATTTAGAATCTGAATCACGTTTCAATCAGTTTGCTTCAGGAAAAGCATCCACAACGGAGTTAGGAACCACTCTATAACGTTAAATTAGACTGACAACTTGATAACCAGATCTGTCGGCAGAGACGCGAGAAGAAATAACTTTGTAAGCTTTATTGAATATAGGCACCGAGATGGCGGCGACTGTAACACGCATACCATATCGGCTTTAAGGTGGTTTCACTAAGTCAGCGCATTTTTTTTTCCTTTTTGTGTGGAATAGGGCTACCTTTGACCACTAACTTGCCTGATGGAAAGCGAAGTTGTAGCCGAAGATGGAGTATGTAGACCTAGAAGATACCTATTCACTCTTTACTTGAAGTTATCCAAATTGTAATTGTCAGGAAACAATGGCGGAATTGACGAAATTGACTGATTATTTGGGAATGATAGAATTGACGGATTCTTTGGTTTTTATGACATTTACAGATAAACTGTACGTAGTAAGTAAAACAACTCATTTAGCGAAGCGTTAATACATAGTTTGACTGCCTCGGTGGCTCAGTGGTTAGTGACCCTAACTTCTGGATCAATGAGGCGTGGGTTCGATCCCCACCCAGGGCAAATATTTATGTGATGAACATTAGTGTTTGCTCTGTGTCTGGGTGTTATTTAGTTACTATATATATATAAGTATGTATTTAAAAAAAAAAAGTATATCAGTCTCTGGCAGCCATATCACAAGCTTTGCTTAGTTTGGGGTCAGAGGCCGTGTGTGAGATGTCTCAAAATATTTATTTATTTATAGTATTAACCTCGAAACCAAAATAGTGGCTAGTTTATGCACATGAGTCCACTAACTAAAAACTAAAGGAAATTGGTGCACTTTCGTGCATAAACTGAAATTTGCTGTTTATCTGTAAAAGGCACGACTCTCTAAAAAATGAATTTCTAAGTCAGATTTAAGGCTGATCGTCTCGGTCAGAGCGTGAAATTCAGATTTTATTGTGTTTTTTTCCTTTTACAGAATAACTACTCATTTAAAGTTTACAAAAACTCATTTAGCTGTCATGAATAGGTCGCGTAGCTTTTACGGGCTACATACTCGTACACCTAAAAACTAAATTAGTGGTCAGTTCATGCAAGCGCCATAACTGATTTTCACCTTAGTTTTTAGTTAGTGGACTCTTATACATAAACTAGCCCCTGGTTTGGTTTCTAGGTGTACGAGTATCTACCTCGTTAACACTATCTATTCTCTATATATACTCCATAAAATTTAACTTGATCTCTGCGACAGCTGTCAGAAAAATCACGCCTATGAAGTCCTGAATTTATTAATAGTACAGACAGTACCTGTCAATGTCATACTTTATGGGCATGTCAATTAGTGATGGGCTACGAATGATCGTGACCACAGAATTTTAGAAGAGTTTTAATTAAAATATCGATAGTTTATACGAACGATATTTTAAATAAAACTTAATTTATCATTAATTGTATTGTATATTTTAATATCATAAGATTTTATACATGTGTAATTAAATTAAACCCAATTATATGTTACATTAGCATCGATACTAGTGAAAAACGTCGATAAATAATAACGTTACATTATTATGAGTATTTAATTAATATCATAACATTATTTTCATGTGTACATACTTGATCTTAAATAATAGTAAGTAAATAAAATCCAATTTCTCACCTTCAACTACTCATTCGATTTCATTACAACATTGTTTGAAAATCGATTTTTTCCACCACCATCTCAACTCTAAAAATGTAAATCTTCTATGTCAATGTCACTGTCGCAGAGATCAAGTTAAATTTTATAGAGTATAGTGAATCCACCTTAAGGCCACCTTATTTCAATGATTACACCGATCTGACTGAAGGATCTAGGAATAACACGAAACGCCGCCAACTACGCATATGACGCGCACTCAATATAATCCAATCTAGCGTGATATCAAATGATAAAAGGGATGATGTTGATGGAGCTTGAATAAAAGATAAAACCAATTTCGGCTGTCTCTCTAATCCTATCGGTCAAAGAGCCTAATTGAAGAATTAACTCACTATCTAAGTAGAAGTAAAGAGATAGATTGGATGTAGGTAGATCTAATGACACCTAATATGTTTGCAAACGACTATTCCAGTAATAAATATAAGATAAAAGTAAGTTCGTATAGGCCGGGTGGCTAGCAGAGTTTAACCCCAAACTAAGCAAAGCTTGTGATATGGCTGCCAGAGACTGATATATTACATATACTTATTTTTTAAATAAATACTTATATAGATAGTAACTAAATAACACCCAGACACAGAGCAAACATTTATGTTCATCACATAAATATTTGCCCTGGTGGGGATCGAACCCACGCCTCTTTGATCCAGAAGTTAGGGTCACTAACCACTGAGCCACCGAGGCAGTCGCCTTTTAAAAACCGCCTGAAGGTCTCTGACATAGCTAAACGGTTAAAACAACCGGGACCTACAATTTAACGTGTCATTCGTCACGGTAGCGCTCAGTAGTAAATGCCACCCGCGGTTACCCATCCGAAGACCAACCTTGTTGTTCGACGATCGCTAACGAACACCTAGTCAAACTACGACATGAGCGGTACAGAAGGAGATTACATTTATTATTATTATCAGTGAAGAATAAATGGTACTATCGCATGGCACATATCGGCGTGTAGAACTGAAGACAGGCAGTATGTTAGCGACCTTTGCCGATATATTCGTAAACACTATACACCGTGAATTTATAGGAGTCCGCAGTCGAGTGGCATTCCAATAACATTGAACAAAACAACGCCAACGTCCAAGGGATACACTACCATAGCAACAAGAGAATAAAGTACAATTTGAAGTTGCCGCGTGGGTGGAAGTGATTAGTCTATCGCAAGGTCAAAAACTCTGAATCTACGTTATATTTCATTGGTGAGACGAGCGTTTCACATCAACGCAATACGAGCCGCAATAGCGTGGTTAATATATACTGATGATAATGAGGATTCAATTACGTTTTAAATTAATGTAAGTGGGCACAACTGTGTAGGCTTTAATTCGTTTGTAAGAGAATCTAAAAATATTATATTTGACAAAGATTTGTATGGACATAACGGAGGCAAGATAATTACTTTTCGCAACAAATGGCAAAATCGGCTTTCACTTCTTTGTACACGATTCACGATGTACAAAATTTGAATAGTTCGCTCGCATTGGTGTATACTCTTTTTCCATTATTGTTGATTTTTCTAAAACGGCTCAGCCGATTTGGATTAAATTTAAATGGGACCACCTCGGGAGTATATTTACTTTTCGAACCAAATAATATTTTTTAAATTCGGCACAATTGGCGAAAATTCACAAAAAAAAACCTGCAGACGAACATAGAACCTCCTCTTTTTTGGAAGTCGGTTAAAAATATAAACAGAAATAGCTAAATATTGACAAATACTTACATCCTAATAGCAATCGAAACAATGACAAATTGCGCATCTAAAATGGAACCGTTCTAGCTTCTAAGAAAGTGCAGTTTATCCGCCAAAGCTAGCCAATCCATAATGGTTCTGGCACAGAAACCATCAGCACACCAGTAGAAGATCTCCTAGAAGCTTCAACTGCGCACTACTTATACATTAGGGCTCTTACAGGGCACGTGAACCTCACTTGTATTTATGCTGTGTACAAACACTTCGCGCAAGTGTGCCGACTTGAGTAGCAGACGCACACATAGGCAACTCGTGGTTCGTACTATCAAGAAAAACTACTTGTGATTTGCGTCAGCTTTACATTCGTTTAGCCACGAAAAACTAAAATCCTCGAATAAGATTTTCAAACTATAAGTCTTAAGTAATCTTCCAGATAAGTAGGTTGATAGCTTCGTGCTCTGAACACCGGGAAAATTAAGATTTCTCACTGTCAACTAAATCTTCTGTGAACAGTCCTCACACACACATGTAGAGTCTGCGCGTACGCACGCCATCACCGACACAACACAGGTTAACGAACTTGCACGTGTTTACACAACAAATGTAGAACGTAGGATGTGTGGGATGACTCTCCATGATTTAATGTGATTTTGAAATCGCATGTCACGGAGGTACTCGCCGATTTGACAAGTATGGGGAAATGTTGAAACTGCGAGCATTTGTTTACTCAGCAATACAGAGCATCTTATACAGGCCGAACCATACAAGTAGGCGGATGTGAAGTTAGCTACAAACTGCGCAATATCCAATCCTGACTGAAGCTCACATAAAGCTGCGCATTGATTGGATATTGCAAACCTTGTAACTAACTTCACATCCGTCGACTTGTATGATTCGACCTGTAAGTATTGTATTTTATAATAATCAGTTACTCTACAACAATAGAGATCACTTGAAAGTATAACTAATATGGTTAAGCCAAAATTATGTCGGTTTGCTCTGTCAAAGAATTGAGATAAAAGAATTTTACTAATATTATAAACTCTGAAGTCTTCGAAAAAAAAATCGATTTGGATAAAATTCGGTATGAAGGTAGCGTAGGTAAACCTTGGATTAACACATTGACTACTCTTTATGTCGGGCTAACGCGGGCAATACCACGGGGCGCAGCTAGTATGCTATAAAAATAATGGTTAAAGTTCACACTTCGGAGAAGACGTCTCTGACAGAAACCTAACATGAGTGCGCGAACAAAAAAGAAACGAAATTACATTTCGGATACAACAAAAGGTACAAACCGGTCCGTATCGACCTATCGACCGATGAAGTCAAGTTGGGAATACAAAAATAGATTAGAGCCAATAACACGCTGTCAAATTGTAGGTCTAAATACGAGAGGAATTACGTAAACACGACTGTAACGACAGATATAGCTAATGCGACGCACTTCCGTTCTAATATTACTAAATAAAAACAATAGGGATGTTTACTGGGTATGAAAATCATTATTATAATTAGTCCGCCAGTTAGATTATTGAAAAATATTATACACGTATTTTTTCTTTTGCCAATCAAACAATTAGTGACTAAGATAAACCTTGTCAAAGTTTGAGAGTCGGGGCTCGTGACGCCACTAGCCGGTACATTTCATAGCGGTTAGTGACGTCACGCGGAACTTACAGGCTATATCTTCATCAATTTGTGTTAAATTGACAAAATAAAAAATACGTGTCTAATATTTTTTGACAATCTATTTTTTTTTAATAAACATCCCTATTGTCTGCTTCACATAGACGAAGACACGACAAGGCAAAAAGTAATCAACATTGAATATATGGTAGCTCTTAAGTAATTCATGAAACTATAGTTTCACAGTGAAGGTGCAGAAATGACCAGTTATTTTAAATATCAAATTTCACGATGCAGAGTAAAGTTCATCGTCCCAGGGCCTCAGTCACGACCTTCGATAACTCGGGGAGGATTGGCTGACTATCGTCTCTTCTCCCGCATCGGTTTACACGCCATTATCGCCCGTCAACACTCATTAACATAACTATAATATGCGCCACTGTTTGTTTGTCAAATTAAATACTCCACTGAACGGTCAGTACGAGTAAGTATAATTATGTTTGTATACGTCTATCCCCGGTGTCAGAGTTTTTAAGGCGCCTTAAAGAATCTAACATGGCTAAACCGGTAAAACCACAGAACAGCGAACTACTTTAATTAGAAAGGAAATCGATGACAATTTTCAATGAAAACCGCTGTCGCCAAGTATGTATTACCACTGTAAAATATCTGCACAATAACTGTGCAATTTCCACTAGCTTCGGAAATATTTTTTTTACTTTAAAATAGAGCGTGGTATACTTTCTGTCACATCACCAAGATACGTTTAAGCCCATAACATTACTTTGGTCATAATTTAAATGCCGAGTTTAAGTTATTAAATACACTTTATTTTATTAATGTTACATCACAATGGCAAATGCACCAACATGCCAAGCCAAAAAAAAAAATAATGGGCCAATCTCGAATTTGAATATGATATCACAGTTATTTTTTGGCATTTAGCTAGTGATGAGCGATGTGATTGTGCAGTTTAATTTTATCGATAACGTGATTTTATACTTTTTGCATAATATATGGATTATGTAACTGAATCTATATAGTGTATAATTGATGACAATGATTGTGCAGTTTTATTAGTATTTAGGAAGTTTTGGAATAAACACTGAAAAATCATGTCAACGCGCCGTATTGTATTAATTTGTAAAACTTGTGTTTCTATCAGT
Organism: Hypomecis punctinalis; assembly: GCA_949316475.1. Lineage (NCBI taxonomy): Eukaryota > Metazoa > Arthropoda > Insecta > Lepidoptera > Geometridae > Hypomecis > Hypomecis punctinalis. The sequence goes on from OX438813.1 coordinate 22,762,797, forward strand.
GGTAATATGTGAAAATTTGTGCTATTTCGAAGATTATGAACTGAATTACGTACAATAGTGTAGACAAAATAATGTAATGTGTAACGTGATTTTTTGTGTTGTTACAAAAACTCCATAAAGGGCGGCGCTATTAGTAAATTCGCTACTGCTTTACTCAGGCATGACTTAGATGTGACAGTGACTTTTTACCTACTTCCAAAAAGTGAAGGTAGGTACCTACTACCTACCAGGGCTAGCCACCCGGCCTATACGAACTTACTTACTTACTACCTACTATGTTCGTCTGTATGTATGTTTTTGTATATTTTCAGCGGTATTTTCGCCAGTTATGGACCGTTTTATTTTTTATTTTAATTTTGAAATGGTATACAAGTACACCCTAGCTGAAATCATTTAAATGATATCAAAGTCAGCTGAGCCGAAAAAAAATGTAAAATCAACAATAGTGTTAAAAATTACTACATGGATGCCACATCAATTCTTGCGAACTATTTGGATTTTGTAAACGGTGGAAGTCGGCCAAATGCCATTGTTGGCAAAAAATAATCAATTGTATCTAGATTTTTGTGCTGCCTACGACTGTGACTATTTATAAAATGATAATATCATAATAGAAACATTTTAATAAACAACACCATAATTACATGTAACAATAGTAGTAATTATCATAACATCATAATAGAACTTACACTTGACACTGGCAAATACATATTCCATGCGACGCCAATATTTAAAAGAAGCAGAATATATTTATTACAATCGAATTGTTCTAGTTTGGAGCTCTATAATTGAACCATTGGATTAGCTGAATGTATACGTAAATGGTTACGTGGCCGAGTGAGAGCGCGTGCTTGTGCGAGCGGGAGATTTTTCGGGGTGATTCGTTTACATCTTTTCAATTTTAGCGTCTCTTAGTCAATATAATTATAGATATCTTTTAAAAACGGAACCGTTATACCTAGACACACTAATTTTTTTTATATGAACTATAAAATTGTATTAGGTAGGTACTTCAGAAAATGTAAATCTTTACTGAATAATAGTACGGCATCCTTCGTGCGCGACTCCCACAAGGCCGATTATGCAAATAAAATCAGATTATATTTTCAAACACGCGTCAAAATAAAATGTAATTTAATTCAAAGGCAAATCACCCCCAAAATAACTCATATTTTAACAAAACACTAAACACGTCTTCCATCAATTCTATTACAGAATACATTATGTGTATACCTTATCATCGAATGTATAATTACGGTTTCTATTTTAGGTATTGATGGTGGCTTCAGGCATCTTTATAATGTGAGCAATCACTTTTCCAAAAAAAATGTAGGAATCCAGTCATGTCGTCCTGTTGCCTCGATCCATTTACTCTTTGTCAGTTCTGGTCCAGCATGCGACCACGAAAAGCCACAAAAAGAAATCTTTCAACGTGTGAAAAAGTGACAGATATATACATCGCCATCACGCTGGCTCGTTCTGACACGTCGAAAGAAATATTACTTCGTGGGCATCCTAGCCCAGCTGGGAACTTTTATTCTTAAGTAGTATAACAGTTAGAATGTGGTGCAAATACAATTATGTATTACTAAAAAGTACACCACAATCAGAAATATTTTACTAAATATGCAGATAACAATAAATGTCTAATTTCGATAATATTAACTTACTATCAAAATTTATCGATATCGATAATTTTTTTGATTATAATATGCTATAATTACAAAATATTTGAAATTAAAATATTTATATTGACATCGATACTTTTTTATTCCGACATATTATTAACTTTGTAGCAAAATTTATCGATGTCGATAAAATGTTTGCAAGTTTTGCCACCACTATCAACGAAATTCTAGGCAGTAAAAGATAACGTTTATATAAAAAAATGCCCACAATTTAGACTTGCTATTGGAAGGATATTCCTCCTTTTTGTAAACTAAAGTCTTTGCTCTGTATTCGACACGTTACAATAGCGCGAACTGGCATTTTTTGGGCAAAAATTGCCTCTGAAATCACTTGAACGACTGAAACAGTAAATGTCACGATTTCACGTATCTTGAGTTATAACTCATGATAGTGGCTACAAACCCCCCTCCACATTTCCTTTCTATTTCCTTCTCTTTTCTGTGGGTAAAACGCCCTGGATCTACTATTTAACGTGTCGTCCGAGCCATGGTAGTGCTCAGTTGTAAATGCCATCATCGGTCACCCATCCGAAAACTGACCGTGTGGAACGATGCTTAACTTCTGTGATCGCTGACTAACACCTATTCAAACTATGCTATGTGCGCTACAGTATGATAATAACTGATGGCGAACAAGGAAAAGATGGGACAATTCAAGATGTCGGAATCTTGATAAATGACCGGTGCGTAGTAGTCGCATTTGCATTAAATCGTAGTCGCCATATGGTCGGCGACGAGCATTCTCAATAGTTGCAGGAATTAATAAAACACAAGAAACACAATGCAGACGAAATAACAATAAATTTAATACCTTGTTCTCCAGAAAAAACCGACAAATGTGACCAGACCACTGAAAAAATTATACTAAAAGAAGTACAGCGTACAAGATAAATGTTCTTGCATTACTAAGTACGCAATTGTTAGTCACATATTAAAATGATGATAGCACTTGTCAATGTATAAACCGCAATAAACTTTGTTTGATAATATCAAGTGAGATCGAAACAAAAAACATAAATGGAGAAACTGTTTGTGAATCGATAGTATAGTCAAAGAAGATATAATAATACTACGTATGGTTCTGAGAAAAAGTTAACAAAAACGATAAAATACTCAAAACAAAAAAGAAAATACTTCCATCATCATAAAAGAAACTACAGACCTCTAAAAAACAAGAAATTTCGAGGCATGCTCTATAAATATTTATATAGAACAAATGCGAACAAAACTGAGAACAAGGGTAGTGCACTACTCTCGGTCGATCAACGATGAGAATCAAGCAAAACGCTTCAATCTAATCTCGCCTTGCAAACAGACCAAGTTTCATTGGAAACCTTGGCCCAACAGGGCAGGGAGCATTGTCAACTGCGCCGGGAACTTGGTGCCAACGTTTGATGAAAATTAACGGAGCAGTGATGCGTAACATAACAAATTATCGGGATCGACAAACGTTGGACAAATGTCAAGGCGCAATCGAGGTCGTCGACACACCCGTGGTTTCCTGCAAAACAAAGAAACCGACGCGTGAGTAAGGCAGAACGGATTGCAGTGCGGCCATAATAAACACAATCGACTTGAAATTGAAACGAATGAAAAGCAGTCGTCCGAAGTCTGCGATACGTTCGGCACTCACCTCGATTTGTTTGATCCAAAAATAGAGAACTTTTGAAGCGTTTTCAGTACTTGTTTTACCGATTTCAATAGTTTAGGAATAAGTAAATTCCAATGAGTCAAAGTGTCCGAATCAAACTTGAACAAACGTTTAAAGAGGTTAATAAAGTCATCACAAGAAAACAAAGACATTCGTTGGCAAAGCAACCGTCGGTAGCGACACAATTCAGGTTGACACCGAACGCAAGAATACGATTGTATGTAAATCGAGCCATTTCACAAGAAACGTTACGGTGACTTGGGGCATTCCTGTTTTCGTACATTATCATTGCAACCTAATTGATTTGCTATCGAATTGATATCGTATCTCTCAAACTAACAATAGTTTAAGACATGATGAATAAAACCACATCGTCACACGTCAACACTGATAGCCAGTGTTGAATTTCTCGTCTCCTGCCCGTTCTAATTGTTAATTTAGGTCATGCGTGAGATGCGTTAGGTGTAATGAGACGTAGCGTGTGGTATTAACGTAAACGCAGCTAGCTTGACGCGTGCGTAAACGTTACGCCACGATATAATATTGAACAGGAAACTCTGATAGGGGAAAATCTATCTCGAAGTAAAAAATAGAAGATTTACGCAGCACGCATTTTAAACACGAAGATGAATCTGAATTAGACTAAATCAGAGACGTACCGTTGCTCTTTAACAAGCAAGCTCGGAAACCAAATGCATTACTGTAGGGCTGGAATTTTTGCTAAACTAATAAATTACATCAGATAATTAACAAAGAGACAGTTGTTTTAAAGCAAATCTTGTACATCAGTGTATAATTGAAATTACAACACAAAGGTCAATGAAAACATTAGTCATATCGCGATCACGAGTGGAGCCAGGTGACAGATATCAGCATATTTACACAACAATCCAAACATTCGATTAAACAAACCGATGGCGATGTATCAAAACGTTGATATTCGGCTCGAATTTGCACACTGCGCCGCGTGACATGATCTATATTTATCTACAACCCTAGTCGTAAAACGGCGAGATTCGGAGCTGTTCCCCGATTTTATCCAACCTTTATTTAGATAGGTCGCGGGGAAAGCTCACTCTAACGGGAGCTTGGTAGCCCTGCCTGGCGAAACTGAGGCAGGAAATATAATGCAGATCCTCGCCGCTCTGACTCATGCGAATGTTTCACGATTCAAGATAATGCTGATATGTGCTTCAGAGAACATTTCGAGACGCCTTTAGGTTTGAAGTTAAAACAGGAAACCAGCCGATACAGAGCACGTTGCAAGTCCCGTACGAGACAATCAGTCAGACGGCGTGCCTAATGTTAGCTTCTCAGCTAAAAATATCAGCAACGCAGAACAACTATTTTCAGATTCTTAAGATTGTTGGCGCATCGATTCTTAGTGCTATTGAGACTAGGTCATGGGTTATAAAATTGTCAGATATATTATTGCGAAGCTTTCGTGACTAATAAATCAGCAGGAAATGTTATAATAACAAGAATCCGAATAAAATATATAGTTTAAGTTGAATACCTAACTGATAAGCAAACCAAGCTGCCTACCGTTCGCGTGTAACGTCGCTCTCAATATCAGGAAATATTAAATCAATTGAACAAAGCGAGCTCTAGCTATTGATCTTCAACTACAATACAAATTACAATACAATCGAGATATAAATAGGTATGTGTGCATATACATTAATGTATTTGTTAAATGATAAACAAGAATAATGCAATGCTACAATAAATAAAAACAAAATTAAATTTAAAATAAATACAGAAAACGTGATGAAACAAAAACTGGTGGAGATAAAGTTTCTTTTCCCACCGAATAAATTATGCATAAAAAGTTGAATGACCTCTTTCTGCTACACTATAAAACAACTAGGAACCACTAAAACCCACATTAACTTATGTTATACCTTTGTGAATGTTAAAATCAAATATTAAGAAAAGATGCATACAAAACAGATTTTAGTGTTTTTTTTTTGCAGTACAGAATTGAATACGATTTCATAACATAAAAACATTATCATGCGTCGAGTATTAGCCAAATATACGTAAAGTGAAATAAACAAAAGCACTTACGCTACGCTACTGTCAAAAGAAAAGGGCAAAAGGAAGTCAAACAAGATTAGAACGCTCGAGACGTCTCCTCGAGACGCTCTTACACACGGTTACACACCCGTTAGCAAACACTGTAACGGTCCTTAGAGACTACAAAATGAACTACTGGCACTGATACCGTGATACTGATGGAGATGATGGACTGTTTGAAGTCCTGATTGAGGCCAGCTACTGACGTAACGTAGGCGAGCATAGGTGAAGGCAGTTTGGTAATTTGTAAATCTGGATCAGGTATAACACTTACATTTTTTTCCAATCAGTTAAATGTTCCACTCGTTTCAATCAGTGCCTAGCCCAATCATCGACCACTGATTATAGCAGCTCGATCACCGATCCAACGTAAACTCTACACAATACCGACTCATGAATAATCAAGCAACACAAAGGGGTATGGAAGAGTTGTCAATGTTGGACAAGGGGTCGCGTGTAAAGGTGATAGAGTGTTGGCAACGTACGATACATCCAGAGGCGTAAGTGGAGGTATGGCAGGTGGGGTCGGCGGCCCGGGCCCTGCGTCCCACCTTACAACAAGAGAAAACGTCCATCCATTAAAACAGCGTCAGTCCGGCCCCATACACACCACTTACGCGTCCGGCTGCTCGGCGATATCCAAATCCTGGGCACAGTACGCGAAATATAGACACCGATGCTAATACGTACATTCGCTGAGGCTGTCGACGAGAGCAGTGAAGCCGCGGGACCGAGCAATGGAAGTCGAGCGCTCACTGCTGACGCACAACCCTCGGCGAGAGCAGACTTGAGAGGACGCAAACATCCGTCAAGTATGCCCGTATCAACGTATATCCATAGTCAGCATACCGTGCCCTCGGCAACACGCTCCCGATCCTATTCGTGTAAGTAAGCTTCTGCAGAACTAAACTGGTAGTCTCGCAACCATGCAGCCCTAAACCGACACTCGAGCGTTAGAAGCAAAGTGGTGCAATGGAGCCGATACAATCTATGCTAAAATTACATGTAATTATACTAAACTATACTTATCAAAAGTAAAACCACACTTCAACTAAAAGCAGCTTAAAATAATTAAGTCTGAATCGAAGATTCCTCAGAGTTCTGGATGTTTCGAAGTTTGTTGTCCATTTGATATTCACTCAAGGTCTCCGTTTTAAACAGATTTCGAATGTTTTTCAATCATGTTTCAAAATTGTTAACTCCTGTAGTTATTTATTACTTAAAAACATTCAGAGTGGTTCGATACAAGATAGAAACAATTTTCCTTTTCATTAGGTACCTACTTAACATCTTACGAAAGCTTTTTCTAGCGTGGGCGTGTTTATAAGGGCAACAAGCAAATAAGGTATTATTTATTCATATTGGCCCCAGAAGAGCTTTCAAGAAAGTTTAATGACTTTAACGACATGTTTGGTATTCAAGAAAAATTCTTCGGGAATACAGGTGTCAAGGGAATGGTAAAGTTGATAGGTTCGTTTTGTGTCGTAGCGATGTCTAATGATTAGGCCAAAGAAGATTTATAATAATACTACTTATAGAACGGTCACTCGTTATCTCCCACTCATTTAAGTCTTCCTCACTTCTACCCAGCGTTTTATGATACGATGGTGTACTCTGCGCGCGAGCTGCACTGGCCGGTGGTTTCTCTAATAAAAAATACCTGGGCTGTAGTTTGTCACAAGTTCCGTTAGAAACAAAGCAGAGAAATACACAATGCGGTGGCGTAACGGGTAAGGTTGTTGCGTGCTGCGCGCTGGCAACAGGCACCATCGGCGCGTAGCGGTTACCTGGCGGCCTTGCCTCCTCATATCCGCGCGATTACTTCAAATTGAATTAACTCCGCTAGTTCCACTGCGTGTTTCGAAACAAATCCCTCGCGAGCCGTCGGCTGCGCGCCCGCAATCGGTAATTAGGACAGCTTTGATAGCGAACATTCATGATACATTGTTACAGATATATTTTCGGCCAAATCTTAACTGGTAGCAGATCGTGAAATGTTATATTAAATTGAAGAGTTCGTAGCGCTCATAGCGTAATTTGAGTAGGTGTTCGTTAGCGATCATCGAGGTTAAGCAACGTTCAGCACAGTCAGTATTCGGATGGGTGACCGCTGATGGTATTTACAACTGAGCGCTACCGTGACTCGGATGACACGTGACATTCTAAGCCCCGGTTATTTTAACCGTTTAGCCATGTCAGAGGCCTTGGGCGGCTTAAAAACTCTGACACCAGGGCTAGCCAGCTGGCCTATACGAACTTACTTAATTGAAGAGTTGATTATTTTGATTTGGTACACGTATAAATCTTTATTGATAATTAAGAGCTAAGATAAACAAAGAATGGCAAAAAACGCAATAAGTAAATGGGAGTAAACAAAACGATGACTTGGCAAACGACCAAGTTGCCGCGCTTCATACAGAAGTAGAAAGTTGAAACTCCATGGAGATATTACCATTAAATTGGTTCTCAAATGACGAGGCTCGAGTTGCTCGAGCAATATACCGATGGGAATCAATGAAGCAACACATTTACGGTAGCGCAAATAACACAGCAGATACTGCTGTTTACAATACATATACGAATGGCTAAAGATTAACAGTTATATGACCTAGGTCAGGAATAATAGCCGAGATACTTTACAAACAACAAAACGTTTCAAAAAAGTCTCACTCAACGCATCAATAACAACCACATGTCATAACAATAGATCTGCGAACAAAAACTCGAAAGATAAACCAGAACACCTGTTTCTTAGTAAACGTGAACCAATTTAACCTTTTAAGACATTTGTGATGTAAATCAACGTCGATAGTACCGATGAGTCAACAGCATCTGAAGATATTTAATGCGCAGTGATGTTCTACGTTACCACTCTATTACCTTGGCAACATCACACGAACGCGATACTAACATACATATTCACATTAGAATGAAACACCGGATGCATCATATGTATAATGCTAATAAGTATCTACGAGTACATAAAATTTGATAATGTTAGCCTTTGCTGGAATAGATGTGTTGAGAATAAAAATTAAACATCTACTATTTAGGTACAAACCTCATTTTTTTCACAAAGCCATATTATTATAAGTAAAGTTGTTGTGAAGTTATAAATACCCAGTAATTGAGGGAATTTTCTAGAAAACTATTCGACCTCACGTAAACAAAATCAGGTTCAGCACTTACACCATTACGACTTTATACGGGCGCGTGTCAAGGGCGAACCGACATGTTTTCATTTTCACGTAAGTTCATGTAACGCCTATTTTACTTTGGATAAAAAAGCGAGTTAAGTAAGTACGAACCAAACATTCGTTTGCTCTATTTTTCAAGGACATATCAAAAAATAAAACCGTTTAAAAAAGAGCTCTGCGAAACATGATTTGTCCAAAAAAGATGTCAATCAATAAAAAATATTAAAACAACAGATAACAGCACGTCAGTAGTCATAAATATCTATTAATTTCCCATTAACTGCTATTACAACTACTATCGCTAAACAAGTATTGGTCGTTAAGTCTGTATGGAATGCTACACACTATTGTACCCCAGAAAAAAATAGCAGTATTTCTAATTTATACCGATCGAGCCATAAATCGTAAACGGTTATACAAAAAAGTGTACAAGCAATAATATATAAAATAATGCTCTCAATAACTTTTGATCTGTGCATAGTTTCCGAGATATCGGCCAGAAACTTTGTTTCAAGATAGCACTTGAAGCTCCACTTGGATCTGTCCACATTGTGTGATTTTATACTCAATAAGGAATCCTAAACTTATAAATATAAAAAAAACGATGGTTTGCACTCCAGGAGTGCCGGTAGAAGTAAAAACGTGAACACAAACAACTATGATTTATGTGGTAAAATACAATATCACACACGTACACCCGCGCGTGTGCGTGTTTGATATTGTATTTGCGCGTGTATTTGTGTGTATTATATTAAGCGTCTTGCGCCGTCTTACGAATTTTCGATTAGCTCACGTGTCCTGACGCGAGTATAACATTTTTTACCCATCCGAAAAAGTGCCCAACGCCGCTAAATAAGTTTACACTTCAAAAATCGGATCGGAAATTTAGTGCAAGGCTAAATTCTGTATTGACTGTACTATGCACGCCAGTATTCGTCCACAGTGGATTGATATCCGAGTTGTGTCGCGAATCATTGATTCTGCATGATCTAGATTACAGTCCGCATGAGTGAGTATGCTAATGCCGGCCTGGCTGTTGCCAGCGGGAAGTTTACCTGCGTATTGTGGACGATTTCATTTCGTCTATGCGAGATTTGGCATTATTATTCTGTGTACCTTAATAAATTTAGCCAACGCCATAGATATCCAGCTCAAACTCAAGAATGAATACTAAAATATGAAGCTTAAATTATAGAGTATTGCGGCGTCTATATTATTTGCATTGAGACCTGTAAGATGTACAAGATGACTCTATATAAATGGAAGTACAAGATTGTACGAAGTAAAGTATACAGAAACATATAGAGAAGACATGGCATATTAGAATAAAGAAGCAACTCAATCAAGGAGACGCTTTGGTTTTCAAGGCAATATTTATTCGATTTTAGCTTTGTGCCAGTTGTCATCAAAAAGGCATAAGCTTTGAAAGAAACCCCAGCAATAAGAAATAACAACATAAATCGTCACATAGTAAAAATAAGTACAAAAGTACTACATATAAAATCGGGACGAACGAAAAGAAGAAAAATAGCAGATAAACAAACGAACCAAACTACGAGATCTCAAACCTAAATCAAATAATCGCTTTAGATTAGAAGGTTCAAAACAAACTGGTGAAAACAAGTTCTTAATTAAACTCAAACTGTTGGCTAATGACAAAACGGAACATTGGAATCGATCTTGACCTACCATTGACTCAGTTGGGCGCTTCAAACACTATCAGAAACATCGATTCAGTTCAGACTGAGTAAATACTTTCTGACCTATTTCACTAATAAGCCATTAAGATAACACATTTTGTTGAATCTTATCTAGCTGTGTAAAAAAAAAGAAATATACAATCATTCAATTTAATGAGCCAGAGTCCATTTTTGATATAGCGACTAAATTGGAGCATTATATTTTTACCGGAAACTATAAATTTTTAGTGGCAGTTTTGTGAGCGGCTGTATTTATAGAAATGCGAGGTCGGCAACTAAAGTCCCTATGACATTTCAGGCCATTAAGTTCGCCATTTACATGGAAAATGGATAGGAGCTTACAGTAACGGTAGTAAATCAAAAACTCGGTCACGAATGGGGCTCGCCTTCACTATCACTTCGCAGTCTTCTGTTGCATAATTGAACGCAGTCCGCTGCTGTCCCCATTCTGTTAGCTTCCCGTTAATGGCTACAACTCCAACAATGTCTTTAATCTTTCTGGAGCTGCTATTGCGATATTATTTTTCATGAAAAGCCCTATTATTATTCAACGCTTCGTGCTTGATCTAATGAATACAAATATGATATTCGAGAACCTACGCAATATTCTAATGCCCTGCGAATGTTTACATCAGGGAGACAAAGAACAACTTCCTGACCATTAAATTTAAAATTCAAACACCAGCTGGCTCAGAAGCGGTACATCCTAAGTGCCAGAATGAACAAACCTTTGTCTTAATTACTCAAGCCGAAGTAATAGAGACCGTAACGGTTGGTGACAAGGTTGACAACTGCACATCGAATGATATCTAAGCCAGCTATCGACAAGGCCATAGAGCACAGTTCCAACAAAGAAAAGTAGACTCTAATACGCGGTGAGAAGGTTTGATTGAATTTATAAAAGGGCTAGAGAGGGGTAGGGGCGAGGCGAGGGGGAGCACGTGGTAGGCGACCCGACGCAAGCGAGCTTGACCCAGTTAGTAGATGCACCATTTCGGTCCCGTTTTGAAAGCAAGGGCGGCTTGGGCGGCCCATAGCTACTGTGTTTGGGACCTTGGTGTTTATTTCCCTTTGTTCCCTCAAGGATTAGGAGTTGTACATAGCTATACCGCAGGAGGACGTATTACAAGAAAAGAGAAAATGAAATTCAGTTCAAGAGAAATACTGGGAATCATTTCAGGAACGAGAGAAACGTACTCGTAAGTTTGATGTCAGAAGATAATTTTGGCAATGTGCCCTAAGTGGTCGATGTCGTCGCTATTCCAATATGTTTATTACAGCACGGCTTTTATGAATATTATCTATGTCCGCCGTTTACCGACGTAAACAACGATCCGTCATTACATCAACATACATCGACGTCGCGGCATATATGGAATCTATACCTTCACACAACGCTCGTGACGTCAAAGACTGCGTTGCCGTCGGGTATATTTTCAAATCCAGTAAAGAAAAATCATTTCAATAAAGCGTACCTTTACCTAACGTTTGTGACGTCACTGGCGCGTGTTGATATCGGGTATACATTCGATTTAGTATACGCCCGCGTAAGTATTTAAAAACATACCCGACCGCAACGAAGCAATCGTTTGGTACTCTTTTGGCACGTTACTATTTCAATCGTTCTCTATACGCATTCTTAAAGACGTGATACTCCAGCGCTGTAAAGCATTTAATGCTTGCGCATTAGTAGATTTTATCACGTCCATTTTTAAAAATTATTTCCTGCGGCGCTTCTTACGGTAACACGCGAAAAACCAAGGATTCCATATATGCAATGTTCATGAAGACTGCTCGAAATATCAAAAATATATCTAAAGTCAACGATAATGAGTACAGTGTGGAATCAGAGACAAGCCCAAATATTTTTTACACTGTGAGAGCCGATTTAGCCGTTTGCGACTGTGACGCTGGAAAATGTGGAAAATTCTCGAAGCACCTGTGTAGCATTGAGCAAAACTTTGGAGTTATATTTCCCAATTCTCCTCGGCTGTCTATTCAAGACAGAATGTCACTAGCAAGAATTGCGACGGGGGATGAGATAAATGAAAATTTCTACATGAATATTCTAGATTTGGATCAAACAACGAACAATGATTTGGACTCGATAGAACCGCAGTGTTCTTCCTCTTATACACAAGAGCCGATACAGGTAGTACCACAGTGCTCTTCCTCCGATACACAAGAGCCGATACAGGATGTGGCCAATTCTTCGTCTTACAAGCAACAGGTTGCTGTAGAATTTCCGCACCAATATAAAAATGCACTTGCAGAGTTTAAGACTGCACGCTTCACAAAGTTATTTGAAACAAACCCCACTGTCCACAATCTAAGAGCACTAGGAAAATTCACAAATATGATAAATAAAATCAATACATCAGAGCAAGGACAAAACTTCATGTTACGTCAGATAATAACAAGGCGTGTACCAAGGAAAATTAATGTTCAAAGCACAGCGCTGAGTAGACGTAAAGACAGAGGAATAGGAAAGACCAAGTCTAGGATTCAAGCTGGGCGGCCGTCTAACACAGAACGCAGAACTAAACGAAAGCATAACTTAGGCCAGAATGTTAAAATGAATGTCCATAATGCGCGCTAAATTTTTATTATTAATTTTATAATTATTTTTATAGTAACTAATAAACGTTTTTTATCCACTTTTGTTCTCGTATAATTTACCTCAATCCATAACCTATAAAATAAACGTTCCTTTAACTCATACCTACCCCAAACGAATGTTTAAGTTGGGTATATTTTGAATTCATTAACACGACGGTACATATTTTTATAGTATACCCAAAACGAATGCTATAGTGGGGTATATTTTAAAATCCTCAACACGGCGGTACATATTTTTATGGTATACCCGAACTCAACACTATAGAGCGTTGTGTAAAGGTATAGATTCCATATACGCGACGTCGCGTCACGACATAGCGACATACTCTAGTTTTTTCAGCATTTGCTCTATCATGAAATTATATGGACAGAACGATGATTTATGATAGAAATTACGAGTCAATTGATAACAAACTCATTGTTTAGAATGGCTAGTTAACTACTAGCCATTGTGTGAACATTTTTTAAATAAACAATGTAATTTAGTAATCGGTGTTGTCATTTAGATAATTAATTGCTGTTACTCATAGAGGAATAAAGTAACTAGCTGTTATAGAGCCAGTTACGTATTGTGATCATTATAAAAATATGCTTTGGGATAAGTATCTCAGCAGAGATGAAATGAAGCTTCAAATAGTATGGGATCTGACAAACGCTGAGAGTTATTACAGAAATTAACAGAGCCTAAAATGTTATTATTTTCCGTATCAAATTAGCGCAAAAACGTAAATATTTGGTCTTGAAACCCATGAGTCGGATTAGAAAAAAAAGAAAAGGGAAAGAGCGATACAAGTCGAAAAGAAGTGATCATTACGAACAACTTTTACTATCAGGCCAAACCTGAATTCGAGAATAAACTTTAGCTCTTATCCCATACAGAATTGCAACTCGAAATCGACATTTGCGATGGATCATAATGATATAATCCATCTATGTTCTGAATATAAAGACAGAGTCACATCACAGACATGCAAGATATATAAACGAGATAGGATTAAAGGGGTTTTGCAGACGAAACTCCAAGTGATGACAAAGGTTTAGGGACAAAGCGCACGGTGGCATTCCCCACCGATTGTGGGCGGAGGAGTATAGGCCGCGCTCCATCGCCACGAGAACAATACAGGTCGCTGATAAGCCCAAGATAACACAACACTGGTATGACGAAGGAAACGAACTTGGCCATGTGTGTCTTAGGTCACAAAATACGATAAGTATAGGTAATAGAATGTGGAACGCCTTACCTGAGTATGTTTTGCTACTAGGGCACAACATGAATTCCGAGTATATGTATGATATAAGTATCCTCTAGGTAAGCGTCTGCACCCTAGACCGTATATCTGCTTAACATCGTAAAATGCAAACTTATACTACATAAAAACAATTATTATTTCGTCTGCTCTTGATTTTTCCAACTTTTTATCAACCGCTTTAATTAACCATGATCGTAAACATGACGCATGCCAATATGATTGTACCGAGCTACGAAGTCAATACGAAAAAGCATTTCATTGAAAACCCAATACTAAACATAGATACAATTGATAAAATTTAAAACAGTGTTATTTAATTCATTAAAATAAATAAGCGAAAATAACTGTAAATTAATACTGTAATTACAGTTATTTTCGAACTGAACTGAACTAAACTAAACTGACTAGATAACGAATTTGGTACGCACTCACCGCTATCCAATTAGAGAAATAGAGAAATTCATTTTCAGAAATAAAGTAATTTACTTTCCTATCATTGATTCACAGTTCGACATCGAAACATTACTTTCAAACATTCATCGATCATCGTTCCATCAAACGCTACACTTCAAAGTAACAGAATTGAAAAGCAAAAGATGGGAAGATTAGAAAGTTTGTAAGCGAGCGATTTTCGCAGGGCTCTCTTTCACGCTGACCTCATTAGGTGCATGCATGTCATGTCCCGGTCCCAGGGGTCCCGCGCTACACAAAGTACTATGCGGTGAACTGAAGGGCAGACGCGGTACGGGAAACTAACACTTGCTCTATGCGATAATACTTCATGGACAACGATAATAGCCTAAAACAAATGTTATAATAAGTTCGTATAGGCCGGGTGGTCTAGTGGTAGTAACACCCGACCTGCAATCGTGAGGTCGTGGTTTCAAATCCCGATCCCGTACCAATGAGTTTCTTTGGAACTTATGTACGGAATTTCACATCATTGGCTTTTCGGTGAAGGAAAACATCGTGAGGCAACCTGCACACGTCCGTAGAAGAAATTCGATGGCGTATGTGAATCCACCAACCCGCACTGGGCCAGCGTGGTGGATATGGCCCAATCATCCTTCGTGGGTAGGCCTACGTCCTGCAGTGGACTATTAAAAAGGCTGGTACAGGCCGGGTGGCTAGCCCTGGTGTCAGAGTAATTAAGCCGCCCGAAGGCCTCTGACATGGCTAAATATAACAACCGGGACCTACAACTTAACGTGTCATCCGTGCCACGATAGCGCTCAGTTGTAAATGCCACCCGCGGTCACCCATCCGAAGACTGACAGTGTCGAACGTTGCGGTGAACTGAAGGGCAGACGCGGTGCGTGAAACTAGCAACTTGCTCTATGCGATCATACTTTATAGACAACGAGAATAGTCATGATGACAGGGTAAACTAATGTTATAATTTGTCTGTTGGTTAGATTATCATAAAATATTGGACACGCATTTGTTTGTTTAGTCAATTAAACAAGAAATTACAAAAGTAAATGGAGTCAAAGTTCGGGGGTGTCTTGAAGTAACGAAGGTTAACATTGATAGAGAAATGGCAAACCTTGTGTACAAATAAATGGTGATGATGATGAAATGACAGCAATGATGATTAAATCACTGCTGTCCTGTCGCGTGTTCCCGTCAACGAAACCACGAGAAAGGAAAGACTGAAACCACAAAGAACTAAGCTAAACGTCCAGCAAAAATATTATTTAAAATTTCAAAACTTCCGGTGGTTTGTGTTATTCTTATGCATTTGGGTATCCGATTGAGATAAGGCTCTATATTCGGGAGGCTCAAGGCCAGGTCAACCCCCACAACCGAACCGAAGGCCAAATCGCGAGCCCGCCATACCGCGGCAAGGCCAAAGCTATAGCTACCAAATTGCGGGCTATAAAAATTTCACCTGTTACAAGAAACAGGAAAAACGGACGATAACTCATCCAAACAACGAATGTAAAATAGAAATGACTGAACTGATATATCTAAGAAGTCTAAGAACCATCTCGATTACACAATTTTAAATAAACAAACCAAAAACACAACAAAATCGGTAGAGTTGTTGAGGAGGCATGATGCTACAGACAAACGTACAGATATGTAAACAGACAAATCCAAGTAATAACACCCCCATTTCAACTGTGGTTAGTTAAAAGAGAAAAGTTCTCCCCAATCCATTCAGAAAGACGGTCACAAATAAAAGGAAACTATAACTAATCCCCTACATCGGCGACCGACATCGCACCCACATGAATCCAACTTGTATTGAATCCTTCGCGGGGTTCTATTCCATTCATACTTCGACCCTCGTGATGGTCCCAACTCTCGTCGAGTCAGCGCCCTGGGCGAGAACATACAGAGTTATCCAGGACTGATGTACTGCCAGGACAGCCGAAAGGAGGTGACTCAGACTATCATTATGAACAACTTTTACAATGGGGCTAACCCGAAATATGAAAAAGAAATTTTAGTTGACAAAATGCATTTTGTCGATTCCGGAGTTGTGAATTGAAACCGCGAGTGTTTTGTATGAAATGTTTTTTTTTCTCAAACTCTGGGTTGGCCCCATAGTAAAAGTTGTTCATAATAGTCTTAATCACCCCCTTTCGGCTTAGTACATCAGTTCTGGATAACCCTGTATGTTCTCGCCCAGAGCGTTGACTCAGATAACCCTGTATAATGAAAGGTCTTGAATAGTCCTGATCCCATGGCAACTCCATTCTTTGTCTGCGAAGATCTACGTCACACGTCACAATGGACTTAATAGGTTACACGTATAGCTTGTTATAATATATCTATGAGCAACACGTAGTTACTCGATAATAACATGTACGTAGGTACTTACTATTATTTCTTCTGTGATAATAGCTGCGATAATAATATTCTTAAGTACATAACAATTAAATAACGTTTCACACTACTTAGGATCCCGTGTCGAGGTACCGGAGAACACTCGAAAAAAACTAGGACAAGTAACACCCTGATCCAAAACAGATATTTATACTCGTATTCATCATGCAAATATCTGCAATCGAAATCAAATCTCTTGAAGAGCCCAAAATCTTTCTTTAATCATTATATAAATAGATTGATCTACAAAAAGAATCACCGAAATGATAAAAACTACTAAGTAGAAAACTAGACATTTAATTAATTACAAAGTAGTCCGAAGTCCGAACTTGATTTTGCTACAGGCAAAAAGTACAGGACATCTCAAGGATACTGAGACTGACTGAGCTAATTAATATTTATGACTTAAAAAAAAATGTTAACATAATCTTTAAATATTTCAATCAATGGTATTACAAAACAAGTATCACAATTCATTACTGACTAGACTATACTGTAGTCCAGCTAATGAAAAAGTCATCGAGATATTTCCCAGAAAATTTAGGAGAATAGATTGTTTCTCGAATATAAAACGCTATCTGTCGTAGTGCCCAGACAAAATAAACATGAGCGTAAATTGCCCAGTTTCCCCTCTGCCAAAGTACATACTACATAACTTTACATAAGTGATAGTGTACCAAAATCGAACGTCAACTGTGTGAATTTCCACCTACTTTTAAACTATCCTACGGTCGACCCATATTTTACCTCGCTCGCCTCTGAAACTGGCAGAATTTTCTCGATAACAGTCCGTTCTTTGTATCCCATTTCTTTCTTGAAAGGTATTAGGTATATTATGTAAGTTGGTGCAATTTTTATAATTTTCTAAAATAAAAAATAATACGTAGAAGTAGGTATTAATAAATAAAAAATGAAATTTGCATTTGATAATGTGTATCGTTATCAAATCCAAATTTCAATTAATTTGTAGTAACAGAACAGAGGTGGAAACCCGAACTGCGAGTCCGCATAGCAAATGGAAATCCTGTGGACACGAAACATTTTTGAATTGTTGTTTTTGTTGAGGCTGATAATCTAGTGTAGAATCAATAAAATAGTATTATAGAAGTAGGTCGTATTCGTGCAGTTTTCCGAGAAACGTATCAAAGCTGTGGGGAATCATTGCCAGGTTTCCGACGGAGGAAGGGAATATAATTGGACGTGAAAACCGTGAGGGGGACGCAACAGTAATCAATACCTAGGGGGTGGGAAGACGAAACGAAATGTATGGAATGTTATTTTTGTGCAAATACAGAAGACAGCTTCCGAACAAACATGCGTCTTTGGTTGAATGAAAAATAAGCAAGAGCAAATCACAGCTGTGACTAAAGTTCTGTATAGCAAAAAAGTCTCTCAAATAGCAAAGGTGACGTCCACAAGTGGTATATTATTCAGAGAAAAATCGAACCAAGATGATGTATACATCATTTGGAAGCTTGATTTATGGGCTTCTCAAAAATATTTAAACTAGATTTTTTTATCGCGCCATTTTTTTAAATGTGAAAAATAAATTGTATGAAAAATAATAATACAGCTTTGTTTTTTTTTTAGTTTAGCAATAATAAGGTGCTTCTATTGTTATTTTACTTACATTCGTAGCTGATTCTTCCACATTCATGTCTTATATTGCTAAAATTAAAAATTATAACCTACCAGTGTGACCAGTTAGTAGGTACAATGTGACAAAAAACACTAAAAAAAACTGTATGTAATTGGTAAAAATGCTTCTTTTTAACAATTTGGAAGTTACTTTATCAGGGTTGCCAGAGATAAACTACATATTGAGCCAAAAATATTTATTTATCCTAATAGATTCAAAATTAATTTTAAAAAAAATGGAGGGCTCTTTTTTGGTTTTAACTGATGTAAAAGACACAGAAAAAATTTGCATTTTCTCGAAATGTAAAGAGTGTTGTGGTTAGAATTTTTGATTATTATTATACCAGCCTCCATACATTTTGTGGACATGTCCTTTAGCGAAACTTTTCAATAATTACGAACGGTAAGGATGTGATGGTAAGCGACGTTATGTTCGAAGATATCTTGAAATCTAGAGCATGCAGTTAGCTTCTCGGTAAGCATACTGTTTTGCTGACCCCGATGTGATTTGAACACGAAACCTTCTGATCTCATATAAAAAAAAAACTACGTTTTAATTTGCACAATTAAAGTACGATATTATTTGCCGGTTTCTCATTAATTGCTGTATAATTTGCCCTAACCCACACTGAGCAATAACCCGGCGTAGCAACACATTCTGTAGCCTGTCACGGTTTAGAATGCAGCCCGCTGGTACGACGGGTAAACAGATAACAAAGACTGGAACACTTCACTGGAAAATCAAAGAAGTTTTAGTCCATTACGGAAAGACAGTTCTCGATGTTTTTGATGTCTCGTCGAGCCTAAAACGGACACGAAGGCGACTTCAAACTTGGAAGTAGGACTCTAGGGGAGCGTTTTTTGAACTTCGCGCAGTTTGGTCGTAACCGGAACTTGTATGGAGCACCCGCAACTTCCATAGACATCATAGAGGCTCTCCATACAATCTGTCAAAGTTACATATACGTTTTTAGGTGTGCGAAATTCAAAAAACGATCCCCTGAATAGAATTTGAAAGGAATTCGCTGCGATAAATCTAAAATCGACATAGACAACACTCTTCACTCCGCTTTGAAGAACAGAAGCTGATCAAACGCGGTAAAACTACTCTTAGTTTTTGTGGTTTCACATTAAGCGCTAAAGTTGTGTTTTTTTTCTGTTTTCGAAGAGTTAAGGCCGTGTCAAACTTATTGGCTAATGTTAACTACAAGCTGCGCAAATCCCAATCCTGACTGCATCTCATTTAACAGCTACATAAGCGAGGATGACTTGACTGCCTCGGTGGCTCAGTGGTTAGTGACCCTAACTTCTGGATCAAAGAGGCGTGGGTTCGATCCCCACCCAGGGCAAATATTTATGTGTTGAATATAAATGTTTGCTCTGTGTCTGGGTGTTATTTAGTTACTATCTATATAAGTATGTATTTAAAAATAAGTATATGTAGTATATCAGTCTCTGGCAGCCATATCACAAGATTTGCTTAGTTTGGGGTCAGAGGCCGTGTGTAAGATGTCCCAAAAATATTTATTTATTTAACTTAACAGCCGCCAAAAAGTTTGATTCGGCTTATACCGGTCATTGTTAGTTAATGAATATCTAAGGCTATATCTACGTTTGTTGCTTTTAAACATGTTGAACTTGCTGTGAAATTGTGTATTGCCACCTGGGAATATAGCACTTGTGAAGTTAGCTACAAGCTCTGCATATCCCCTCTCTTGCTCCGTTAACATTTGTGACGTATATTACTACTGAGTAGTACTGAGCAACCACTCACCTCTCTCCTCCCTCGTTAGTACTATGTACTAACATATAAAATACTAGCTGACCCGGCTAATTTCGTTTCACGCAATATCTTTATAAATTATAGCCTATGTGTATGTGTAAAATAAAAATAAATAGAGCATAATCATAAAATATTTTTAAGAGGAATTTAAAACAATTTTTAACAGCCTTCCCTATAGGAAGTCAAAAACCTCAAAAGTCTCAAACCATGTTATACAGAATTACTATACACCTATTATGTAAATAGCAATACAGAACGAAATCTTCACCTAGACTAGAGACACAGTCATTTCATATGCAAAATATCCATAACTCTGTATCATCATCAGTTCAGAGCACATCACAAGAGTAATAATTAAGGAACATAAACATTAGCGCAAGAACTTTATCTAAACGAGTGCTACATGCCGAGTCTAACTGCTAATTCCTCTCTGCAACTTTTCCCATTAATCACATACAAAGAAGTTGCAAAAGTAATCTGTTCCTGTGATTTCGATGTAATTAATAGTGGCCAGGTAATAAAGTAACTTTTCGAGGAAAGCAATACACATGGATGTGAAATCGAAATCGATAAAAAGAAAAAACGAAGTCGTGTATCAATACCGACTTCCAAAAAGGAGGAGGTGCTATGTTCGTCTGTAATGTCTTTATGTATTTTTCTCGTGTTCGTCGATATTTTCGCAAATTGTGAAGCAATTTAAAAAAAAAATATTTCTAAAAATTTTTTTATTTAAAATATACTCTCGATGTGGTCGCATTAAAATTTTATCGATATCGGCTGCGCTGTTTTTGTTAAATCGACAATAACGGATGTCACGTGCATTCGTGTTAACTATTCGGATTCTGTACACGGTGGAAATCGGTGGTTCCATATTTTGCGAAATATTATTATTTAGACTTCTACCGCCTTGCCAAAAAAGATTTAAACACGCTTTAAACACCGTGCAATCTGTACTGTTAAACATTGTCTAAAGCATGCGTAAAACTTTTGTGGTAGGACGACTAGAATTTAGCTAGACTTTCTGATATCCCTGCGATTGTTTTCACACGCAACAATATGCTGCGCGGAACAAACGCAGTGATATCAGATAGTCTAGACTTCTAGACTTTAGAATCTATTTATGATAAATCAATAAAATGTAAGTATTGTGAATATTTTTGCTTGCTCTAAACTTTAGCTGAACTATCTGATATCCTTGCGTTTGTTTTCTTTCTATATTCTACTCTTAGAGCAAGCCAAAATATATATGTACATTAAAAAGTCCCCTACAATAGATATCAATTGAGATATACTCGTAGCTAAAACTAAAACAAGATGCTATCAAATAAAGTCCAACGTAAAACAAAAAACAGTGCCTATCTTCCAGTTTCATCATCATCAGACCTTGAAACCTAATCGTGGTCAAAGTTCATTATAAGACTTTTCCAAGAAATCCAAAACAGCTATGATACGATTTTCCATCATGAAGTTCCAGTTCATATCTTCCGGCTCCATCATCAGATCAGTTCGACAGTACCATATTATTGTATTGTCATCAGAACTACATACAGCTGCCGATTTTCATTACGCTACGACCCTTGGAAGTTGGTTCAATTAGTGACCTTAGATTCCATTACATAGTTACATACAGGTCGACCTAATAAAAGCGTGTTAAAAAGATCCTATACCGACTTGATAGACTTAAAACAAAGAAGATATAATAATTTATTAAAATCTAAAATGCCTTCGTAGTAAATCTATTAGAGGTATTATATGAGTAAACTAGAATTGATAAAATCAATACGTTTGTGTGAGTAGCGGGTTCATGCGCGAATACTACGTGCTCGGAGCGTTGATTAGGGGCAAAAACCGGCAGGGTTTACCCAATGGTTTTACCTGGTTCTTTTGTAAACACGGTTAAAAAAAGGTTGTGGGTCTTCAGTGGTCAGCCAGTCTTTTGTTTTGTGAATTAGCGGAGACAATGCTGGCCAAGTTAAAACTGGCCGCATAGAAAATATGTTCGATTTCCAAATTCGTTTTCCGAACGTGCTTTTTGACACGCTTTTATTAGTTTCACTTGTATGTTTGCTTGCTTGCTTGTGACCAACGCTCGATTTTGACCTACTTTGAGCGATCAGATTTTCTTTAAACTTTGCACACCTATCAAAGACCGATGACAAAGCATTTATATATAAAAAATATTGCTCCGAAGGGTGTTTTATAGTTTTTTTTTTAAGTATATTTATTTGATTAAAAGGTAAAGAATACGAGCGGCTTGTTGAACATCTCACACGTAAAGCAAGTATTCAGATTTTTCATTCGGAAATCGAATGTATGCGTTAACAATGACGATTAGCGAAGAGCAATTATTATTCAAGTACGTTGAATCTTATTCAACTATCTATACATCGTCACTGACATTGGCCGAGATAAGGCTAAGGCAGCATTTCTGCAGCGTCACATTATAATCGCTTTTGGCCATATTAGCGATTTAACTGCGGCGCTACAGAACCAGCCTTTAGCCATATTAGACTTAACTACACGCTACAGACCGCGTGGGAGGAAACTCCTCACAGGGAAATTAAATTACGTCGAGAACTTTATTGGTTTTTGTACGATTGATACGGTCAACTCGGCCGTTTGATAGTTCTGTTACTGCATGTCTGTACTGCACGGGTCGTTCTTTAATAGTCTACTGAATATAGGTCTACCTACGAAGGGCGATAGCATATTAATGGTATCTATGCAGTATTCAGTCTTTATACGAACGGTCGGAACGCGAATCATACCTAAGCCTCCTCGGGGTTCGGTACACATTTACTCAACAGTCGCAGGGGCGGCGCGCCGTAGTGACGAACGAACGTGAAGGTTTGTAATCAATAAGCGTGCGATTTATCTACCAGACGGGCAGGCAGCCCTAACGCGTGTTACGTACTACGTGGCCACGCGGGGCTGTATGTATTTATTTCAAGAACAGGGCCGAGTCGCAATACTGCTTAAATACTATTACCGTGGGCGTGGCGATAGTTACTTTGTAATGTCTACTAACTAGGTAATTATTATTCAAAAGTTACAACCCTGTGAAAGACGGGACGGTCAAGGGCTGCAGTAATGGATCGCAGGGGGTCACCTTTTAGGTACAGAATCTTTTGTTAAAGCCAAAGCAAAAGGGGATGAAAAGGGGATAACTTTCTTTTGTTTGTATGTCTGTGTACCTGTTTGTTAGTCTATAGCGTCGTATTACCAAAGGAATAGACCGATATTTATCGCTTTTTTTGTTTGAAAAGTTGAAAAAAATACACATTGTTTCTACCAGAAAAAAAACCGGACAAGTGCGAGTCAGGCTCGCACATCGAGGGTTCCGTACAAATACATTGTTACAAAATTAAAAACCTGTTTTAGCAGTTCTTTTATATGATACCTTGTACTGTACTGTACCAGCCTTTTTAATAGTCCACTGCAGGACGTAGGCCTACCCACGAAGGGTGATTGGGCCATATCCACCACGCTGGCCCAGTGCGTGTTGGTGGATACCTTACATGATACTATTTACTCACTTTGAATTTTGAACCCATATTTTGTGAACTTTGAGGCCCTATGTTTTTGTGATTTAAATAAAAATGTACAGTTTTCAGATTTATTCCTATATAAGTACTCTGAGGTAATGTTTCTCGCCAAATTTCATAGTTCTATGTCAACGGGAAGTACCCTGTAGGTTTTGGTTTTTGTGAGTGCGAAATATGCGTTTTTTTACGACATAAACGGCTCTAACTTTTTTAAACGATAACTGAGAAGTTTTTCTTTCTTCTCAAATGCAAGAGATCATAGATATACGTATACAGTTTAAATTTCAACTCGATATCTTTACGCGTTCTAGAGATAAAGAGTCTTGACATACACACAGACGGACAGACGGACAACAAAGTGATCCTACAAGGGTTCCGTTTTTTCCGTTTGAGGTACGGAACCCTAAAAACATTTAGAAACGGTTTTAGCTATAAAATCTGTGAAAGAAACCATCAAGAATTCTTTCACAGCAGCTTACAGCACGTTTCCATCATCCATCAATCAGCCATACGACGTCTACTGCTGGGCATAGGCCTCCTCTATGGTTTTCCAATCCAACTATATGTATACAGCCCTATCAGAAACCTGCACGAAATTATAACTGCCGTAAAAAGCTTTTGTGGACTGAAACAAAAGCAACAAATCATACAAAAGTGAAAAGTAAGTGAGCCAGTGTTTTTCGGCTCTCGGCGCGTCCGTACCAACACAATAACAAGGAAAACTGCGAGTTTTCCACCCGGCCGGGAAAAGCCGAGCGAACGCAATAAAGCCTACTTTTGTAACGGCCCATTACTTCGCAACTTTTTAGAAACGACAATGAAAAAAATAGTACTGTTCGAATGTAAAAGTCGACTGACGAAAAGGTCTACGTTACACCGTATAAGAAGTCACCATATAAAAGATATTTATAAGACCGACTAGGTATTTTCTAAGTCTGCGTGCTAAGTAAGCGCGGACAAGAAGTATACAACCTAAATAGTTGTATTTTATACTAACTTAGGCAAAAATTTAAACTAACCCTATTGTACTAACTCTTTTTGTACAGTAAAATCGAATAATTGAATATTTTAGTTAACAAATGGCACAGACCCTGGAGTATGTGATTTGTAATTTTCCAATAAAAAAAAAAAACCGGACAAGAGCGTGTCAGGCTCGCACATCGAGGGTTCCGTACACACATATTGTTAAAATAATTAAAAACCTGTTTTAGCATGTGCTAATGAAGTTATTTTATATGATACCTTACATGATATGATTTACTCACTTTAAATTTTTAACCCATATTTTGTGAATTTGGAGGCCCTATTTTTATGTGATTTAAATAAAAATGTACAGTTTTCAGATTTATTCCTATATGTGTACTCGAGACAATGCTCTTCGCCAAATTTCATAGTTCTATGTACACGTGAAGTACCCTGTAGGTTTTGATTTTTGTGCGCGTTGAAATATGCGTTTTTACGATATAAACGGCTCTAACTTTGTATACGGTAACTGAGAAGCTTTTCTTTTACACAACTGCAAGAATTCATAGGTTTACGTATATAGTTTAAATTTCAACTCGATATCTTTACGCGTTCCCGAGATAAAGAGTCTTGACATACACACAGACGGACAGACGGACAACAAAGTGATCCTATAAGGGTTCCGTTTTTTCCTTTTGAGGTACGGAACCTTAAAAAAAATAGTTGTATTGTTGTCTAGCTTTATTGAAGTGAAATAAAATGAGATGGCAGCACATTTGTTAGCGTCTGTTGGCCAAGTAACGTTATCTCACAAAAAGGTCGGAATCTTTTGTAGAGACGGTCTGGGAAAGTACTCTAATTAACCATTTTTAAACCGCTGAGTAGCGGCGCGTGAAGATTACTTTGAAGGGCAATATGCAATATGTCTGGCAAAAATCTCGCTCTACTCTTGTTCACTTTATCAAGTAGTCTTTCCTGGTGGAAAGATTCTACTAATTTTGGATGGAAAAGTTTTTGGGAAAATCAAAAAATCAAGTGGAGTGGTAGAGCAGGCCATATCACGTAGGAATTAAAATAAATAAAATGAGCCTTTATTGCTGAGTTTACAATTTTGTTTCCTTAACTAATTACTGACGGTCGGTATTATCATTTTCCCCAGCTTGTCCTTCGACAAAGGCCTCCTCTAAAGCTTTCCAGGTCCTTCTGTCTTTTGCGATTCGCATCCATTCTGGGCCAGCAACTCTTTTTAATTCGTCTTCCCATTGTTTATGTTGTCGTCCTTTGCTTCTTTTCCCATCTCTAGGGTACCATTCTGTTATACTTCTTGTCCATTTTTCAGTCTTCTGTCCATTGCCATTTTCACCAAAGTTGTTTTCACGTTATATCCCAGCAATTTAAATCCCTAAATCATTTTATCAAACAGTCAAATTTTATCAAGCTAAGATATTATTGTGACTAAAGGGCTTATTTATCGGTATCGTCGGTAAAAATCTACAGCACAACTCAATTGAAAGCGACCTTTTGCGAACATCTCGACCTCTCTATTTTACACAATATTCATCAAAGCGTTCTCCGCTACAGAAAACAAGAAACCTAGCAAATTAAACCTCTTTATTTTTGCTCACAGCTCGTAGACAAGCTCCCCAGTCCTAAATAAAAGATAAAGTAACGGTGCAAGGCACAAGCCCCTGGGTTCGTCGACTCAGACCAGTTTAAGCGGAAGACGTTATGATGACTTCTACTTCGCCTTGGTAACCTTTCGCAACTCTGTTTCCAACGTCCCTCTCCATTGTTTCTCGAGCTTTATTAATAACAATTCCACTCAAAAAGTAGTCCGCCGAAGGCATTGATGTAGCTAGAATAACTGGTTCTGCAGTCTACAGGTCATTAGCCTTACTTATTGAGCTGGGTTTATTATGGTCTTACAAGTGTAAAAAATAACAGTTTTAAACTTTTACTTTTAACGACTACAATTCTGAAAATTTTGATGTATGGTAAACATAAAGAACGAAACGATGAATACTTTGAAAGTTTGCAACTTCGACGTGTTCTACTTCGAATAGTTTTTATTAGAATGCGCGGAACATCCAACGCAATTTTAAAGTTCGAAATTTTAAAAAACAGAAAACGTATTTCAATGTTTTTTCTCTTCAAGCTGCAATCATCGCTACATCACTACATAGTATAAAACAAAGTCGCTTCCCTGTCTGTCCTATGTATGCTTATATCTTTAAAACAATGCAACGGATTTTGATGCGGTTTTTAATAGACTATTTAAGAGGAAGGTTTATATGTATAATACACATTTTTTGAGTCCACATTCCTCATACGAACTGCCAGAATGTGGAACGCTTTGCCTGAGTCTGTCTTTCCGTTAAAGTACAATGTAGGTGTCTTCAAATCTCGAGTAAATAGGTATCTTCTAGGTAAGCGTGCTATATCATAGACCGCATATCTACTTAACATCAGGCAGTGTGTAGTCAAACGCAAACCTATTTGAAATAAAAAAAAGAAACACACGAAGCCGGGGCGGGTCGCTAGTTTATTAGAATTACACACTAACCATGCATATTTTTAGACTACAAATGTCCCTTGTTAGATTGTAATCCAATCCAATTCCCAAACTAATCTGACTGCGGTGTCCCAGGGTAGATTAATAATGTCTGGATGGTCACTAAATGGTGTCCGTGGTCAAACAATTTAACAAATATTTCCAATCTCTTCACGGATAATTTACGCAGAAAACATTCGCCCACATCGAAGTTACATCTTTTCGTAGTATCATCATCGTCGTAATCTTCACTTTACGCCCTTGTGAAGTTAGCGAAATGGCAGTGTCTCTTATTATATTGATAGCTATAGAGTTTGTGGAGTACCTAAGGACTTGTAGAGTACAGGCGTGTAGAGTTAGAAGCTTGGCTCTACATAAGAACTGACAACTTTTTGATAGTGCGAACAGTGGTCTCGTCTTAGCTACATTTCTAATGAAAATGTTTTTGTTGGATTCAAATTTAAACCATGCATCAATTCAAAAATAAATTCCGAAACATCGCTTTAAACATAGAAGATTTATGTCAAACACGACACGGTAATGCCATGCGAAGGCGGAAAAGTTCGCTCGCCATGTAATTGTAAGACTTCAGCTAAGGAACTCCAAGTGCGCTAATACCCCCGAGAACATTAATTAGTCGGTTTTATTCTATTGTAGAGTCATTGGCTTGTCAGAAAATGTCACGTAATGTTACTCTGAACTTCGAACGCAAATTACGCCAACGAGCTTGAGTCACCGGTATAGAAAAATACCACGAAGCAACCATAGCATGCTGGTAAAGGTAAGTTAAGATTAATTTCAATTGGTTAGCAAACTACTACTTATATAATATCTTTTGAATACTAACTTGTTTTCTAAAGCCTAAAAATTAGGGAGTACCTAGTTTCGATAGCCTTACTTAATCAATACAACAAAGCAGCAACCCTTGTGGCGGGGCGCCTTTATTGTGATATAAGTAATTTCGCCAGGTCAGCGCGGGAAATTCAAGAAGGCCGAATGCATCAGCCTTAACACAGGAGAATAGTACAGCGTACCCTTAAGCTTATACTCGGGAGTTTCGGTGTGTTGTCTCCCTAACGAGACTAGGAACCTTTATCATATAGGTCTAAAGTTTACATATAACTTCTTATCGAAGGAACATGACATTGTGAAAAGGTATCCAGATTTTATAGTTAAAGCAAGAATATTGAGCGTTCACGAATAAGGTCGTAAATTCAGAAAGAGATTCAGAAATTCGATTTGAAATCTCTCTGTCTATAGAGACAGATTGAGAGATTGTAGATTTCAAATCAGACCCTTTCTGATTTGTAGTTGACAAGATCTACGACAAGATGTAGATCTTGTCAACTACAATATTCAAGCGTACAGGAGATCAAAAATTAAGAAGCCCCAACTAATGCAGAGAAAGGGTCAATCCTTGACCGGGAGGCGTAACTACAAGTTTATCGAGCCCCAATCCACGGGCCTACTGACCTTCCATCGCCCCCAGAATGAAAGAAATCCATTTCGGGCGCGGCGAGGTCTGATAATAATAAATTGGCCGGGCTCAGCAGCCCAGGGCCCGACAGACAGACGAAACACCTTCAACTACCCTCCAATTTGTTGGAGGAGACCTTTGATCGAGCCTACTTTTCGGAGCTCCATTAAACGGGACGCACTCGTAAAAATCATGTTTTCGAAACTAATGCTGAAAGTTCTAGACTAACTAGAGATTCAATAGTTATGAATGGGATTTATAGAAAAGTTGAATCTAAATTAAGTGTTGACTTTTCAATATAGTGAATACAATGTTTTTTTCCCTAAATAAAAGAGACAACAAAACGAAAGCATTCATTAACTGATTTGGAGTACGTTACATTTGGAGACCTTACTTGTCTAGCCAGAATGTGGAACGCTTTACCCAATAAGTCTGTCTTTTCATTAGTGTTCAACGTAGGTGTCATCAAACTCCGAGTATAGCTTGTAGCTAACTTCACATCCGCCGACTTGTATGATTCGAACTATAAATTGGTATCTTCTAGCAGATATCCAGGTAAGCGCGTTACACCTCAGACCACTGAGGTTTAGCGCGTTTACCTAGATCTGTTTATTATCATCAGGCAGGATATAGTCAACCGCAAACCTATCCTATATTGTAAAAAATCTCAGCCGAGAGACTTCCACTTAGAAACCCTTCGAAGGCTTTGGCTTGAAGGAAGGAAGGAAAGAAGGCTTGCATCCTGCAGCGTGTTCGTTCACGAATACGTTGATAATTTTTTTTCAGGCAACATTTAATTGGATTATGGCTATCGTTTTCCGTAATATGATAATGAAAAAAGAGGGATAATTATGAAGCTGTAAAATTAAAAGTAATTTAGAAAATAAACTGCTCCGACTCCGATGCTTAAATTCCGATTAGCATATCGATAAAAGCAAAAATTGAGGTAACACAAAATGTGAGAAGCGCGCACATGAGCAGTTGAGCACGTAATTAAAATGGAAGTATCGCATCAAGGGCCGTCTAATTTAGCAGTCTAGCCGGCTGGATGTAGACGACAAAAGGGCGAAGGGATGCATTACATTTCGCTTGCCCCCCCAGGTGCTTCACCCTGGCTAGACGCGGAATCAGACTGCAGCGGTCAACAACCGGGACAGCTGGGGGTCGATAGCTCCTGGTTTCGGGATCGATAGCTCTTGGTTTCAACGCTGGTGCCACCACCGATGTAATCGAACAGAATTCAAAATTGTGTGTCACATAATATATTCAAAAGTACTAACGCTTTTCCACAAACTTAATGCAACGAAGCACCTGTCTGAATCGCTCTTAGCTTAGTACGGGTAGCCTATGGTCAACAGTGGATTGTCAAAAGGCATGTACGATACAATACCTTAGGACTTAAAATATACAGATGCAAGCGAGGTGCAGACGTTGACGCTGTCTTGGGTAGATGTACATAGTTGGAAGAATTTTCTATTTCGAGTAACACTGAATAAACCGTGGTCACCTAGGGTAGTAATACCCGCCTTAAAATCGTGAGGTTACGGGTTCAAATCCCGGTCCCGTACCAATGAATCCTTTGGAACCTATGTACGGAATTTCATACCACTGGTTTTTCGGTGGAAGAAAAAAAAACGTAACCTGCGTCCGTGAAGAAATTCGATGGCATTTGTGACTCCACCAACCCGCATTGGACCAGCTTTGGATATAGCCCAATCACCCTTCATAGATAGACCTACGTCCTGCAGTGAATTTATTAAAAAAGATGGTACAGTACAGAATAATGCTTTTGAAAAAAATACCATCATTTTTACATTGCTTTAAGGAAGTTTTTAATAAGGGTTTTATTATTGAAATTCGAGAAATACGGATAAGACGCTTTTTTCACTTCAAGGTGGAGAATAACTACCTCATAGGGAAGGAGATAGCCACAATTTTAACGCTGTCAAGTTAGATTTAGACAATAACAATAAAATCAACATTAAGTAAGTAATTAAAATCAATCTTTCGACGACTCCATTGATTTGTGTAATTAAAAAGCCGTATAATTAAAGCTAAGTGCTGAAGGTTTTCAACGGGACAGGTGGTTTCTATGAGCTCTGGACACGTAAAATGACGCAAAATACTTAAAAGGGTCGTTTCATTTACAGTAAATGCTGTCTGTATTTACCGACGATGAGACTTGGTACTTTAATTTATTCTACTCTAACTGGGCTGTTTAGTTTGTTCTACCTAGTTTCATTTGTGTAAAGGTTGTTCGTATGAAATTATAACAAAATTTAAAACAAATAGTATAATTATTTTTCGAAAATAATGGCACAACCGACTTTAAACGTGTATAAAATTCGAATAGTTCGCCCGAATCGATGTTTACAATTTTTACATTATTGTTTTATTTTTCAAAAATGGATTAGCTGATTTCGATAAAATATAAATGGGACCACCTCGAAAGTATATCCTTTCGAACTAAAATTTTGCTTTAATCAGTTCATAATCAGCGAAAATATCTATGAACATAATTATCAAACAAGACACATAAAGACGAACATAGAAACTCCTTTTTTTTGGAAGTTGGTTATAAAATTTTCTAGTAATTCTAAATTTGTATAGACTGAAAGGCTGACATAACTAAGTGAACAAAACTACTGGGACCTACAATTCAAATTGTCATCGAGGCCTCAGTAAATTATAAAACAAATTAAACAATTTGTCATATCTTGGGTATTAAGCTCGGAAGAATGACAAGTAATACAAAATCTCAAGTTGGAATGTCAGAACAGTTAAAATTTGGTTCCAATTTCTCTTTTGCGATATATATAGATAGGAAATTTGAACCCTATTTCCAGCAGAAGGTTTAAATCTCTGATCATTTTACCTTCCTACTTTTTACCTTTTTGAATTTGGACAGCCGAGATAGCTCAATGCTAGTT
Organism: Hypomecis punctinalis; assembly: GCA_949316475.1. NCBI lineage: Eukaryota > Metazoa > Arthropoda > Insecta > Lepidoptera > Geometridae > Hypomecis > Hypomecis punctinalis. The sequence goes on from OX438813.1 coordinate 22,794,703, forward strand.
TGTAAAACCCTTCGAAATTACATAAGTTCGGGAGTACGTACATCTTTTTCTGACACCTTTTAAATTTCATATTTAAAATGGGACAAAGTGTTGTTTATTTCTTGCTATTTTACTAAGGTTTCTATTATGTTAGTCCTTATTCTGAGATATTGAGTATCTATGTTTACAATGCTCTAATGGGTTATGTACTTAGCTATTAAGATAGCTTTGTACATAGTGCATTAAATAAATATTCAATACCAATTCAAATCATATAATGCTCTAGTTAACAAACATTTTCACTTTAAGAGACTAGACATTATTTTTTTAATTCAATATTGTTTCTATTACTAGAAAAAGTGTAATAAATTCTGCTCATTAAAAATACTAAATACACTTGTGTATTTGATTAATACGGCATGCACTCAAACAATACTGGTACGATGCAATCAAAATAATGAAAAGTCTATGACAGAACAATTTACTTTCATGCAAGTGAATGTTAATTTACATTGTTTTATATTTTCATCAATTTCTACCAATCGGAGGCATTTAGGTATCATTACAAGAACTTGGAAGTTAGCCATTCAATTAATTAAGGATTTATTAGCAAACAAAAAAAAACAATAAACAATGCTTCATGCCAATGATTACTTTGGAATTTATTGTATTTTTCACACCACAAGCTTTTCGGTAAAGGATAACATGGAGAGGTAACCTACATAATGTTCATAGTAGAAATTCAATTTTGGATGTAAATTCACAATCAATTCATGCTAATATAACAAGAAAAATCTACAGTAAAATTACAGTGGAATCTCGCTCAATGCAATTAATTTATGTTGCTGTGTTTTTGCCAATACTACTCCCTTGGTACTTGATTTTGTGACAACAAATAGCTATAATAATATAATATTATTATTTATGTATGATTAAATATATCATATATCATTGATTTCAGATTTGAATTGATGTTGGTTGGAGATATTATTGATTATTATGTTTTTTAAGCAGTGGGAGATTTCAGGCTGAAAATTATGAATGATGATGATGGAGATAGTATTTGTCTTAGTTTTTGAATGTCCTTAGATTGACTTAGATAATATTTGCCTGACTTATTTTTCTCAACCTATGCTGTTCCAGTTCTGAGCAAAGGTTAACATCATTATAGGCGGGGTGGATTGTCCTGGTGTCAGAATTTTTAGGCCACCTGAAGGCCCTGCTGACTTGGCTAGTTAACATCATTAACATACTTTTAGTGAAACCAACCAAAAAAACAATGATAAGACAGTAGAAAAAATGGCACAAAAGTAAGAAAATTTTTGTTTGTTTTGATGAGCGAGATATCACACCTAAAGTGTAATACTACCTAAACTGTACTCAAACCTGTGACCCCTCGCTCGCAGCTGGCTACTCACCTGCTGCGCCGAGGAGGTCATCAGCAAATATGCAAAGAAAAATTATCTGTTATGGCGGGATGGCAAATAAATGTTATAGACCAATCATACAACTCAAGCGGCTGCAATGTTAGCTACAAACTTCGGATGAGCCAATCTTTGCACGAGCCAATCTTCGCGCAGCTCTTCTGTGAGCTTCAGTCAGGATGGGGCTCCGCAGCTAGTGGCTAACATCACAGCAGCCAAGTTCTGTGATCAGGCCTATTACAACACATTAATGTAACAGTTTAACTAAAGCTTACACCTATTGATTATACAATCGATTTCATTTAGCCATAGAATCATACAAAACGTTTCTGATATGTTTAGTGCTATTTTGATATATTTTTAAACTTTCATTCAATGAAACCTTTAGATAATAAAATAAGATTTTCTTGAATTGTTTACCCAAATAATTAAGAAAAATGTCATTTCCTAACAACTAAACAACTAAGTAGTTTTTTTAAGTTGGTAATGCTGATAGGGACTGAAACTATGTGCATGAATAAAAATAATGTTTCCCGAAAATTTGGTGAAATTTATACACAAAAACACAATTAACAAGTCTTTCCAGAAACCACAAAGTTTATCAGTATTTTTTTTCTACAATACCGATAGCTTATAAACAAAATAAACTCAAGCATATTTATATATTTTTGTACATTGTGGATTATTTTGAATGCTTTGTTCCAACCATAACATTAATTTAGAGACAGTTATTATGAAATGAAATTATTGAATGAATGTACTTTTAATTTAATTATTATTATAGGTAGAGATTTCACCATCAACAGTTAACTATGATTTAAGTATAGAATCACTATTAAAACTTGACACTCAATAGAATCATTACCAGCCTATTTTCCTACTTATGATTGTTGTTACTAGCTTGCCAATGAATAGTCACACTATAGAGCGACGTAATGCGTAGGTTTTATGAGATAACATTGATTATAAAAGTTTTATCTCAGTAATCAAATTAAATGTTTTCAAAAATAAAAGCCTAAGCAAATAAATGCCTAAGTTTATTTCTCAATTTGTTATATTGTGGGCATCTAATTTATGAGTGTTATAACTACATGAGTGGTAAAACAACTTTGAAACATGTTAGATTGGCATCAAATCTTTGTCTGCCATTTTATTGTGGGAGACCTTGTAAAATATTGAACTGAATATTGCATTCGAAACACCAGAATATACCGCAGATATCAAACTAGCAAAATTTCTCGTCGTTTCCGAGGCAAATAAACACAGTCATCATTTATTTTCGCTCGAATACAATTTCGTGCGATCAGCTGATTTCTTTGTTTGGAGTGACGAACGCCACTGCCATACGACGTGGTATAGCGACACGTCGGACGCCCCAGTAATTACATAAACACCAACTGCTTATCGCCAATTACATCTAAATCATTTCGAAGTGCATCCACGAAGAGTTTCGCAAATAACTAATCCATAAACAAACCTTGAAAGTTCTTACCTTTGTAATGGACTCGTAGATTATTTTGCGACAACCCGATGTAGCTGAACTTATCCTTGGTGCTCCAAGACCGCGGCAAGGGAGTCTCTTCTTCGTTAACATTAGGATAGAGCAATTTTAAACGATCTACAGTATCACTTTGCACTTGATTTTGGGAATCCATCGTTCCCCGTCCACTACCTATCGCAGCCATTTCTAAATTCCGTAATTTCTTGTCATGAACGTCATGACGTCACATTAAGAAGTTGTCATTTTCTACCTAGGTGCCAGATGGCAGCACATGCTAACCATAGAGAAACCGTAAAATTCCGTAATTGAATAAAGCGTCTCTCAGACAGCTGCGCTTGCTTAATAATTAATAGTTAGGTCTTAATAATTTGAAAAAATAGAAATAGACTTTGCGATTTGTGAAATCTAGGCCTCAGCCGCGGCCAGGCTGCGGCTTCTATACTTCATTCCGTTTCCGAGCGTAGTATGCCGGAGCCGGTAAAAATATTTGTTTTTGACATTAACACAATAAACAATAAAATTAACTTTTGGCGGTAACATGGGGCGGCGGCAACGTTTAAAATATTTCAACTCCAGTAAAGTTATCATTGTGCCTTTTTACTGAACAATTAACAGTATCAAAATGACGAACGTAAAGAGCCATATCTACGAAAGAATCTGCTATCGGGGTCATTATTGTGTGATTGTAAGTAATCTGAAAATAATAAGTTTGTGGTAAACAGCGATAATTTCTACAGCAACAGATTTTTGTTATATCATTAGAAATATTAGTATCAAACTATAATGACCACTTCTGCAGTACCTAAGCACTTAAAAGATATAGAATCTGTAGTTAGGGAAAAATTAACGTTACTAAAGAAACCCAATTCAGAAGTATTTGAAACACAGCAGTTATATTATGATATAGTACTTCAAGTAAGTATTACATTACAGTAACAGTCATCAAAGTTCCATAACAACACCCCAAAAATATTTCATATTCTTATTAATTTATTCACCTATTTTCAGATATATCGAGATGCTCTTAAAAAATTAATTGATAATTCAATCACCTATTCAAAATTTTTAAATGATGTAAAAAGAGCCTATGAGAAAGCGATTGAAGTCAGAGATGAACGAATATCACAATTTATAACTCAAGATGTAAGTTTGTGTGTATTTAGTATAATCAGCGTAAATTATTTTTAATAGTTTTATTATAGACTAACTACGAATAATCGAATGAATTAGAATCAAATTAGGCACCTATACCAACTTGGTACTTTTTTTGATCTGTAAAAGTTGTATTCCTTGAAAGATTAATTTACTTACTCAAAATCTATTTTTAAAAAAACTGTGTATTTGTATTGTTGTATAAAACATAAAACCAACTGAGTAATAAATAATTGATATTGTTAAATCTTAAATGTATTGATAAATCAAAAATATTCAGTAAATTATGTACTATATTCAGAGCCGGATTTGCCTTAAGGCCGACTAGGCCCAGGCCTAGAGCGGCTAGGTTTTAGGGGTGGCCAGTTATCGAATAATTTACACATCACACCTAACGCAGCTCTCACAAATTACAACAGTTTTGACGTGACAACGTCTTATAAATTGGTTTGCCGGGTGACACTTCAAGAAACTGCGTTACGCTCCGCTCACGTTATGCGCTCACAATGAGAGCGAGTGAGAGGCACGCGTCCCTTCCACTCGGGCATGGTTAGCCCGCCTAAGAGCGAGAGAGACAGACATTTTCATCCTTCTTCCTACTATACGAATGAATATTCACATTAAAATTATTTTACCACTCAAAGTCGTTGTCACGTAAAACTTTCGCCCGTATACCGACTTTACAGGCAACCAATTTTTTTAAATATTTGTTTTTTTCTACACGTACCGTACCTACACTGATCTTAAAAAAATATGCCAAAAAAGTGCTATCGGTTCAACCGTCCCAATCAGCGGGAGTTAATGAACAATCCTATCTTCTACACAGAGAAAACGAAAAAAGGCATTTATGCCACACATTATAGGGTTTACGTCCCGGTAGACAAAACATTATTCAGGTCACCGAATGCACATATGCGGAAATAGTTTTAATACAAAAAAATATCCTTTTTGGAAGTTGCATTGTGTAATTCCCCAAGTTCATAACTTCTTGTTTTAGGATGTTTTACGATATGCCCGGTTATCGATAACATTGAACTTCGCTCAAAATTGTGTTTCTTTTGTACCCCAAGTTATGAGTGTATTTAAGAGGTTTATACGTTGACAGTTTCAAATGAAACTGTCGTTGGTTCTCCGAGAATGGAAGTTAGGTACTTACTCCGTCACTCTTATCAAAATTAGTGCAGCAGCTAAATCTGTGTAGGAAGAGGTATAAACATACCTGATACTACTTACCTATACCTACGTTTCTACAATCATCTACATAATTACATTTTTACCAAAATTCTTACTCCTCTTTTTAGACAGTCGGATTAAAACGTAGGACTCGTCAAAACGTAAAAAAAAGATTGTGGCCGCTGGCTGCACTCGCGCAATATGCTAGTATTCAATCCTTACTTCTGGCTTTCCTAGTAAACATCGAAAATTCCTTGGTACGACTTGATAACATTCTTCCCTTTCACCCTTGAGAGAATCCTAGAAGGGAAAAAAAGAGGGGGCGGCTGAACTAACTGGCCTATGGCGGCCCAGTGTGCTAGTCCGTCTCTGACTATATTGAATATTTACTGACAGAATGTGGAACACTTTGCCCGAGTCTGTCTTCCCGCTAAAGTACAATGTATGTAGCTGCTAAATATCAGGCAGTGTGTAGTCAAACGCAAACCTAAATGAAATTTTAAAAAACTATGAATTTTGTAGTTTTTTATTAACACTTGTTCGGGAGATTTGGGATACACAGTTATGGTAGTTATTTTCAAAGTCACTTCATTTTGGGGATAATTTTATAGCTGTAGGGTAATTAAAGTTGGCATGCTGGCTACCTTACTTTGTTTTTGTTTTGAAATGGTTTTGAACTGAATGATAACTTATTTTTTTATTATTTTATTGTGGTATAGTTGTTAAAACCCTATTGATTCAGTTATTTATATCATCATGAGTGCATTAGCGTTAGGATCAGACAGAAATGCAGTGTTTGTTCTCGATGGAGGCTTCTCGACACAACTGGCCGAGCACGTCGGCACTACCGCCGACGGCGACCCTCTATGGAGCGCCAGATTTCTCCAGACGCATCCAGAGGACGTCCTGAACACTCACCTCGACTTTCTCCGCGCTGGTAGCGATATCATCACCACAAACACATACCAAGCTTCAGTCAAAGGGTTCGTAATACATCTCGGTGTCACGCCGGAAGAAGGCATCGCTTTGATACAGAGCGCTGTGAGCTTAGCCAAGAAAGCTCGTGATGTGTATTTGGAGGCATTTAGAGGCGTCGAACCACCGCCCAATCCAAACCCGTTAATCGCTGGCTCGGTCGGTCCTTACGGTGCCTTTTTAAACGACGGCTCAGAGTACAAAGGTGACTATGCCGACAGAACAACCGAGGTCATCATGAGAGAATGGCACAAACATCGCATTGAAGCCCTAATAGAAGCAGGAGTGGATTTGCTAGCATTGGAAACTATACCATGTCAAAAGGAAGCTGAAGTAATTGTTGAACTTCTTAAAGACTACCCCAATACGAAAGCTTGGCTTTCTTTCAGCTGCAAAGATGACAAATCTCTAGCTAACGGAGAAGACTTTAAAACGGCTGCAAATAAATGCTACAATATGAACCCAGAGCAGCTCATAGCTATCGGAGCAAACTGTTGCTCTCCCGCATCTATAGAAAACTTATTTAAATCCGTAAATGAAGGTAGATCTAGTCCAATACCGCTCTTAACATACCCAAACTCCGGAGAAAAATATACTCCAGAAAGGGGCTGGGAGGACAAAGACAAATGTGTGGAATTATACACTTTTGTGCCTCAATGGCTCGACTTGGGAGTGAGATATGTTGGTGGGTGCTGCAGGACAGGGCAGAAAGACATTGCTTTGATTCGTAGACAAGTTGACAAATGTCTAAAGGAAAGATCATACAAAAATTGAACTATGACCATTGCTATGTTCTGCTATACATATCCCAAAGTTTCAATGCACTGATAAATGTGTCTGATAAGATTTTATTACTTTTTCATTACTGCTGTTTATATAAGTTGTTAAGCCATTAGAGATACTTAATTACTAATATTACAACAATTAACCTAATATTACAATAATGTATCTCAGATGAATAATAAAAAATACTATTCTACCCATAATTTCAGAAACTCTTTGGAATATCTGTGAAAAAGAAGCAGAGAGATGATAAAATGAAGAAGTTAATAAAAGAGACTGAAGATTTGAAAGAGCAGAATTTGATGCTCACATTCGAAATATCTAAACTGAAAAAAGAAATGGGGAAGGTTGTAGAATAGCTGTGATGTGCCTTGTCACTGTTGTACTGGTTTTACATGTTGCAATGTTCTATGTAAAGATGTATAGGCCAAATCATACAACTTGACTGTGAATTTCCGGCATCCGTGACTGAAACTCAGTTAACAGCTATACATGGAATAAATATTTAGTGTATTTCCGCTATCTTGTTGTAGGCAAATAAGTTTAAGGGTATTTAAAAAACACTATTATTAATATTACAATAATTATCCATTTAAAAAACTAAATTTTTACAAAATAATGTAGATAAATAAATGTCAATTATTTTCACTGAACTCTATAAATTTTTATAATCTGTTAACAACAAATAAATATTATAAAAAAATCTTTAAAAATAATATGACAAAATATTGAAAACACATCACTAACAAATAACACCCTTATTCTCACTGCAATACACTCTGTTCCACACGTGTTTCGCCTCTCAATGTGGCTTCTTGAGGATGTGTTGACTCTTCAAAGTCGCTCGCAAGAATCGCGAAGATAGCGGAAATACACTAAATATTTATACAATACAAAGATTTGAAGATGAATTTCCGCAAAGTAACGCCTGATCCAATCAACTAGCTATACATGGATTGGGTTATCTCATACGTAGTATCTAATAGTTTGTGGGTTATCTGTAGGTTGTAAAATCCCAGCCGCCAAGTATTATGATTTGGCCTATAACAATAGGTATGATGGCTTGGTAAAATAAATTTTATCATAGTTAGTCCATGAGTTGTATTATCAAATAATATTGGACACACTTCTTTCTTTTTAGGGTTCTGTACCTCAAAAGGAAAAAACGGAACCCTTATAGGATCACTTTGTTGTCCGTCTGTCCGTCTGTGTGTCTGTCAAGACTCTTTATCTCGGGAACGCGTAAAGATATCGAGCTAAAATTTAAACTGTATACGTATATCGATGAATTCATGCAGTTGTGTAAAAGAAAAACTTCTCAGTTATCGTTTCAAAAAGTTAGAGCCGTTTATATCGTAAAAAACCGCATATTTCGCACTCACAAAAATCAAAACCTACAGGGTACTTCCCGTTGACATAGAACTATGAAATTTGGCGAGAAGCATCGTCTCAGAGTACACATATAGGAATAAATCTGAAAACTGTACATTTTTATTCAAATCACAAAAAATAGGGCTTCAAAATTCACAAAATATGGGTTTAAAATTCAAAGTGCGTCAATCGTTTCATGTAAGGTATCATATAAAAGAGCTTTATTAGCACATGCTAAAACAGGTTTTTAATTATTTTAACAATTTACGATGAATGACGAGAAAAGTAAAAGAAAAGACTTGTTGATGATGATGATGAGTATAGAGATTTTAACAACATACTTCCCAATTTTGTGAAATTATAAGGATTTGTACGGAACCCTCGGTGTGCGAGCCTGACTTGCACTTGTCCGGTTTTTTTGATAAATAAAATAAATGGTGTAGATAAAGCACGAAAGTTTAGGAGTCTGTGGCACAAGACTTAAGTTAGAATTTATATGAAAGGTAGAGTCCGCATATTTTTTCTGAAATATTTTTAAATCTAACTGATGGACTAATTATATATCCCTAGTAATCTAGCCTATTGTTTTGTTTTTATGATTATCAAGTTATAATAAGAATTACAATAACAGTCAATTCAATGGTTTAATTACTAGTTCCTAAACCTTACAAAATTGTATTGGCAGAACCAAATATTGATTGGATATTGCAAATCGCAAGCTCTTAGTAATTATACACAAAATGGTACTACTGACAGAAAATTAAATGTTATTACACTTGATAATTCTCAGATCTCTCAATGCATTAGTCAAGTTATGATAGGTAATATGTATTGTGTAATATGATTATTAAGTATATTGTTGTCATTTGTTTTATTATGATATTGATGCTATTTGTATAAACATTTTAGATGACATATATAATATAAATATTGTTACATTTGATATTCAATGTTTATTTTATTAATGTTTGCTTTGTCTATAATTTTTTTTGTATGTCTTTACTAAAATTGGTGATGGAATGCACATGTAAGTAAATTCTAAATAATTTTAATGGGTTTGGATTCTTCACCAAATTATTATGTACAAAAATATTTATTTTCGGCCTGTCTATTCATATACTTTGGGCGTAGACTACAAAGCAACACTCACACCACGCCTCTGATTCACTTGGAAAATCGCGTTTTAAGCCAGACTTGATGTCCAATAGCGCGCGATTTTGGATTGATGCACTTTATTTTTAAGGTGCAATGTATTGTTTTTATAGGTATAGGCGAACCTATCGAAAGTAATCTGTCTCGTCAGCTTCATCTATATAATCACATCATCCACTGTACCATTTTGTATTAGAAATAATCGTTTACAATTATCCCAATTTCGTTCTTATTTCAAATTAATGAACGTTTCCCAGTTAAACGACGAGAAGTTCTCCGACTACCTGACCGTAATGCGGGAACGTGACGCGCGGTACACGCTGTACTTCGAGAACCTCGGGCTGCAACTCAAGCTGAAGGAGCTGGACGGCAGCTCGTACTCCGTCGAGCAAGCGTACGGCGACCCCGTGGTGCTGCGGATAGCACTGGACCGGTGCCGGTGAGTGTCGGTTCTCTACCTGACCGAAGACACGCGGTGCACTGTACTTGGAGAACCACTGACTGAATCAGCTGAAGGAGCTGGACGGCTCGTACTCCGTCGAGCAAGCGTGCGGCGACCCCGTGGCGCTGAGGATAGCTCTGGACCGGTGTCGGTGCGTACTTTATTCACTACCTAGGCTAGGCTGTTTCCCAGTCAAAAATCGAGAAATCCTCCACGTTGAACTTCGTGAATTTTAGTCCAAAGTAGAAGGTACAGATAAACGATGAAGGCACATGCCTTTTTTTTATTTGTACCTTCTACTTCGGACTGAAATTCACGAAGTTCTTTTGCAGTAGCTTCGACAGCTCAGTCATGGTATGTGCCGAAAAAAGTCAGCACTTCCTGAAGGCACATGCCTTCATCTATTATCTGTACTTACCTTCTACTTCGGAAAGAAATTCATCGAAGTTCTTTTGCAACTAGCTTCGACAGTTTAGCCATGGTATTGTAAGTGCCGAAAAAAGTCAGGACTTCGTTCAGAAAGGTGCTGATCTAAGCTAGAATTCTTCAAGAAGATATGTTTGTTGCCCTATCCTGCCATCGCATTTTAGGATCCTATTTAAACATGAATACTAGTTGCTAAGACCAACCTAGTCAATAATTTCACCTATGCATACATTTTGTTTCGAATAAGTTCCCCTCAGTTTCGTATCAGCTCTAATATCACAATTGTCGTTTTTCCAGCGAGCAACTATCCACAGCCCAAACAGAACTGAATAAGTTGCGAGACGAGTACGCCGACACGGTCCCGCGGCGAGAGTTCGACTCGCTGGAGGCGCGACAACTCGACGTCAACAAGGCACTAGACGCTTCACAGGCTGAGCTGAAAGCGCTGCAGGACAGCTTTAACAAGATGCTCGGTATGTCACATACTGTACTTTGCAGAATGTACTCGTATCAGCCCACTAATGGTTCACTGTGTAAATAGACATACGCTCGAGGCATGGTGGATACCATGCTATATTAGTTGTGAATTAGTGGACAAAAACACGCCATCGAGTTTCTTCTCAAAATTTATGTAGGTTTTCTCACGATATTTTCCTTCTTCATAAACCTAGTGTTATGAATGGTTGTTGCTGTTCACTTTCGTAATTTGGAGCTGGCCTCCTAGTCTTCCTATACATTGGTCTTATCCTTAAACTAAGTCCCCACGTCAGAGTAAAGAGCTAATACTAGTGCTTCGCCATTTTTATTAGCCTTGCGTTACAATACACTTCAAGCCACTCAGATGCTATTGGCTTCAGCAACATCGTATGAAGGTTTAAGAAGTGTTTATCAATCGGCAGCAAAAAAGAAGAGTATAGAAGAAGAGCTGTTCGAGTGCAAGGAGCGGTGCAGTGAGCTGGAGCGCGCCGGCACGCCGCGCCCGCACTGGGAGATCTGCGCGGACTTCATCAGCGGCGGCCGGGACAGGTCTGTCATTATAATCTGGTAAACTGCGAGTTGTATCCGGCTCGAAGGACCAATGTTCGAGTGCAAGGAGCGGTGCAGTGAGCTGGAGCGCGCCGGCACGCCGCGCCCGCACTGGGAGATCTGCGCGGACTTCATCAGCGGCGGCCGGGACAGGTCTGTCATTATAATCTGGTAAACTGCGAGTTGTATCCGGCTCGAAGGACCAATGTTCGAGTGCAAGGAGCGGTGCAGTGAGCTGGAGCGCGCCGGCACGCCGCGCCCGCACTGGGAGATCTGCGCGGACTTCATCAGCGGCGGCCGGGACAGGTCTGTCATTATAATCTGGTAAACTGCGAGTTGTATCCGGCTCGAAGGACCAATGTTCGAGTGCAAGGAGCGGTGCAGTGAGCTGGAGCGCGCCGGCACGCCGCGCCCGCACTGGGAGATCTGCGCGGACTTCATCAGCGGCGGCCGGGACAGGTCTGTCATTATAATCTGGTAAACTGCGAGTTGTATCCGGCTCGAAGGACCAATGTTCGAGTGCAAGGAGCGGTGCAGTGAGCTGGAGCGCGCCGGCACGCCGCGCCCGCACTGGGAGATCTGCGCGGACTTCATCAGCGGCGGCCGGGACAGGTCTGTCATTATAATCTGGTAAACTGCGAGTTGTATCCGGCTCGAAGGACCAATGTTCGAGTGCAAGGAGCGGTGCAGTGAGCTGGAGCGCGCCGGCACGCCGCGCCCGCACTGGGAGATCTGCGCGGACTTCATCAGCGGCGGCCGGGACAGGTCTGTCATTATAATCTGGTAAACTGCGAGTTGTATCCGGCTCGAAGGACCAATGTTCGAGTGCAAGGAGCGGTGCAGTGAGCTGGAGCGCGCCGGCACGCCGCGCCCGCACTGGGAGATCTGCGCGGACTTCATCAGCGGCGGCCGGGACAGGTCTGTCATTATAATCTGGTAAACTGCGAGTTGTATCCGGCTCGAAGGACCAATGTTCGAGTGCAAGGAGCGGTGCAGTGAGCTGGAGCGCGCCGGCACGCCGCGCCCGCACTGGGAGATCTGCGCGGACTTCATCAGCGGCGGCCGGGACAGGTCTGTCATTATAATCTGGTAAACTGCGAGTTGTATCCGGCTCGAAGGACCAATGTTCGAGTGCAAGGAGCGGTGCAGTGAGCTGGAGCGCGCCGGCACGCCGCGCCCGCACTGGGAGATCTGCGCGGACTTCATCAGCGGCGGCCGGGACAGGTCTGTCATTATAATCTGGTAAACTGCGAGTTGTATCCGGCTCGAAGGACCAATGTTCGAGTGCAAGGAGTCACGCAACGAGCTGGAATGTATTGGCAATTAAAGATCTGAGCATACCACGTCAGCGGCAGCCCAGACAGGTCTCGAGCGGATTACAGATATTTTCCCACATGCAATTTGTACTGTCTGTCCCAATAGATCATAAAAGTGTCGTTTTAGTGTAAGAAGTGGTACAGAAAGATGTCAACGCGTGGACACTATGAGATTTACGCCGAGTTCATCAACAGCAGCCGGGACACCTCTGTTATGGTTTATGCAGTGTCCGGCTCGAAGGACCAACAAAATGGTGTGTTCTTTGAACATGTGATGATTATGTTCTCAGATGGTGGCAGCTCGCGAGTGGTCTGACCTCGAGAGAGATCCTGCGGGTGCTGCTGAAGGAGCTGGGCCCGGCCGCAGAGAGCGATCACTTGGAGTATTTTGATGGATTGGTGAGATTAACCAAATTTCGTGTTATTAATGTAAGCTAATTGCTAAGAATTCAATATTATTATTTACAGTGTAAAAACGACATTTTATTTCATTCTTAGAATATGAACCTACCTTCTATTGATAGGTACCTATCAATAAAAGGATGAAATAGAAGATTTTGCTGATTGGTTTTATTTTGACTTTTGCTCAGACGTAAAGGTAATGGCATTGTGGGATAGGTGGACGGATGGCCTCATTAACACTGCAGGATCGCGCTGGAAACAAGCAACTTTCAACCGATGTTATTGGAGATCTATCGGGGTCGCATAAGTTCAGCTTATGGACGTCCTATGGCTAAAACGACGACAAAGGATAGAGAAGGTTAAACAAAACTGCTTGTGATGTCCCGGTTTCCCCGCAGGGTACGGACCCCGCTATCCCGCCGTACCTGCGCTGGTCGGGCCGCGTGCGCAACCTGCGCCTGTCGCGTCGGGAGCTGTGCGTGCTGGTCAACGACATCTGGCTTGCGAAGGAACAACGTAAAGATATTCCCATGCAAGACTATCTTACGCACTATTTCGAGGACAGGTGAGTTGTTATTTAGAGCCTTCTTAGATAGATGATCCTTGACTTTCCTGAATTTTAGAAAAAGTTAAACGGAAGAACCAAAGGTCAAAATATTTGGTCTTAGCTTTTAAGCCTAGTTTAGCTAAACGCCAACTAAAATAAATTATGTGTTTGTCGTCTCTCACACCATGGACATTATCATTATCAAAAACAAATGAATGCAATGATTTTAAATGAATTTGGTATTTATTTTATTTTTCATAGTCCATGGGATTGAGAAAGTCCTCGGCAGTATTGGTGGTTTTAACAATAGCTTGAGTTGGTTGAAGCGTATAGCCAGACTTACGATGGGCAAAAAAATTTAAAAAAATGAGCTATAGAATTTGGCTATAAACTATTTACTGTGTAACTTTAATGAAATTGTTATCACTGGGCTACTGGTGGCAAATATGCAAGTCCGCCACGAATTTTATTTGAAAAACATGGGGGAGTATAATTTTACTCTTTAACTGTTTCTTCAGATACCAGCAGCCATCCATGCGCGCCGAGTGGGCCTACAACCTGTGCGCGAGCGCGGAACAAGCACTAGACGAACCTCAGTTACGGATCTTCTTAGGGGCACTGCACGGGCCACTGCACGAGCTCACGTACTGGAGCCTGCGGGACCAGTGGCGCGCGCTCCGGGACAACGTGTACGCTCACAGCAAGGGCGGGGAGGTACTACACTACCCCTACACTAGCACGACACTACCCGTATACTAGCACGACACTACCCCTACACTGGCACGACACTACCCTATACTAACACGACACTACCTGTGCGCTCGACGAGCCGCAGTTACGGATCTTCATAGAAGCGCTGCACGGGCCACTGCACGAGCTTAGATACTGGAGCCTGCGGGACCAGTGGCGCGCGCTCCGGGACAACATGTACGTTCACAGCAAGGGCGGGGAGTTACTACACTACCCTACACTGGCACGACACTACCCCTACACTAGCATGACACTACCCCTACAGCACGACACTACCCCTACAGCACGACACTACCTCTACGCTATCACACTACCCCTACACTAGCATGACACTATCTCTACGCTATAACACTACCCATACACTAGCATGACACTACCCCTACACTAGCACGACACTACCTCTACGATATCACACTACCCCTACACAGACATGACACTACCCCTACAACACAACACTACCCCTATACTAGCATGACACTACCCCTACAGCACAACACTACCTCTACACTAGCATGACACTACCCCTACACTAGCACGACACTACCTCTACGATATCACACTACCCCTACACAGACATGACACTACCCCTACAGCACAACACTACCCCTACACTAGCATGACACTACCCCTACAGCACGACACTACGTCTACAGCACGACACTACCCCTACACTAGCACGACACTACCTCGTACGATATCACACTACCCCCTACGCTAACATGACACTACCCCTATAGTACGACACTACCCTTACAGTACGACACTACCCTTACAGTACGACACTACCCCTAAACTAGCACGACACTACCTCTACGCTATCACACTACCCCTACACTAGCATGACTCTACCTGTACACCACGACACTATACCCCTGCACTAGCACGAAACTAGCACATTAAAGTAATACTTCTATTTTGGTATTGACTAGATAATATCTTATATAAAAAAAACGATCAACGCCGGCCGCACGCATGAAAATGTGTCGCATTCTGCCCGAGCCGAGCGCGCAAGCGAGAACGTAGAACAAGCGATAGAGAGGCATGATCGGCCTAAGCATTCGGCTTGTTTCAGTTGTTAATCCAACAGTGTTTTCTTATGATGTTATCATGTAAAATTATCTGCCGTAAACCGACTTCACAGACAACCAATTTTTTCACAGACAGTAACATTGGAGGAGCTGGAGAAAGTATGCAAGGCCACGTTTCCCCTGAAGAGTGAAGTGGACATCCGAAGTCTGGCGGAGACGGCGCGGCGCCAGCTCAAGTTGCGGCTCAACGCTACCGACCTGCATCTCGATAAACTCTTCCTGGAGGTAGACAACTTCACGCACAGAACGCATCCTCTGAACAGTGAAGTTGGCTGTCGAATCTGATACCGAAGTGACAAAGAAATAAGCACGTTTTTTCGACGTTACACGTGTCTATGCATGGGCGTCGGGAAGGGGGCGCAAGGAAGTGCACTTTCACCCCCTCCCAGTGCCCATTTCATTTTGATATCAGATGCGATTTATATGTTATTTTTTTCAGAATGAGGAAGGTTTCCTACGAAGCGATATATCCCGCGAGTTGTACCGACAGCGCGCCGCGGCTCAAGAGCGGTACTTGCGGGAACTAATAGCGGAGCTGGGCGGCAAGCGAGCCAGAGACAAGCTCATTAATGTGGACGCTCTCAAACGGGCCATAGCCATCGTCGACCCCGCCATAGGTGAGGCTGCACAATTTCCCAGCACTCATTAATGGTGACGTTTAATGTTAAGAAAGTAGACGTGTACAAAATTTTCATTTGGACGTAATTTAGCAGAAAAGACAACCTATTACACTCGGCTGTCTAAAGTCAAAACGAAGCAAGTGTCTTGCTACCATAGAATAAGAATAGTAATAGAAACCGTACTAAAATAGCAAGGTATATACATCACTTTGTCCCATTTTAAATATGAAATTTAAAAGGTGTTTGAAAAAGAAGCACATACACCCGAACTTACGTAATTTCGAAGGGTGTCACAAACTAGCATTGAGCTATCTCGGCTGTCTAAATTCAAAAAGGTAAAAGTAGGAAGGTAAAATGATCAGAGATTTTAACCTTCTGACTGGAATTAGACGGTTCAAATTTCCGAAAAAGACAAATGACTAAATTTAACCGAATTTTTAACCATTTTGACATTCCAAGTGGTGATTTTGATTTACGCGACGGACATTTTGTTTTTTTTTTTTTGTTCCACTTACTCTCGCGTTTGCTGTATAACCAAATATGAATAAGACAGCTGCACCGTAGTTTTTATTTGAGTAAAATTTAGCAATACTTCTATTACTTGTAATTCTTCTGAGCTTGCGACAGAGGACACTGGCTACATTCTGTTTACAGTTATTTTACCTGTGACATTTGTTGCTGTGTCTCTTTACTGCGTGTGTGCGCCGTGTTTTGTGGATTTTTGGCAGCCATGTTGGGTTGACTCCTTTCTGCAAAACTACATCTAATTATAATACATTTTAAATCTGAAGCTGTAGTCAAGAATGTTTGTTGTCAGATCACATCCGCATGGAACGGTACGTGCGCTGGGCGTTCGGCGCCACTGGGGCCGGCAGCGCAGCCCCCGCGGCCGTGCCCTTACGGAAACTGGCCGCGCGGCTGGCCGCCGGCGACCTGCAGCGCGTCGGCCCGCGCGCGCCGCCCCGCGCTAACACGAGATACCAATAATATGATACTATATTTGTATATTCAGTCAAACTAGATGGCCTCATAAGCTTAAAAATAAAAAAATTAGCTTAGTGACGGTTTGGTTACGATAATAGGACGAATCATATAACTTGGCGGCTGTGATGTCAGCTACAAACTACGTGTAACCCAGTCCTGACTGAAGCTCACTTAACAGCTGCGTGAGAGTTCAAGAAGACTCCGCCTGGAAGTTTAATTCGGTTTATACCTACCTGCTCTAGGAGAAAAATAACTTAACTTCTACGTTCTACGTTGGTCAGGTCAACAAGCTATCAAAGTTAAACAAACCCATTGTGATGTGATTTTCAATTTTATTGTAAGTTGTAACTATTACTGATGTTTTTATTTACCTACGTTATTCTTCAATCTATTTAAAATTTTATGAGAGAATAGTTTATTTACATTTATCAAATATTAAATCAATCACTTTATACTGATGTTATTATTTACAGAAACCTTACTACGAATAATGTAGCACTCATTACAAAAATAGTTAAAATGTAAATTCAAATTTCTAAACTAACAGAAAGTACAACTGTCCATCTATTTAGATCTAGGTTTTTGCTGCAATCAAATTATTTACTGTAGATATTCAACAGTCAACTTCTCTCGTTGAATAATACAAAAGAATAGACAACTATTCATATCTGTAAAGCTATATTTTTACTGTAAATAATAAAATAAATAAAAGTAAAATAAATGATGAGACTGAATTTGTAATGGCGAAAGAAACTATTTTAATTGTTAAAATCAAAGCTTTTTTGTTCTCCCGCTAAAAAGTTACTAGGTACATATATTTTTTCCCGTTCCCGCGCATATTTTTTTTTATTTGAACCTTCTTCCAATCATAGACAAAACCGTTAAAATCTAGAAAAATACCAGAAACATCGAATCACATCACTATTTGACAGTAATCTTCACAAAAATTCCATGCTATACATTCTTTCATTCATTTTACTCTTTGATTCCATGTGTGCGTGTTTTGTAAACAGAATGAAAACAAAATAATATTTTAATTTTATTGAATCGAATTTACGACGATTAGTATTTTATACAATGGCTGAAGGTGATATCATTGATCCTGAAGAAGTAGATAGAGACATTGTCGAACCCGACGCCCTGGAACAACAGTTTTCCAAAAAATACAACTTGCTCGCCGAAACAGCTGTTTCTCTCAAAAAAACTTATGTAAACAAAATACACGGCACAAAGTAAGTACCGCAAACTATTTCCTAAACTATTAAGGATATAATTTTTGCTTGAAATCCTAAAAAAGTTGGCCAAAATGGATTTTATAAAAACGTCTGTTTCTAACCTAAAATTATGTTTCCAACCCTTTTATAACATAAACTAAGTAAAATAGTCATCAATAAAAAATACTTCTCTTCCAGATCATTAAAACTAGCAGTAAGCCTAGAGGACAACAGCATAGAGGTTTATGAATTAAATAAGACATCATTGAACCGACTATGTAGGCTCAGCGGACACAGCAAACCACTGACAGAGGTCGTATTTAACCCAAAAGAAGATAACTTAATATATTCGTCCGGAGAAGATGGTCTCATCAAGCTGTGGGATACAAGATCGAGTGGCTCTTGTGTACAGGAATATAAAGGTTAATTTCTAACATCTTTTTACATTAGTACTGTACCGTACCAGCCTTTTTAAAAGTCCACTGTATGACATAGGCCTACCTACGAAGGGTGATTGGGCCATATCCACCATGTTGGCCCAGTGCGAGTTGGTGGATTCACATACGCCATCGAATTTCGTCTATGAATGTATGCAGGTTACCTCACGATGTTTTCCTTCACCGAAAAGCCAATGGTGAAATTCTGTACATAAGTTCCAAAGAAACTCATTGGTACAGGATCGGCATTTGAACCCACGACCTCACGATTGTGAATCGGGTGTTACTACCAGTAGACCACCACAACTTTACATTAGTGGATTATAGCAAATACTGTAGCTATCAGTACTGTACCTATCAGCTATAAGACATATATTGGTGGACTATAAGCCGGGTCACACAAGTTGGCAGAAATGAAGTTAGCTACAAGCTGCGCAATATCCAATCAATGCGCGGCTTTGTGTGAGCTTCAGTCAGGATTGTATATTGTGCAGCTTGTAGCTTAACTTCATTTCCGTCAATTTGTTTGACATGGCCTTTATAGGAAAACATGCATCCAGCATGTTGCAGTCTACTTTTCAACTACTTACATCAAAAAGTTATAGTCATTTATTCATAACACCATTTGTTACAAGTCAATAAGTAAACATTACATTAGGGCACTATACAATATAGCACAAAATAAAATAAAAGAACTTGACAATTACCAAATTAGTCACAAAATAGAAACAATTCAGGTAATTTCAAAAAATCGTTTATGTTATAAAATAGTTGCTCATATAGCCAACATTTTAATTTATTCCTAAACGACCCAGCGGAAGGTTATTTTACAGAGGAGAAGGAAGTTGTTTACTGTAATGTGGTGGCCCACTCAATGTTCACTGTGGGTCACAAACAATAGTTTGGGAACTCTGCCTTAGAGAAGTATCTAACTATATCAAATGTGGTTTCAGATGAAGATGACCAGCTAAAGAAGCAGTACGAATGCATGGATGTGTCGTGCAATGGGCGGGTGCTCTGTGCAGGCAGCCAGCTGGCGAGAGATGATGCTTACCTCGTGTTCTGGGACAACCGGAACACCAAGCCTCTTGGAGGCTACTGGAACTCGCACACTGATGACATTACACAGGTAAATAATAATAATGCTGGATAACTTATAGAAATAAGAACTTGATTTTATAAACATATAGCCAGCAATGTTTTTCAATCATTACAGTACAAGCTTGTATCGTAAATTAAATCTGCAATTGTTTTTGTGGTTCCATACATTTTTGTTAGTTCTTCCTTGTTTACGCCAGGGGCACTGTAGAAAATGTATATAATATAATTTTAGGCACATGGTAACTACAGGAGTTTTTGTTTACCTGTAAACTAATACTAATTCCTTAGGTTGTCACACAGAGATAAGATAAAGTCTATAAATTAATTTATAATAGTATATCAGTCTCTGGCAGCCATATCACAAGCTTTGCTTAGTTTGGGGTCCGAGGCTGTGTCCCTCCTCCTCCAGTCGATTTCCTCATGTCTGAGGGTCGTGACCACCACCTTCCACCAATCTCTCCCGGATGATTTTCTTCCACTCTTTCCGGTCCTTGGCGACATGCAGCGCGTCGTTCACTGAGGAATCCAAAGTGGTGCGGATCTGGTCGGACCAACGCATCGGACTGCGGCCTCGAAGACGTTTCCCCTCTACCTTGCCAGTAACCATTAGCTTCTCAAGGTTATCACCGTCTTTTCTAGCAATATGGCCAAAGTATTCAAGAACGCGTTTAAGGCATATAGTTGATAGCCTAGTCTTGACCTTGAGCTGTTTCAATATTGATGCGTTGGTATGATGTGCTGTCCAAGGAATTCTTAGTTGTTAAAGCCCGATTACACCTATCAAGTACAGTGGCAAGTCAGTGCTCTCGGCCGAGTGCTCACTACATATAAACACATAGGCCAGTGCTCGGCCGAGCAACTGGCCGGGCGAGACAGTCACTTGGACCCCATTCTACTCTTTGGGCCGAGCGCCCTTCCCCCGCTTCTCCGCGCTGACTGGCTTGTTTTGTCGGTGCATATTAACACAACCACTCGATGCGTACTCGTCACTTTTTCCAGCGAATTTTAAAAAACATGTTTTGTTATAAATCTTAAAAAATGTCTGGTAAATGGAACTTGGACACCACAGAGTTTATGCGACTGTTTAATTGCATTCCAGTTGTGTTTGTGGGATTTGTTTTCAACGGATTTCAGAAATAAAAAAAAAGCGAGATGTGGCTTATTTGTAGCACCTACTCGTATCTCAGGTCTTTTTT
Organism: Hypomecis punctinalis; assembly: GCA_949316475.1. Taxonomy (NCBI): domain Eukaryota; kingdom Metazoa; phylum Arthropoda; class Insecta; order Lepidoptera; family Geometridae; genus Hypomecis; species Hypomecis punctinalis. The sequence continues at coordinate 22,815,762 of OX438813.1, forward strand.
CAAATTCATGGTCTTGACCATGCGAGATTTAACTTCTACCAACATTACAGCTAATTATTTTACCTGTTTTTTTTTTCTGTACTGTATCAGCCTTTTTTTTTAATAGTCCACTGCAGGACGTAGGCCTACCCACAAAGGGTGTTTTATTTCTAATTTTCTCTTTTTTTAGCCATTTTTTCCTGTACATAGCAACGCTTAAACTGCAATGACTGAATGTCTCGCCGCAACTCAAAAAATTAGATGTAAACACTCGGCCACATCATACTCTCGGCCCAGTCACTATCTAAGTCTCTCTCGTCTCGGCCCAGTCACGATCTTAAGTACCAAAAAATAGGCGGCGAAAATACCTAAACAAAACAGCACCAGAAATCTCATAAAAAAACTTTATAGCTTTAGCGTTTCGTATCTCTGGCATGGCGTGACCCACAAGCAATCAGTTTTAAATTATAAATGACTTAAACATTTTCAGGTGAAATTCCACAAACAGAAAACCGAAATTGTTGCATCAGGGTCCCTAGATGGCTTACTGAACATCTACAACATCCTAGAGTCCACAGAGGACGATGCCCTCACCTACTCCCTGAACGTTGAGAACTCTGTGGAGAAGATATCGTGGTTGGACGACAAGCTGGCTGCCAGCATCACGCAGTCTAATGACCTTCAAGTGTGGGATACTTCCAGTGGAGATGTGGTCAACAGCTTTGATAGGGACAAAGTTGCTAGGAGTATAAAGGTAACTACATATTTTTTATTACAATCTTTTTAAGCTGCTGATGAAGCCTCTATCATCATCAGTCTTTAGTAATTGCTGTGTATGACTATCACTTTGGCTTTCACACTTCTGACTTTGTTATCAATCCCCTCCCTGCTAATCCTCTCGGATACTATGATACGAGTATTATTATTGTTCGCCAAAAACAGCACAACAGACTTCAAGTCGATCATTGCGATCTATTTACAAAGTTTTAGCTCGAATCGATGTTAACCATTTTTATTAGATTATATTATCGTTGATTTTTCAAAAACTGCTCAATTCATTTCGATAAAATTCAAACGTGATGAGGCCTCTCTACAGTATGTTCTATAACGAAAAAAGAGTAGTCAAAATCGAGTCATAATTGGCGGAATGATTGCTTAACATAAAAAAAAAACCGGACAAGTGCGAGTCAGGCTCGCACATCGAGGGTTTCGTACAAATCCAGAAAATTTCACAAAATTGAGAAGTAAGTTGTTAAAATCTATATACTATAACCATCGACAATATTTTTTTTTTCACTTGTCTCGTCATCAAAATTACACATTGTTAAAATACTTCATTAAAAACCTGTTTTAGCATGTGCTAATGGAGTTCTTTTATATGATACTGTAACGCAGTAGACGCCCGTTGTAGGTATGGAGTGCGGTGTTTACGTAATCCGGTTCTGGGAAGCCCTATTGTTCTGTGAAGCTTTATTGTGTTTTTATTGGTGCCTTTTGTATTCGGTTTTATGGCTTTATGACTCGAGTTTATTTGTTTGGTGTTTACGTATTTGAAAAACAATAGGGATTCTCGAACTTTCAAGTTGTTTACTTGTTAACACAATGGCGTTTATTGAGATCGAGTAATGTTGCGAAATATCTCGTAGGTTCGAGACTGTAGGAAATAACGAATATAAATACGCCGGCCGACCCTTGGGGATTAGTTGTTGTTCGTTTACCGTCGAAGCGATAACTACTCGGGTTAGTGTGCGATACCAGTGATTGTAAAGTGACTAGCTTGTGTGAATATCAGTGCCAGTGTAAAGTGTTTGTGCGAACCAGTTTTGTCGTGTGTTTTTGTGATTTTTGTGAAGTGATTGTGTGCAATAAAGTGCAAAGTGAATAATCGGCGTTTTAACTGACTATCCAAGAACCCATCTCGTAACAATACCTTACATGATACGATTTACTCACTTTGAATTTTAAACCCATATTTTGTCAATTTTGAGGCCCTATTTTTTGTGGTTTAAATAAAAATGTACAGTTTTCAGAAATTTATTAAATTACATAGTTTCTATATTTTAATTTTGTAAACTGACTTGCCTTGTATGACTGACATGTTATAAATGGCCAATAAATGATCTGAATCTGAATCTGAATCAGATTTATTCCTATATGTGTACTGTGAGACAATGCTTCTCGCCAAATTTCATAGTTCTATGTCAACGAGAAGTACCCTGTAGGTTTTGATTTTTGTGAGTGTCGAAATATGCGATTTTTTACAACATAAAAGGCTCTAACTTTTTTAAACGATAACTGAGAAGTTTTTCTTTTACACAACTGCAAGAAACCACAGATATACGTATACAGTTTAAATTTCAACTCGATATCTCTACGCGTTCCCGAGATAAGGAGTCTTGACATACACACAGACGGACAACAAAGTGATCCTATAAGGGTTCCGTTTTTTTCATTTGAGGTACGGAACCCTAAAAACCAAATTAGGGAACATCCTTTTTAGGATTCCGTACCCAAAGTGTAAAAACGGGACCCTATTACTAAGAATCCGGTGTCCACCGGTCTGTTTGACACCGGACTGTATCTCACGAATCGTGATATCTAGAAAGTTGAAATTTGCACAGATGACGTATTCCTGTTGCAGCTGTAACAACAAATATTATAAATAGAATTAAACAAACATTTAAGGGTGGATCATGGCTCCCATACAACAAACTTGCATTTTCAACCGCTATTCGCTCAATATTAATAACGATAACAAGTAGAAGCATCATATATTCACAGAATATATAGTTGTATATTTACTTTAAAAATGAATAAATATTTAAGAAGGCTCCCCTACAAAAAACCTTTTTTTGGTATTTATAAAAATTACGGCAACCGAATAAAATACTTGAAATATCAACAAAATATTTAGATGTACATTCAGTTCAAAAATAAATAGTATTAATTTAAAATAAAATCTATTTAAAATCTATTAAGGCGGGCTCTTATACGGTTCGGAACCCTTCGTGCGCGAGTTCAACTCGCACTTGCCTGATTTTTTTGAAGTTGTTTAAAAATATGTGATCTGAGTTTATTACTGACAAAGTCTGCCTTTAAGGCCGATTCACACATACGGCGGGCGCGGGTCGGGCGCGGTGCGGGTCGGGAGTACGGCGTGTCTATTTGTACCTGTTTCAATGGACGACCACACACAGAACGCGCCCGCCCCGCGCCCGACCCGCGCACGCGTTCTGTGTGTTGTCGTCCATTGAAACAGGTACAAATAGACACGCCGTACTCCCGACCCGCACCGCGCCCGACCCGCGCCCGCCGTATGTGTGTTTTGGCCTTAATCGATTTGAATCTTAAATTGGAGATGCCACATCAGAACTAATACCATAAATGTTAAGCTAGGCAATCTATTCAAGGCTTTACAATGCTATAACTATAAACCATGCATAGTCTTGGTATGCAAACTTTGTCTTAAGGAAATATTGCTTGTCTTTTTCAGAGATCTAAAGGCGACGATTGCTACTTAGTGGACATATTCACAAGTGCCGATGAGACGCCAGTTTTATTAGCGGGCTCCTATGGAGGAGAGGGGTATGTTTCGCACACTTGTTTCTACGTTATTTTACCTGTTCATTTTCAATTTAAAGAAAATTAATAACTATATTTAAAAAAACCGGACAAGTCGCCCCGCACACCGAGGGTTCCGTACAAATCCAGAAAATTACACAAAATCGGGAAGTAAGTTGTTAAAATCTCTGTATACTAAATTATCATCGGCAAAAAAGTTTTCTTTTTTAACTTTTCTCGTCATACATTAAAAATTACACAGTGTTAAAATAATTAAAAATCTGTTTTAGCATGTGCTAATGAAGATCTTTATATGATACCTTACATGATACGATTTACTCACTTTGAATTTTCAACCCATATTTTGTGAATCTAGGCCATATTTTTAGATTTCCTATATGTGTACTCTGAGACAATGCTTCTCGCCAAATTTCTTAGTTCATAGTCAACGGGAAGTACCCTGTAGGTTTTGATTTTTGTGAGTGTCGAAATATGCGATTTTTACGACATAAACGGCTCTAACTGAGAAGTTTTTCTTTTACACAACTGCAAGAGGCCATATATATATATATACGTATATAGCTTAAATTTCAACTCGATATCTTTACGTGTTCCCGATATAAAGAGTCTTGACATACACACAGACGGACAGACGGACAACAAAGTGATCATATAAGGGTTCCGTTTTTTCCTTTTGAGGTACGGAACCCTAAAAATATGTTTACTTGCGTCCGCCTACATTTTTTCATTTTATCGAATCAATGGCTACGAAATCTATAGAACATTCTAGGTGGTATTGAGCCGTATTACGAAAATTAAGATTTTAGATAATATTTAAAAAAAATCTAAATATATTTTCTCCGTTCCAGTGACGTTTTGCGATCGGTGACCGTCGCCGGCAAGAAGCTGCAGCCCAGCACCGTCTTCACTCTCAACAAGCAGACGGTCAAGTGCTGCTGGTATGACAGAGATGTGAGTATACATAAAACATGTTTTTTGGGGAGTTTGAAATGCCCCTGCACCTGCCCTGTACGTTTGTCTAAAGTGTTATAATTTACATTGTGTTACTTTATGCTGTAATTTTACATCATTTTAGAGTTCCATACCCAGAGAGTAAAAACGGGACCCTATTACTAAGTCTCCGTTGTCCGTCTGTCCGTCCGCCTGTCTGTTTGTCACCAGGTCTCAAGAACTGTGATAGCTAGACAGTTGAAATTTTCACATGTTTTCACATTTTTGTTGCCGCTATAACAAACATACTAAAATCGGATTATTTTATTCCCATACAACAAGCGTAATTTTTTGTCGTGTTTTGTTCGATAGGTAGACGCTTGAAATGGGCTAAGGGAGGTCCAGTACGGTACGGAACCCTTCGTGTGCGAGTCCGACTTACACTTGGCCGATTTTTTATGTCCTTAACTTTGTGGGTTTTTTCTCGGCATTTCTTTTATTTGTTATGGTAGGTAGACTGGGTACAGTTGTGACAATTTTGGTTTGATGATCCATAGTTTTACCTATATGCTGGTTAGTTGAACGAAAAATACTGTTAATATTCGTGTTGACATGTGCGATCATTCGAATACTAAAATTGTGTTCCTAGGTGTTATAGTTATTTCACAAATCAATTACAGAAAAAATGCCTATTCTGTCACATCCGACCCCGTGCCAGGGGCGGTTGTGACAGCGATTGGGGTTAATAGTGACATACATAAATAATACTCAAATATGGTTTTACATAGTTTTACATCTTTATTTTAATTAAATCTTCCTACTAGGGCACTTAGGCATTATTGTTTATTATCATTAAAACAGTCTTCAGCATTTCAATCAGTCAAAAATAATTATTATCGACATCTTTAAGTACTTAATTATTAACAATTAGAAATAAAAACAGAAAATGTTGCCTATAGTTTGAGATCAAACAAAACACAACCTTGATAAAATATTTAAAAATATAAAAACTTAAATGAGATTCTAGGTTTGAGATCCTTTTCCTATTCGGAATCATCACAGTTGTGGCAAATATAGTAGTGACCCCCGTCTGTGCACTCTAAGTGAGACCAGAGTCTACATTTTCCCTGGCACTGCACCCATTTTTCTCCAGGCCTACTATCAGAATAATTTTCTACACCAACCAGACAATAGAATTCCTCTTCTTCATCAGATGATACCAATGTCTTTTTTTTCGTTGCTTTGCCTTTGTAGTAATATAGTGTAGGGTAGAATAAATATATTTGTATACCTACTTAGTGTAAGTTGCTTAAAAATAAATCAGTGCTTGTCTGGATCCCGATGGTTTCACTCACGTCACAACATGGTGACAGCGGTGTTTAATTGTTAGAAAGTGTTAGTAAAAGTAATTGGTTCGCGAAGTATTTTTCGAAGTATCGTTAGTTTGTGATAATGGAACACGCGCGGCCGCCAGCAGAATTATGTCTGGAAGGCGGGCCGGCGTGTCGAGCGGAATCATGGCGGAAATGGCACAAACAATTTTGTGTGTTTCTAAAGGCGTCCGGTGTTTATAAAGAGCCTAAAGATGTGCAAGCCAGTCTACTCATCAACTTAATTGGATCAGAGGGCTATGATGTGTATACGACCTTCAAATTTACCAAGGACGAAAACAAAGATTGTTTAGATAAGCTCGTTAAAAAGTATAACGAGCACTTTGAAACTAAGCAAAATACGACCATGGCCCGTTTCAAGTTTTTTACACGAAATCAGGAGAACGGCGAGTCAATAGACGATTATGTGACTGTTCTTAAATTGCTAACGCAATACTGCGAGTTCAAGCACCTCGAAGAAGGTTTAGTACGAGACAGAATTGTTTGTGGAGTACGCGACGGCAAGCTGCGTGATCGACTACTTCGTGCCGACGATTTGACTTTAGCTAGGGCGGTGAAGATTTGTCAAGCTAGCGAGATGTCGACGGAAGAACAACGAGAGATAGAGGGTTGCAAGACCGGAACCGAAGAGGCTGGATCATCAAACGTGGCGGTAGATGCGATGAACGTGCGTGGTTGGCGCGGCGGGTCACGCGCCGGTGCGAGCGGCGCCGGCGCCGGCGCCGGCCGGCCGCCCGGCCGTAGGCACGCGCAGGCGGCGTGGCGCGTCCCGCCGCACCGGGTAACAGCCCCGGCTGCTTCTACATCGGCGAGAAAACCGTGTTTCGCGTGTGCTGGTTATAATTGTGATGGCAATAGATGTCCCGCTAAAACGGCTATGTGTTTTTGGTGTAATGAACGTGGACATTTCAAAAATATGTGTCCGAAACTAAAGCGTCGCGTGTTTGAAATAAGTGTTGACGATGACTGTGTCGACTATCGCGACGGCGACAGTGACGATGACGAGCTGTATTTTATTTCTACGATATCGCAAGAACGTGACAGTAAGGACTCTAAATGGTATGAGACTTTAGTATTATCGCTTAACGGAAAGAAAGAGTTATTCAAATTAGATTCTGGTTCTGATTTAAATGTAATGTCCTTTAAAACATTTGTTCGGCTTGGGCTTTCTGTGCAAAATTTGAATCCCGATAGCACGAGGGCGCAGTCATTCTGCGGTAGCTATATACCTATCGTTGGTTCTACCGATATCGATTGGGTTTATAAGAATGTGGCTTATAAATTGCGCTTTGTGATAGCTGATTTTGATTGTCAAAATGTGTTAGGAAAGTTTGCGTGCGAAAACATGGGAATGATACAACGCATATGTTCACTGAATATAGATATGTACAAAGATCTATTTCGAGGTCTCGGCAAACTGCCAGGTAAATATAGTATTGTTATCGATAAGAATATCCAGCCGTCAGTCTGTCCGGTTAGAAAAATTCCCATGGGAGTTCGCGATAAGTTGCTGCACGAGTTAGGTCGTATGGAGAAAATGGGAGTGGTCAGAAAAGTTTCGCACCCCACGCCGTGGGTGAATGCCATCGTGGTGGCACCGAAAAAAGATGGGAGTATCAGGGTGTGTCTCGACCCGCGGCCATTAAACCGCGCGGTGCGTCGAGCGCATTATCCGCTGCCGACACTCACCGAGATCGCCACACAGCTAGAGGGCGCCACCATGTTCAGCAAGTTAGACGCCCGCTCCGGGTTTTGGATGGTCCAGTTAGATGACGTCAGCGCTGACCTTTGTACTTTTGGAACTCCGTTTGGTAGATATCAATTTTTACGGTTGCCGTATGGAATCAATTGTGCTTCAGAGGTTTTTCACTCCAAAGTCCGCCAGTTACTGGAAGATTTGGACGGGGTCGATTCCTTCATCGACGATATAATCGTTTGGGGATCCGACAAAGCCCAGCACGACGAGCGTCTTAAGAAATTGTTAGAGAGGGCGCGCAAGGTCGGCATCAAATTCAATGAAGAAAAGTGCGAGTTCCAGGTCAGTGAGGTTAGTTATCTAGGTCATACTTTCAGCAAACGAGGCATGTCAATCGACAGAAACAAAATAAAAGCGATCGAGGACATGCCCGATCCCAAAGATAAGCCGTCATTAGAGCGGTTTTTAGGTATGATAAACTACCTATCGAAGTTTATACCGAATTATTCAGATACAGCGACGCCATTACGTGGGTTATTAAAGAAAGACAGCGCGTGGGTGTGGGAACACGCGCACAGCGAGGCGGTGCGCGCGCTGAAGCGCGCCGTGTGCAGCGCGCCCGTGCTGGCGCTGTTCTCCGTGCGCGAGCCTGTGCTGGTCTCGGTGGATGCCAGCTCGCAAGCCCTCGGTGCCGTGTTGCTTCAGTGGCAGCGCCCGGTAGAATTCGCCTCTGCTACGCTCACCGACACCCAAGGTAGGTACGCACAGATAGAGAAAGAGCTTCTAGCTATTGTTTTCGCGTTAGAACGTTTCCATCAGTATGTTTACGGCCGAAGTGATGTTACGGTGGAAACTGATCACAAACCGCTCGAGGCGCTTTTTCAGAAATCGCTCGATTCGATTCCTGCGCGGCTCCAGCGTATGATGTTACGCATTCAACGATATGAATTTAATGTCGTTTATAAGCCAGGTAAATACCTATTCGTAGCCGACGCGCTCTCGAGGGCTCCGTTGCCGGACGCGGTGACGGGAAAGATTGAAGAAGAGGTAGAAGCTCAATCGTGTTTTGTGATTGAAAATGTAAGATTCAGCGATGCCAAAATGAAGATTATAAAAGAGGCCACAAGTAGTGATAACGAGTGTCAGCTAATAATTAAATATATCAGTGAAGGTTGGCCGACTAATAAATACGAAGTCGACGAGCGTATGAGATGTTTGTGGTCGTTAAAAGATAGTTTCGAACATATAAATGGTATTATTTTCAAGGATAACTTGGTTTTTATTCCGCGAGCGATCCGATCGGAAATGTTAAGCCGCGTACACGACGGGCACATGGGCATAGACCGATGCAAGCGGCACGCGCGCGAGGTCATGTACTGGCCGGGCATGTCGCGCGACATCGAGGCGATGGTGCGCCGCTGCGCCGCGTGCGCCGAGCGCGCGCCGCGCCCCACACGAGAGCCGCTTCTCCCCCACCCCGTACCGAGCTTACCCTGGGTCAAGCTAGGATCGGATATTTTTCAGCTGGAAAAAACTTTCTCATTTTGGTAGATTATTTTTCTAATTTTATAGAAGTCAGTCCACTCACCAACATCGGCTCGAAAGCGGTGATTGCCGCAATGAAAGATCAATTCGCGAGGCATGGCGTCCCTCAGGAATTAATTTCTGATAATGGACCGGCCTATTCCTCCAAGGTTTTTACGGATTTCTGTAGGCAGTGGGGATTTCGCCACACTACCACTTTGCCTAATTATCCACTCCGAACTACTGATGGGCCGCAGACTCAACACTAGGCTACCTGTACATGTCCACAAACTGAAGCCGAGCCGTGATAATGATCTGGACTACGCTAATATAATGGCCAGGCGACAGGCCTCCAAAATCGACTACGATAAAAAGTCAAAGCAGCTCTTGGAGTTCCAACCGGGACAGTCCGTACTCATAGCAGATGAAGGACGAAGGAAACGCGCGCGAGTGGTGGCACGCGCCCCACAACCGCGCTCTTACTTCGTGGCAGATGACTCAGGCAGACGCTATAGGCGAAACCGGCGTCATTTGATAAAGCTCGAAACTCCAAGTCCCAAGGAAACGACGACATCGATTTCTACGCCGGATAGCGACGATGAACAATGGGCTAGTTCCAAAAGCGAGGATGAGCATCAAGTTGATGGTGATGATGCTGATGATGCTCGTGGCGTGGAGCAGGCGGCGGCCGCGGCCCCGGTGCCCCGCGCCCCCGGACCCGATTCCAAACGATCGCACAGACCGGCGGCTGAGAAAGCGCGTAAAAAAATGCTGAATAAAAAATAACATTCAGATTTGTAGATACACGAGGAACTTTCATATTAACTAGTAATTTATTTTAAGATACTACAGATTCATGTTACCATTACAACTTTCCTAACATATTTTTCTTCTAAATAAGAAAACTACCTATGTAAAATGTTTCAATAACTACCTAGTTTGTCATTTGTTCAACACAATTTACTGTCACTGTATTTCTTATCTGATAATGCAATTAATTAGGTACCTACTTATTAATAGAAGTATAATTTAGCTGAAACTCTATACATGTAAAACAAAATCGATACATAATAGTCATACGAGTTATAAGAGTAAGTCCATAAGCTGTTAATTTTGAAAAGAGGGATATTATAATAATATTAGGTACTAAATTTTGTTCTTTTAGTATTCACTTAACGTCATAATCTGCTTAGTTATGTTCAAATTTATAAACTATTAGTTACGTGTTTATGTTATTTTAATAAAGGGGATAAAGGTCTTATTAAACATATTTTTTTTTTTTTTTTTTTATTTCGAATAGGTTTGCGTTTGACTACACACTGCCTGATGTTAAGCAGATGTGCGGTCTAGGGTGTAGCACGCTTACCTAGAAGATACCTATTTACTCGGGATTTGAAGACACAATTATTTGGGGGAAGATGTAGTAATATAGTGTAGGGTAGAATAAATATATTTGTATACCTACTTAGAGTAAGTTGCTTAAAAATAAATCAGTGCTTGTCTGGATCCCGATGGTTTCACTCACGTCACAACAGCCTTTTCCTTTTTTTCCTTGGTCTTTCTTTTTCATTAGCTTGGCTCTCTCTCGTCTTTGCTTTACTTCGAATTCTTGCCTAATAGCCTCTTTTTCGGGCGTGTCTGTGTAAATGGCGGACTTTTTAGTCTTGCGACCTCGGTTTGTCAGCTTTCTGGGGGCAGCCTTTGGATAAGGTCGTACTACTTCTGGCGAAAAAACTGGTGGTATAACCTTAGACGTTGATGCTCCTGGTTGAATATCCACATTACTTCGTCTAGGAGGGGTTGTTCGAGCTGGGTTTGGAGGAACATTTGACTCAAAAACACAAGAGGTTGCGGCTAATGAGTCTTGCTGTGTCGCAGGAGTTTCTCTGAGGCTTTGAGGTGATGGTGTTGAATCTCGCTGACCAATAGTTGGATGGATTAGTTCATCGTTTAAAGTAAAAACTGGATTATTGCTGGTGGTGGGTGTTGAGGATATTTGCACATTTCTAGATTGACCTTGGGCTGTATGTTCAATTGGATGTGCATTTGTTGTGTCCGAATGGTCGTTCAACAATGAAGGAGAGAGAGGCGGTGTTTCATCGTCAGGTCCGACATAGTTCTGATGGAAGATATCCACGAAAACCACTCTTCGCCAGCCATCTCATTTTCGAGCCAAGTAGCCGGTCGCTTCAAATTGTACTTGACGGTAAGCTGAAAAGCCAATTTTCGCACCTCTTTTGGAGCCAGACCGAAATAAATGTCAGCACAACGGATCAGATATTTTGACAGTTCATTTTCTTGATCACTAGTAAACACTTTGTTATGAGCGTTGTACCCCATTGTAATAGTAGAACTTGTACCTTCATCGTCATTGGCTTCATCCCGTTTCCGTAAGTATCGCAATAAAGACATGCGATTTACTCCATGCTTTTCTGAGGCTACACGTAAAGAAGTTCCCTGTTTAACATCATCATAGGCAGCTGCATAGCTGGACAAGTCGCTCTGACCCCTCTGAGTCTTCCTCACGCGTTTTCTAGGCATCTAAAAGTTTAAAAACAACCGATTACTGATGTCACAACCGTACCCACAAAAATTGTCACAACTGTCCCCACACTATCTTTCGCAACATAACCTATCGATATGATAGTATAAACTAACTGTTTGAAAAAGTAACTACCGTAATTTTGTCGACTACAGACCAATACATAATAAAAATAAAAACACTTAACAGTCCATCTGTAAATTAAAACACAATTATCAAAAAGAAACAACCAAAAATACTTACTTTTGGTCTCCAAAACACACTATGGGTTCCTGTAACAGATATTCGCGCGAGACGGCTGACGCAATACTGTGAAACACGTTCGGACATGCGAGCCGCGCCTCTCTCCCCTTGCACCCCTCGCCGCCCCGTTGATAGTTTTGCTAATACGAGCTCTGTCACAACCGTACCCTGTCACTTTCGTACCCAGTCTACCTACAGGGATTCGTTGGAGAAGTGCGTGAAAACCATTTAAATATTTTACTAAGCGCAGTGACCAGTTTTTTTCCACTTTTGAGTCCTGACTCTCATCGTTTCAGACGTAGGACGTCTACTGCCGGACACAGGCCTCCCTTATAGATCTTTAAAAAACTGGTTGGAAGTGGCTTGCATCCTACGCGATCTCTCTCTGTTCACATTGTGAGCGGACATCCTACACTAGGCTTGCGTGGTGCGTGGTCTTCACTCGAGTTCTGAGTATAAGCCGAACCAAACTTCTTAACGGTTATGAAGTTAGCTACAAGCTGCGCAAAATCCAATCCATTTCTGTTAAAGTCAGGCGGTCCTCGGCCAGTGTCATCACCTTCCTGGACGACATGACATCTACCTTCTCTTTTTTTTTATTGTTTATAATGACAATACTACACTACTACTACATAGAAAGCAATTGGATCATCCACAGACCCTTGAAGGTCTAAAGATAATCCAAGTGCTCAAGCCCACTGCCAGTTGGCAGCGTGCCCAGCATGCTGGCAGCATTGCCACGCTGAATGGCAATGCTTATACGTTGAGCCAAATAAACACCAGCATTTTGGTCACGCGTCGCGTCCACCAGACGCTCAGAAAGACTTTTAAAAACTCCCCGACTTTTAAAAGCTCCCGGCCCCCACGGACCCAAAGTCTCAACTCCAAATGGCTCAAATATGTAACCACTACCGAGGTTAGCATATTTGCGCCGCTTGTGCTGCTCAACCTTCTCTTTGATCTGATATGATCCCCTTGTGTTTTTCCCTTCTACTTTTCCTGTTATTGTAATAAGACTTATAAAAGTAATGTAGTATTATTATATTTTCTTTGCTATAAGTGAATCTGATATGTATTTATTATTTTTTTCAGAGTGAGACCCTAGTGACAGCGGGTGAGTCCGGCCTCATCTCCGCGTGGCGCCCGGCTGAGGGGGGCGAAGCACCTGAGTCGGGGCGCGCCAATAAACTCTCCTCCTCGCTCAACAAGCTGCACGTCAACCGACATAAACCCTACTGACAATACACTTTGCCATCATATACTGACTTTTACTTGTTTCTTTATATTAGCCGTCCGTACATTCGTAGGAAGGCTAGTTCTCGCTATTGGTTGCGTATTAGGTATTAGCCAGATATGTGGGGGCTATATGAGTCCTACGCAATGAAGTTCCCTACTTCATTGGCCCTATATAGCGAAGCTGTCAAACGATGTGACGTGAAGAGAGTGGCGTAGCGTAGGTAGTCGCCGCCCGGCACCGTCTTCTTATTTTAAAAGCGCAAAATTCGAAATTAAAAGTGAACAAAAGATTAGATTTCGCTATTAATACTAAACGCGAAAGTAACGAGCGTGTTTTTTTAATACTTTATCAACAAAAGACTGATTGAACAAAGGAACTTTATATCATTGCATTATAGCCGAATCACCTGGGGCCAAAGAGGCGTCCCGCGCTACGCCACTGGTGATTTTATTGGTGAATTTCTTCGCGCACTCCCCATCTATTCATCTCATCTCTAGTACCAGAAGTATCTGGAAATCGCTATCCCATCAACACAAGTTATTTTTGATTAATCCACAAGTCTCAAAGCTACGACTTGCAGTAATGGGCTGAGTTTTAATTCCTAAAGTATCAGAAATCAAAGCGTACTGCAGTTATGTGCTACTCGGACACGTACCACCAAAATGCTAAAAGAAACAACAGTTTATCAATAACATCTTTTATTTATTGATATTCTAAAATAAAGTGTATAATAAAACCAAATTAAACTGATTAAATTGAAAAAAGTGTATACGGATTCCCGTAGTTTTTACAATAAAATTATTCACCTATAAAATACAAGTCTTATGTTAATTCGAACACACGTGTGCAGATCATACATTCAGATAAATACCTAACTACTTATACTAGCTAGAATTTCGACAGTCTACCTTGACGCGTCTCACTCAACATTTCATTCAAAATATCGAAAATTACAATAATTCTCCTTACGGACGTCGATTTACATTAAAACAGTACAATTTGCATTGATAACAGTTTGACTATCGCTCCACCTGCGTCGTATCGCGATAGCTATAGGTCGTATCAAATTTCTTGGCATGAGTGATGTTAGAAATGACACTTCGCCGTGATTCGCTAATTATTGCTCATGTGCACAACACCGAACAAGAGGCGAAGTGTTGAGCAAGGGCGTAGGGAGCGCGCGGGAGGCATAAGATTGGCGGGCGGGTGTGCTCCGGCGTCTCGTTTCTCTGGTTCCCGCGCATACCTTTATTTAGGCTTATGCGCAGCGCTTTGCGCATAATTTCCCTTCCGCCGATCTGTGTTTAACAGATGCGCGAGTGTTGGGTTATCCGCAGCTTGGAGCTAACTTCACAACCGCCAAGTTGACGATGCGTCCTATACTGGTTTATAGTCTTGACTATTTGCTTAATTGTTTTTTGATAGCCCTATGACATATATCTAGCCACAGAAAAAAACGTTATTTTTACAGAACTCTCAACATAAAATGTGTTGTAAGTTCAAATAATCAGGTTGTTATATGCGATTGATTACGTTTGATCATTTACTCGCTTAATGGAAAAAGACATCATGTGGCATTGAAGCATTGTAAACCTAGAAAATACTCATGCGCTGTATCTCTCAGTAAATATTTATATAAAAAAAGTTGTTTTTAAACTATCGCGATTTGAACACATTATTATTATATACTACGGGACCGACCGTGGTCACGGGAGTCTACCCGTGACCACGGTCGATGCAACTCGGCCAAAACGTCGGGATGATGAGGTATTTATTTATCTCGTAATTTTAGTGCGCGATTAGTCCCGTAGTACTTATATAATAAATAAAGTTGTAGAGAAAAAACAAACTCAAGAAACAAATACGGTGGTAAAGCATTCAAGTTCCTGGCGGGTCGCAGTTGAATTCGAATAGAAAAAGAATGCAGATTATAAAAAATATAATTTGATAGAATAGTAAAATATAATGTCATAGAGCTGTTATAAAGTAATTACGAAAATGGGCAGACTGTAATATGATCACAGCACATACAACTGTAATATGATCACAGCACATACATGTGGTGCGCATATTGTCGCTATCAGTGAATGAAATTGATATTACGTGACAATATTGTGGACTTTTCCGGATTCAAAAATGTTTTTTGATGTGATAACTTCTTTAGTGGCGTTGTGCACTCTTTGGGATGTGTAAAAACTGTTAAACGCGAGATTCAGATCAGATCGTAACCTGATCGAAAATTCGTAAGACGGATGGTGTAATATGCAAGTTTTGACTTCTGCCGGCACTCCCAGAGTACAAGCCGTTCTCATTCTCATTTGAAGTAGGGGCGATAAGTCCTGCACCGACGTCCCGCATGGGGTGTTTTGTGCATTTCCCCCTCCAGCATCTACCCGAGCCAGCCCAGCTCCTTAAAATAACGGAGCGTAGCTCTGGGTCGCATAACTGCTCCAGTGGCTTGTTATACTAGATGGCGATGAGGATGATGATGTAGATGCTGATGACAAAGCAATAGTAGCGTCATGCATCCCGAAAGCGATTCTAGTTTCTGCCGTGGCCTTGCAATGCAAGCCGTTGTTTTTTTTTTTCAATATAATTTTGCTAAAAAATCAAACAAAAAAATTGCAATAAACGGCAGGTGGAGCAACAGCAATATAAAACACGAATACAAGTCACAAACTCTTCAACGAACACAAGAGAACCAAAAATGGTACGAATAAATTGATCATATAAATATTTTACATACCTAACAATCATCCAAACAATGTTTGTACTCAAATTAGAATTTTATTCAGGTAAAATAGCGTGTATTCCCAGCAGTACCCGAGGAGTAGTCCCGTCATGGGACTATAGCTATATGGGACCAGGGCTAGCCACCCGGCCTATACGAACTTACTTACTTATGGGACTATTGGTATTTTTTTTTGCTGGAGGTCCAGGAACAATTTGGCCTACATTGTCCCCGTGACTTTGCTTTTTGTAAGTCCAGACATTGGGACCCCTGGGATTAAAATAGACATGTTTACTGAGTATTAAAAATCATTATTATAATTACCCCGTTAGTTGGAATATCAAAAAATATTCGACACGTATTTTTTCTTTTGCCAATCAAACAATTAATGACAAAGATAAACTTTGTCAAAGTTTTAGAGTGGGGATAGTGACGTCACTAGCCGGTACATTAGTAGTAGGTTAGTGACGTCACGCGGAACTTTATCGAGCTATATCTTCGTCAATTTGTTGTTAAATTATCAAAAGAAAAAATACGTGTCTAATACTTTTTGATAATACATTTGACGGAACAAGCGTAGTAGTCCAATTCCATTAATTCGTCGTAAATATAAACTTATTATAAGTCCATAAGTTCGTCGTCTGGGGAAAAAAACCAATAGTCCCATAATGGAACTACTCCTCTCTGGTACTACTGGGAATACACGTAAAATAGCATCTCAAAACCTTACGTGTAATGCAAGACATACCTAGCTAATGGTGGTGGCCACTATATGCCTGCTGCGTAATATCTAGTATGGCAGCCAAGGATAGCTGATTCATTTACGATATCCCCTCTAAAGGTCACGTCACACAGAAGCGGGAACCGCGGGGAAGCAATCGCGATCTGGGACAGAATTTTTTGTACAGACCTAATTAAACTTCTTGTCGCCTGTGGACAGGAAACGAGTAGGTAGTTGCGCAGTCGCAATATATTCATATGCTAGTACTGTACTGTATCAGCCTTTTTAATATGCAGGACGTAGGCCTAACCACGAAGGGTGATTGGGCCATATTCACTATGCTGGCCCAGTGCGGGTTGGTGGATTAATAATTCATATGTTAGTGGCGCAAGAGAATGTGCGCAGCTTGTAGCTAACTTCACAGCCGCCAAGAAGTTTGATTTAGCCTATAATGTTCAATTTTGTATGCAAGTTGACACACAGCATCACACTGGACCGTGCCCGCTTGCTGTGTCAGGTTGCATATAAGGAAGATCCTGCAAAGTCGAACCAGACTTTGTACAGTACTTTACATGGACATTGTTAATTAAAGAAAATAATAGGAAAATCATTTTCTAAAACAAATAAAGCAAATAATTAAATACTGTACAAGGTTGTGGCCTAACCTCTATATATTTTTACATTATCTCCTTTGAACATTACAGAAATATCCCGTCTTCGGATCGCGACCGCTTTTCCAAGGCTCCCGCTTCTACATGATGTAAACTTAGCATAGCTGCAATAGCTCATGGGGCCAATTTATATTTAGCGGGGATTTCGGCAATGACACAAAACAATAACCTTACAATAAGCTAGTTTTATTTAAAATGTGCTATTTCGTACCTCTGTGCAAAGGGGATGAACAACACATTTTAACTAAAACAAGTTTATACACTTTTAAAAACATTTTGGAAACCAAATCATCTGCTCACTGGTAAAAAAACAAAAGATCATATTTTACCAAATTGAGTCGTAAAAAGTCTATCAAATGTAGGTATCAAATATTTGAGCTATTAAAACTCACTTAAAATCTGCTGTACTGATATTGTCGCCAATTTAATCGCATTATTTAAGAAGAGGTTCTAGTCAGATTACGGCGCGGCGGCGTCATCAGTCATCATGCAACCTATCGACTGCCCACTCAGACCAAATAAAAAAATCAAGACTGAATGTTGTGAACAAACAAGTGAGGCCGGCAAAACTACGCCTCGCCGTGTACAGACACAATTACACACATGTATACGTACAACGAAACTACGCCTTGGCTCGTCAGTCGAACTATGGCGGCGCAACATCGACGCTCTCACACATGTATAAAAAACCGGCCTGACTTGTCTGATCACGACGATCTGTCTTGATTTTTTTATTTGGTCTGGGACTGCCCGATTCAAATTTACTTCGCTCATTCTTTGATCGCTAGGACAATCGACAAATAGATATCGTATTCTGCCTCCAATCGAAACACGGACATACGGACACGGACTCTGTATATACAAAGTTAGCTACCGGCCACGTACAATTATACTCCTCTCCCCCGCTGACACATTTTACTACTGCGCAAGCGCAACAACTCTCCTCGACTTCACAGCCGCCATTGAGCTTGAATGGTAATATATCTGCCGTGTCGACGATACCTACAAGACCCTTTTAGCTGACACATAGACTGCATCCTCCGGGCTGCATGCCCAAAAACAAATTTTAATACAGGCAAGGCTAAAGCAAAAATGCCATCGAATCGAAGCCGTTGTTCGGTGATCTATTAGTTACTTATCGGTTTCATAGCATCTGATTTCTATGGCAAACTAGTAACACTCTCCCTCGCTATAACTATTGACGTAGGTGGAGATTTTCTCTAGACGGGGCAGCAGCCTAGTTTTGCCCATTTCAATGAATGTATTGACTTTCAATTTTCCTGAGGTCAACAATGAAGTTTATAAAGTCTGTGTCCTCTACTAGCTACGCGCAAAATAGCTATAACCCAATCCAGATATATCGCTCACTAAAACAAACTAAACAAAACAAACTAACAATACTATTTATTAGGAGAACACAATGGCAACATTTTTAGCCGTCAAATTCAGAAATAATGCCAAAAATCTATGACTGATCAACCATTTTTTATTTTTTTCAAATAAGTAAATAATATAGGTATCTTTAGTATTTCACCAGTGTGCAGACGACAAACCCATAAATACAGACTCGCTCAACACGCCCCGTACTTGCAATATTCTGCCTTATTGTCCAAAACATACACAAACTCGAAGACATTTCAACAGCACCGCTTATTCTTTACCCGTGGAATATTCAAATGGAAACACCTGGGGCAAGATTATTAAACTTCGCACGGCTTGGTCGTATACGGAACTTGTATGGAGTATTCGCAACTTCCATCCATATACAACATAGACATCAAAAATAGAGCCTCAAGGGCCCTAAACTTCGCACGGCTTGGTCGCATACGGAACTTTGAACAGATTGTACGGAGAATTCGGAAAGTTGTGTACACAGTCTAGCCGTCTCCATACAAATTCCGTAAACGTCTGAGCCGTGCGAAAGTCAAAATGATGCCCTGGCGAGTATCTAGCCTCGCGACGAAACAAAATGTGGATATCAGTGAAGAATCGCAAGAGTTAGTGCCACTAACTTATTTACCATTCGCGAACTCAAATTGTGAAGTATTTTAAATTGTAATTGTCTGTAATTTTGTATGAATTTATACCAATGTGTTTTAAAACTATTCATTTAGTAAAACAGCCTCTCAAATTGAGGCGACCAGCGGCCGCGGTCGAGCCAACGATTACCACGGATATTTTTTTAACCATCTTAGTAATTAGTCGAACGGTTGACCGCAACCGTACACCACCTCAATGAGAGAAAACTTTCTATCCTCAAATTAGACTAGAAACATTTGCCTCAAAATTCAATATCTTGTCAAAATAATAAAATAGGGAATAATTAATTAATTATGTTAACATTGTGGCAAAAACGTCACGGTATGTTATACAATCGGACATATCCGATAAAATCATCATTATATTAACCCAATCTTTCAGTAGGAAAATTATGATGCTACCACACCAACTGATCGAGCGTCGATATTTGTGTTATAGCTTTGGTCGATCGATCAAACAATAGATCGATTGATCGACAACCCGGTAGTATCGATCAATGCTGAGTAACAGTCGACGCGACCGGCGAATAAAAAAGACCACTAGCCACTATTTTGGTATCGATCTCGACCTATTCCATACTACCATAGATCGATGATCGATCGATCACTGTGGCAATACCTGAGTGCGCGCTTGAAATTATCATCATTATTCTTCACAAATGTCACAAATAACGTGACTAGGACAATTTCAAGCGCTAAAAAGATTTTTTAGGAAACCTATAATTAGGTCAGTATAAGTCGAATCATATAACTTGGCGGGTGGTTAAATAAATATCTGTCGTAATGTTTGCTGCAAGCTGCGAATAGCCTAATCCTGAGTGAAGCTCTTGAGCGAGGATCGGGTTCCGCGTAGCTTGTAGGTAACTTCACAGCCGCCAAGTTGTTTGACTCGACCTATATGTTGTGATGTCGGTCCTGCATGGAAGGTTGGCCTGCGAGGATCTTTGGTCGGCGAGCAGGGAGCGAGGCGAGCTCCGTGGGCGGCTCACGACTTCGACGATTGGAACATTATGAGTCTGGAACAAGATTTACTTGTAAATAAGCCAGTTTAAAAAAGTTATCTTTGTGATAAGCATTTCGAAAAGGACGTGTCCACAAAATGTATGGAGGCTGGTATAATAATAATCGGAAATTCTAACCACAACACTCGTTACATTTCGAGAAAGTTCATATTTTTCTGAGTCTATTACATCAGTTAAAACCATAAAAGAGCCCTCCGTTTCTTTTTTTAATTAATTTTGAATCTATTAGGATAAATAAATATATTTGGCTCAATAGATAATTTATCTCTAGCAATCCTGATTAAGTAACCTCCAAATTGTTAAATAGAAGCATTTTTACCAATTAGACACAGTTTTTTAGTGGTTTTTTGTCACATTGTACCTACTAACTGGTCACACTGGTAGGTTCAGTTCACTGGTAGGTGAGGAATCAGCTACGAATGCATGTAAAATAATGTTAGAAGCGCTTTATTATTACTAAACTAGAAAAAATACAAAGCTGTATTATTATTTTACATAGAATTTATTTTTCACATTTAAAAAAAATGGAGGGATAAAAAAATCTAAATTAAATATTTTTGAGTTGCCCATAAATCAAGCTTTCAAATGATGTAATTATCATCTTGGTTCAATTTTTCTCTGAATAATATACCAAATGTGGACGTCACCTTTGGAGCGAACGCAGGATTTGAACCTGCCCCTTCGGATCACTAGCTCGACCCTGTTCCAACTGAGCTAGTCCGCCTCCCATGCAAGGCTAGTGAGGAAAGCGGATAACTTTCACGCCTTGAAAAGGCAAGTTACGTTTTTATAAACCGCCAATGTACAATGTTTGCAATATAATAATTTTGATTGTTGGTCCATTCCAACATTCCATTGAACAAGTTGCACTAAACTTTTGATACAGTTTATGCAATTTTAATCACTTGCTATTTATTAATATCATATTGCGTTTAGAAAATAAGAAGGGAGGGAAAGAGAGGAGGAAGAAACGAATTTTGTGTGATGATAGTCGCTGAGCTGCTTCTTGGCTCGAAGGACCAATAAATAATAATAAAATTGATGTAGTAAAGGACAGCATGGCGGTGTTGCGGCGACACGTCGGAAGCATCCTCGTTATAACATAGCTTCATCGCACATCCCGCGGACATCTGTCTAGTCTCATTATACAGGATTATTTCTAATCAATTAGCATCCTTCTAGGGGCTTATTCTGTACATCAAAACTAACAACTTTTGTTCTACGACTTTCGTCAAAACTCAAAAAAAAATGTTTGTTGTTCCATAGAAAAATTTAGTTCAACCGCGACAAAATATATGGAACAGATGATTTTTTTTTTAGTTTTGAGTTTTGACGTAAGTCATAGAACAAAAGTAGGAATGATGGATGGCAATGAGGCGTTTTCTAAAAAAAAAAAATTAGTGATAAAAGTATCCAATAGATGGCGACAACAGTTTGAAATCGTCGATCCTTTGACTATGGAAATCGTACTGTCATTGTCAAGATGTCTTCTTCTTCTTTTTTATGTTTTGGCGTAGCATTGTTGTGCATTTGTCAATATGAAGTATTAAGATTGAATAATTTTTAGTAATATTTTATCAAAATAGTCACGTCATAGTCCAATAAAGTCGCGGTCAAGTCCAAACGTAGTCCAAGTCATACCTTAGTAAAGTATTGGAGACTTTGATATTGGTTTCTCTCTCACACCCTATTCCAGTTGATAATGACAGATCAATTTATATGACTATTACGCCATCTAGTAAGTTTTGTGAAACTATTTTTTTTGGAAAACGCCTCTTTGATTAGAAATAACCATGTAGATTCGAGTACCTGAAGTGTATCGCCTTGTTAGAGAGCAGTCTGTTAGTATCGGCAGGATCCGCCAGAGGGAGCGGCTGCGGCGGCGCGTCGGGCGCGTCCTCGCGGTACGCGTGCGAGCACACGCGCGCGCGGAGCCTGGCCTCGCCGTAGGGGCCGCGCAGCACCACCCACTGCAGCGCCAGCGCGCCCAGCGGCTTGCTCTTCACTATCAGCTGCGGAATTAAACCTCTTTACGTTTCTGTACCCCTAGTATCAGAGGTGCAGCAAGACCATATTTTCGGCCATTCTCCGATTTGGCGTTTTCACCTTTTTACCGTACCCTTTTTTATTTTTAATTGTTTTGAATTAATGACCATTAATTATAAGCTATTTTAACGTGTTCCGGGCTTCCATAATCTGATACTATGAAATCAAAATTTTCAGTTTAAGTCAACTTAAAAAAATTAAAAAAAAAGATTTAGTAACTAGGCCAAAATCACCAAACCAAAAAATTTCCCATTTCATATGGGCAACATAATTATATTTTGCATAGCCAAAAATACAACATTTTTTTTTAATTCGCTGTTTATTCTTAAATAGTAGATATGATTCGATTAAGCGAAAGCAAGCGAGGACCGTGGGGGCGCGATGTCAGAGGTGGTAGCCCCCAAAGCTTACACCTAGCGCCACTAGACCAAGAGTGATTGTTAGTATGCAGCATTGCTCCAATGCAGGGCATAGGTAGGATCTACATAAGACCGTACCGTAGATAAGCCGTGGTGGTCTAGAGGTAGTGACACCCGCCTTACAATCGTGAGGTCGTGGGTTCAAATCCTCGGTCCCGTACCAATGAGTTCTTTGGAATTTACGTACGGAATTTCACACCACTGGCTTTTCAGTGAAGGAAAACATCGCGAGGCAACCTGCATACGTCCTTAGAAGAAATTAGATGGCGTATGTGAATCCACCAACCCACACTGGGCCAGCGTGGTGGATATGGCCCAATCACCCTTCGTGGGTAGGCCTACGTCCTGCAGTGGACTATTAAAAGGCTGGTACAGTACAGTACAGTACATAAGACCTGTTGGAAGCGGCCTGCATTCGGCACGATGATCCTGCATTGAATGCTATCGTTACTCCACTTTATAGGGGATATCTACTCGAGAATTTTTCGACTCCATCGCTCATCAGAATGTGGGACCTAAAACCTAGTGTGTAAACAAACCAAATGTAAAGTATTATAGTAACCTGGTAGGTGATCTCCCGCTGCGAGCTCTGCGTGGGGTCCCGCTGGTGCTTGTTGATGAAGGCCTTCACCACCCACTGGTGGCCGAACGCCGAGAACCGCGACGACTCGTAGTACAGCTTGTGCACGAACTCTTCCGTGCGGTACGGCTTCAGCTGCAAGTCTATCGACATAATAATACTACCTGAGCTTGTATAGGCCGGGTCACTAGCCCTGGCGTCAGAGTTCTTAGGCCGCCTGAAGGCCTCTGACATGGCTAAACGATTAAAACAACCGGGACCTACAATTTAACGAGTGAGAGAGAGAAAGCTCTTCAAAAGAAAGCTATAAAAAAAGTTATTGGAGACTATTTGTTTGTTTTAAGTTCAATCCCTTTCACAGATGCATGTAGTGAATTTTTCACAAATTACAAGGCATATCCTCTTATCTCCTCTACCAGGGACGATGGCACTTGATGTGTGCCACCTGGCCCGGTAAAGAAATCACCGGGCCAGTTAAAACTTGTTTTCCCATGTGGCCCGGCACTGTGTGCTGTGGCTTGGCCTGCCAAGTCACCGGGCTAGATGGGATACACTCCAATTTAACGTGTCATTTGAGCCACGGTAGCGGTCTGTTGGAAAATACCACCCGCGGTCACCCATCCAAATACGAACCGTGCGGAACGTCGCTTAATTTTGGTGATCACTGACAATCATCTAGTCAAACTACGCTATCAAACTACGAGCGCTACGACATAATAATATAACCTAGTGAGTTCCCGTTAAAACTACAAAATGTAGGTATCTCGCTTACGCAGTCTCACATTATGTAGGACTATGTTTGCCACGTACGTATTTAATATTAGTATAATGCATATTGGTAACTTAGTTATTCGTATGTAGAGTTCATACGAATAACTAAGGTACCAAACCCTAGTGGCTCTAATGACTATAAAAAACATAGGATCTGTGTAAGTGTCTGGTTAAAATTAGTTTTAAATACGACCTGTAAAGGAAAAGCAATTTCCGAACTAACTTTAGGGTAGATGAAACATGAAAAGATTTTTTCACTCGAAGCATATAGACGCTACGAACGAACCTGAAATCGATATGAATAAATTACCGCCACCCCATACATTTTGTCTAATTCAATCGATTTTTTTTACAAATCTTCCATGACAACAAATTGCAACGTATATTCTTTTAAATTACATCGGAATTATCATTTCGTGCGGAAATTTCATTGTTTACTTACAAAATGTATATTATTGTATATGTATTTGATAATACCTTAGACTAAATAGTATCTAGGTGCATATATTATACTGTACGTAATACAGCCGGACTCGTACGTCTACCTAGGACAAGTAGTCCAGTTAGGTAGGTCCGACTTCAACAAAGAGGCCAATCGCCGAATCCAACTCGGCTGGGCAGCGTTCGGAAAATTGCGTAGTGTCTTCTCGTCCGACATACCTCAGTGCCTCAAGTCGAAAGTTTTCGACCAATGTGTGTTGCCAGTGATGACTTATGGCACAGAAACGTGGTCTCTCACTATGGGCCTTATTAGTAAGCTCCAAGTAGCCCAACGAGCTATGGAGAGGGCTATGCTCGGAATCTCTCTGCGAGATCGAATCAGAAATGAGGAGATCCGTAGACGAACCAAAGTTACCGACATAGCCCAACGGATTGGCAAGTTGAAATGGCAATGGGCGGGGCACATAGCGCGGAGGGCTGATGACCGATGGGGTCGAAAAGTTCTCGAGTGGAGACCACGTACCGGCAAGCGCAGCGTAGGACGTCCACCCACAAGGTGGACGGATGACCTCATTAAGACCGCAGGATCGCGCTGGATGCAAGCCGCTTCCAACCGGTCTTATTGGAGATCCATAGAGGAGGCCTATGTCCAGCAGTGGACGTCCTTCGGCTGATGGATGGATGGATGGATGGAATACAGCCGGAGCGAAATTAATCAATATAGGTTCAATTTACATAACATTTAATCTACGAGCAAATATCTACAGAGCCACATTCCCTAAGTAAAAGTAGTAAAAAAATGTCCGAGCCCCGTCATACATACTGACTTCGACATTTACATAAAAAAAATCACAATAACCCGTTTCCTTGAATTTGATGTTATCTCACCTGATTAGTACTCGAAACCGAGCACTTTGGCATCGCGCGGCGTTGTTGTCGGCTTGCAATCACCTTACGACTAACTAAAAAGCTTGCCCACTATATAGCTTGGGCAGAGTTTTGGCTCGGACACTTTTTTGCACGATTGTGACTCTATAGATATTTGCTCGAAGCATTTAATCAATGTATCAATCAACTATTATCGACCTTTCTAGATTGTAATTTGACAATAGTCCATATCAAAATACCTACACGAGAGTCATGAGCAATAGGCATGAATAATGACAACATGAGATAATATTCAAAACAAAAGATACGTTATCAGTGACGACTTTGCCCGACCGACCAGTACCTCTAATGACCAGCAATTTGTTATCTTGTGTAAAGTGGGTGGATGGGTTGATAAAATTGTCTCGACAATATTAAGAAATTCTAATATGTTCGACGTATTTACTTACGGATACAGATAAATAATTTATTGGTACATTGTCAAATGTCAAGAATAACTAAGTACTTCATAAATATGTACCTACTACACATAGAAACAAAAATAGTAATATCATAAGAATTCACTTCTATTTCCTCTTCATAATTTTATTGTCTAACTTATAACAAGCTAACAAGCTAGCAGTTAGCACATAGCATTCCATAGAAGCCTTTTAATTTCCCGGGATGTAAATAAAAAGTTGCTATCTATGTTTTGAATAAATATTTAGTGTACTCGTATTTCCGCTCTCTTCTTGTAGGCAAATAAGTTTAAGGGCATTAAGGACATTTATAAAAAAAAATACAAACAAATAATTACAATTACTAATATTACAATAATTATACATTTAATAAACTTAATTTTACAAAATAGATAAAATAATAACGTAAATGTTAACGGATTAGTAATATAGTATTTAAAAAATATAGTGCGAGTGTAGTGAAAATAAGTGATATTTATTATTATTTTATCTATTTTGTAAAATTAAGTTTTTTTAAATGTATAATTATTGTAATATTAATTGTTTGTAATTTTTTTTTTATACATGTCCTTAATGCCCTTAAACTTATTTGCCTACAAGAGAACGGAAATACACTAAACATTTATACAAAACATAGATTTGAAGATGAATTTCCGCAAAGTAACGCCTGATTCAATCAACTATATAAAAAGTTGCTGTTGTTGGTTGAAAGAGTATCAAACAAATCAACAAACTCAATTTTAGATTTATAATCCTACCGCTTAACTTAGTCCTCGCTTGTGCGGTACAGGGGCGCCGGGGGAGACGACAAAGGGGGACCGAGACAGGTGCGGGCGGCGGGGACAGGATTATAGTAAGGGTATCTTTACTTTCCCGCCTGTGTTGTCTCTTGGGCATTTTTTACTGGTGACATGGTAGCGTCCCCGATAGGTCGAGCAATAGCCGATTTTGCGGGCCGAAGTATTTGGCGGGGTGTGTGTATGTCCTTAATCCTTGCATAAATCCCAGTGTCCGAAAGTTTGTTCTTCTTTCACGCAGCAACGGAGCAAAAGATTGGTTTGATTTGTGGCATAGACATAGTTTGAATGATAGAAATAGGCTACTTTAAACCCGAAAAAAATAAGTTTCCTATCGGATAGCACAAAAATCAAAATATTACACAGGCAAAGCCGTGGCCAAAAGCTAGTTAATTTTATAAATCCGAAATTTATTTTCTGGACTATTGGTTTATTTGTTACTCTTTCGGGCAGCAACAGAGTAAGGCGTCGATTTGAATTTTGCCACGGATGTTATACTTAGTTCAAAAATCGGAGAGTAAGAATCCTGCGGGAAAACGAGCAAAGAAAATATAATAATACTGCTGGTAAAGGTATAAGCCAAATCAAACCTTTTGGCGGCTGTGAAGTAAGCTTCACAAGCCTGTCCATGCCAAAATCAAGTCGATTGGTTGCTTTATTCTGCTGTACAGTAGGGTCAGTAGGTACACCGGCGGATGCGGTGGCCAGCGCGGCCACCACATCGGCGGCCGACTTGACGGGGTGAGTGTATGTGTGATGTGTTACCGTTGAAGGTGATCTTCTCGTAGGAGAGCAGGTCGATGACCTGCGAATGCAGCGCCATGGCCTCGGTGGCGCGGCGGTCGCGGTCGGCCAGCGCGGCCACCACGTCGGCGGCCGACTTGGTGGGGTGCGCGCACGCCGCCTCGTGGCCCGACGCCTCGTGCGCCGGCCCGCGCCACGGGCACCCGATGCACGCGAACCGGCACCCCGTCAGCCTGTGTCACCACCGCTTAATCAGTTATACTATCAAACCCTGGATTACAGAGCAATCCAGCACTTCCACTCTGTGCGAATCATGAACCAACACCTTGTCAGCCTGCCGACCACCGCTTGCTCATTATAAATATTGAACCCTACTCTATACGGGGACCCAACGCTTTCACCCGGGATGCACGTGATAGCGGCCATTTTAAGTGATATAAAATATTGTAATAAAATCCCCTATCTAACTCATGCGAGTCGCAAAACGGCACCCCGTCAGCCTGTGTCACCACCGATTAATCAGAATAAAACCGAATCCTGGATTACGGAGCAATCCAGCCTTCCCACTCTTTATAGGCGCGAATCATGAACCAATACCTCTTATTATCTTAGCCTGCCGACCACCGCTCAGTCAGTATGCTTTCGAACCCTGGTTTATAGAGCTACCCGGCTTTTTCACTCAGCCTCCTTATTGTCGATGCGTTCTGACGTTCGGCTTCGACTTTCATCCCGCTCGCTCTCGTGGAGTAACTGGCGCGAGCCCAAGATAAAGCGAAGCCAAACGTCAGAACGCATACACAATAAGGAAGCTGGTTCCAGGCGAGTCGTTAACCAACACTCCATCAGTTTGTGTAGAACTAGTTACCACTTCTCATGCTCTACTGAATGAATGTGTTTATCACGATATTTCCTGTTTGCTCGGGCTGCGAGCAGGATAAAACGCGAAGACCAACGCCACCTTATTAAAACAATAAGGATGCAGACCCTAGAGCGAGAGTCCTAAAGAATCTGGGCCCCAGTATTTAGAACTCTAGGAGACAATAGGATTCGTGAATTTCAGCGATCAGATCTTTTATCCATCAGTGATGAGATGTGTACCTTTTGGTTTGCGAAGAAAAAATACAATGGAATCAATTATTGGTCATACGTTTCACAGCTCCGCTGCGAGTCCTCACATGCATCTACACACCTACATAATAAAATTATGATGGACGCAGTCTCTCAGTGGTAAAGATGCATAAGAAAAAAACGCCACCCGCGCCGAACCATCGCATAACACTATTGCGCAAGATAGAATAGATTATATCTAAAATAATGATTTCAATCCAATTTACCACCTTGGACATCCATTGTTAGTCACATTCATTGTTAAGCTTGCTACACTACGGAAGATTAATTTCGTCTAGCAGCGCCCAGCGGTTCCTGAAGAAACCTGTTGAAAGCGGATGTTCCCGATTCTTCCTATATAAAGTTTAGTTCATGCTGTTCGTCCTTGTAGGAATGATATCATTAACATCCCGTCATCCTCCACCTCATGCCGTTAAATCTGAACAAAATGGCAGGTCGCCGATAAATAAGCAAATCTCAGGACGTACCGCAACGTCTGCTTCTAACAAGTTAAATTGCTCTAATTATAGCACCTAAAATTGATGGAATCTAGAATATACTGGTAGTGTATCTAATTGGACAACCATGAGAAACCTTAGCGGAATGTGTCAACACGATAAATGGAGTGAAGGTTACTTCTAGTTACGGTAATGAGATTTGCTCAAACATCAGCGAGTCTTAGTGTCAAACGAGAAAGCTACAGATGAAACTAGCGACCCATCAATAGCCATACAGGGTTATCCAGAACTGGTGTACTATGCCGAAAGGAGGTGATTCAGACCATCATTATGAACATCTTTTCCTATGGGGTCAACTCGGAATTCGGAAAAACAGATGTTTCATACATTTTGTCGATTCCTAGTTGCAATTTTGTATGGAACAGCTAATTTTTCTTTCTCGAATTAATTCCGTGTTGGTCCCAAAGTAAAAGTTGTTCCTAATGATGTTTTTAATCATCCCTTTTTGGCTTGATATAGAGCACGCAGATAACCCTGTATAATCCCAGACTAAGCCGTACAAGCCATGAGTTGGGTTCGCATTGTACCAGCTGCCAGATACGCGGACCAGTGAAGCGATACGAGCGCGCAACATTACATACTTACAAGCTGTTATTTTGCATCCTTGACATATTTAAAGAGGTAAATAATAATCATCGATACGAATACGAACAACTTCTACTGAATGAAACATGAATTCGTAAAAAAAATAGCTGTATTACTGTCGAAAGTCGATAAGCTTTTTTACTTAGAGAACAGCTGACTATTTACGATTTCAGGTTTGGTCATATCATGAAAATTGTTCGAGCAATACGCTTGTCTTATGTCAAGCATCACGCATGCCTATAACCCGTCAGTGCCGGACATAATTTTAAACTAACCAGTTCAAAACAGTGCGCGACACTGTCCTGTTGCTGCAAATATTTCCCCTCCCTCTGTATTTCAATTCAGCGTTCAACAAGATTCAAGCAAGTTAACTTGAGTAACCTCAGTTCAGTGCTGGATCAAACTTGGCCGCTGTGGTGGCAGCTACGGATAACTCAATCCTTCAGCTGTTTAGTGAGCTTCTGTCAGGATTGGGTTATCCGCAGCAGCCTTCCAACAAATATCTAGAGCCACAGCCCCTAAATGAAAGTAGTAAAAACTATTCCGAGCGCCATACATCACAGCCACCGTGAAGTTTATTTAGGTTTATACAGGGTTATTATCTGCTTATCCTGTACTAAGACGAAAGGGGATGATTAAGATTCATTATTTGAGAATATTCGAGAAATAAAATGAGCTGTTCCATACACAACTGCAACTTGGAATAGACAAAATGTATGAAACAGTTGTTTTTTGTCATCGGTCTTTGATAGGTGTGCAAAGTTTGAAGAAAATCTGATCGCTTAAAATAGGTAATAGCAAACAAATATACAGGTGAAACTAATAAAAGCGTGTTCAAAAGACATCCATAGAGCCACGCTCCGTTATTTTAAGGAGCTGGGCTGGCTCGGGTAGACGCTAGAGGGTGAAATGCACAAAACACCCCAGGCGGGATGTCAATGCAGGACTTATCGCCCCCACTTCGAATCAGAAGATATCCATAATAATGGTTTTAATCACCCCCTTTCGGCGTATGAGACCAACCTTGAAACCTCAAAGAGATTCAAATCAGATCATGGATATACATAGGTATATATTTTCTCGAAGTTTGACGAACTTTTTGTCTCCTGAACTTTTTGATCCCTGTATATATCTGTTATATGGCAAGGATGCAAATGAGCAGTGTGTATAGGTTGTTAGTGTAGCCGTACGAGCGTGGGGCAGGCAGTGTACCTGTGGTACCGGCGGGGTTTAAGGCCGGGGTCTGCCACGAGGTAGGAGCGGCGCGGGCGCAGGGCCGACACGAGCAGCGCGAACAACTCTGATACAATGCGAACCAAACTATGCCAGAGCGGCGGCGTGGGCGGCGGGCTCACGGCCGCGGGGCACACTACGATTTGCGAGAACTTGTAATTCCTGAGGGAGAAAACGGCCGGTTTACTCGAGCGGCTTTGGGGTGAGACTGGCGATTTTTTGATATTTACACGGCATCTATTCAGCTTTGATGCTCCCACAGACAGGCGCAAAATAAATTGTGAAACTGATTTTTGTTTACAATGGATCTGATAAAAGAACTATGTATGTTGCGAGAGTTTTAGCATTTTTTACACGTTACTATGTTGATGTGTAATTAATGGTGTAGACGTGTTCAACTAAACCTCAACTTGATTAGAGTAGTGAATAAGGCCCATTCGGCTTTTTAGGGTAGACCTTGTGTTCGACAGTGGACTACTAAAGCTGATCGCATATAAGTTCTCGACCACAGCCACGGACGCCCCCGCCGATATTTTTTTATGTTAGTGGTCAGAAGTGGCAGTTGTGGCCGTTTTCCACGATGGTGGCCTGTGGGGTGACAAAGGACTTTATATGGTAAAGACCGAATAAAACTTCTTGGCGGCTGTGAAGTTAGCTGCAAGCTGTGCGAAACCCAATACTTGCGCAACTGTTAGGGGCAGTGCCGCATTATCCCTATGGCAGATTAGGAAATTGCCTAGGGGCCCCGTTTACCTAGGGGTCCCTAGCGAACTTGCGCAACTGTTAGAGGCAGTGCCGGATTATCCCTATGGCAGATTAGGAAATTGCCTAGAGGCCCCGATTACCCAGGGGCCCCTAGTGACGGGGCCCCGTGAACGCATATGAAAAAGAACTGGACAAGTGCTAAATAACGTGATTTGATTTGAAGTGCGAGTCAGGCTCGCCTACCAAGGGTTCCGTAACATCACAGTCGCCAAGAAATTCGATTCGGCCTATACGGTACTTTATTGGCCCCAACATAACAAGCAAAGGGGTAATAAATTATAACATTGTTGCCCAGAAGGGGGATAGTGCACGATAAATAAAAAAAACACCAAGCGAATTACAAAAAATGTTAAGTGAAATAAATATGAAGGTGTTAGGAGCAAAACAGTCAGTGGTGGTTTATCTAGTGGCCTCGTTGGAAAGTGGGCCACTTTCAACAGACGCGGTGGCCCGGTTACCGAGCACTTGACCCCAGCTTATCGACTACTTAGCAACTGTGCTCTGATGCTCTCGCTAGGCTTCCTGCCGGGCTAGCATACGGATCGCGAAATAATTCTATCGAACGAAACAGAGTTATGGTGATTTTCTATATCTATATAGTATTTCTGACACTTTTTCAAACGTCGACTAAACTCTTTTTGCGCCACACAAGTTGGCGGAAGTGAAGTTAGCTACAAGCTGCGCAATATCGAATCCTGACTGAAGCTCACATAAAGCCGCACGTTGATTGGCTATCGCGCCTCTTGTAGCTAACTGCACATCCAACTTGTGTGGCGCGGCCTACTCCGAACCCAAGTTATGAGGGTTCATAAAATCAGCGAATCGCTTCGAGAAAAGGTAGGTTACGGCCCTTACGCTTCGCTTCGCTTGACAGATTTATTTATATCGTATTTTCAGTGTGCGATTAGTCCCGCAGCATAAGACTTTCGAGCAAATATCTACAGAGCCACAGTCTTTAAGTGAGATTAGTAAAAAAATGTCCGAACTCCGTCATACATACAGACAGATCATCCATCCATCCATCAGCCAAAGGACGTCCACTGCTGGACATAGGCCTCCCCTATGGATCTCCAATAAGACCGGTTGGAAGCGGCTTGCATCCAGCGCGATCCTGCGGTCTTAATGAGGTCATCCGTCCACCTTGTGGGTGGACGTCCTACGCTGCGCTTGCCGGTACGTGGTCTCCACTCGAGAACTTTTCGACTCCACCGGTCATCAGTCCTCCACGCTATGTGCCCTGCCCATTGCCATTTCAACTTGCTAATCCGTTGGGCTATGTCGGTAACTTTGGTTCTTCTACGGATCTTCTCATTCCTGATTCGATCCCGCAGAGAGACTCCGAGCATAGCCCTCTCCATAGCTCGTTGGGCTACTTGGAGCTTACTAATAAGGCCCATAGTGAGAGACCACGTTTCTGTGCCATAAGTCATCACTGGCAACACACACTGATCGAAAACTTTCGACTTGAGGCACTGAGGTATGTCGGACGAGAAGACGCTACGCAATTTTCCGAACGCTGCCCAGACAGATATTTACATTAAACTATTCACAATGACCCGTTTTCTCGATTCTCGACGTTGTCACCTAATAAGTGCTTGTAACCGAGCACTTTGGCATCGCGCGGCGTTGTAGTCGGCTTGCAATCGCCTTACGACTAACTAAAAAGCCTGCCCACTGCGTAGCTTGGGCAGGGTTTTGGCTCAGACAGTTTCTCGCATGATTGTGACTCTATAGATATTTGCTCGAAACATAAGAATCATCCATCTATCAGCCATATAACGCTCACTGCTGGACATAGGCCTCCCCTATAGATCTCCAATAAGACTGGTCGGTAGCGGCTTGCATCCAGCGCGATCCTGCGGTCTTAATGAGGTCATCCGTCCACCTTGTGGGTGGGCGTCCTACGCTGCGCTTGCTGGCGCGTGGTGATGACCGATGGGGTCGAAAAGTTCTCGAGTGGAGCATAAGAATAATAGATGCATAAAGAAGTCCTCACCGCTCCTCGCAGAGTTTCTCCTCGTGATGCTGCAGCGAGTGGCGCGGGAACACCTGGGTACAGAACTTGCATTCCGAGGGCAGTTCTGACACGGTCTTCTCCACGGCCAGGTTCCGGGAAGCCGAAGTCTTGGAGATCTCCACGCGGCAGTTGGGGCAGGTCGCCGCCTCGTCGCGGAGCCTCGCGTCCGCCAGCAAGTGCGTGAAGCACGGCGCGCACATCAGGTGTCCGTTCGTGCACTATAACAGGTAACCTCGATATACTTTACTACATCATAGTCAATAGTAAAAATTAATCAATTATAATTTTTTTTGATATTGCAAAGTTATAGTGAATGATGATCCATAGGCTTCTTTCTGAACTAGTATAAATCAAGGTGTATAGAGATATATACAGGGTTATTTCTAATCAATTAGCATCCTTTTAGGGGCTTATTCTGTACATCAAAACTAACAACTTTTGGTTCTGCGACTTTTGTCAAAACACAAAAAAACAGCTGTTCCATACATTTTGCCGCGGGTGAACGATACTTTTCTATGAAACAATTTTTTTTTTAGTTTTGACAAAAGTTGCAGAACAAAAGTTGTTAATTTTGATGTAGGTACAGAATAAGCCCCTAAAAGGATGCTAATTGATTAGGAATAACCCTGTATAGGCTGAATCATATAAATTGGCGGGTGTGATGTTAGCCACAAGCCGCGGATAGCTCAATTCTGACTGAAGCTAATTTAACAGCTGCACGAGGATTGGGTTATCCGCAGCTGGCAACTAACTTCACGGTTGTTTTAACCGTTTAGCCATGTCAGAGGCCTTCAGGCGGCCTAAAAACTCTGACACCAGGGCTAGCCACCCGGCCTATACGAACTTACTTACTTTTTTTAACTAACTTCACAGCTGCCAAGATGTATGAGTCAGTGTATAACACACGATAGGATCATAGGATTGTAGGGCTGTATCGTATGTTACAACATATTTTATTTCTGAATGGACCATGGGTAATTAATTTAGACAGGTATTAATACATACATACGAGGGTCAAACTGAAAGTTCTTAGAACTGGCCACTTATAAACAATATAATAAAAAAATAATTCTATAATTTGAAAATAGAACTCTTTGCCAATATTACTGAGTATATACTTCATTCATTTGTCATTTGTTTTACGATTTGGCGGCAAATTGAAAATTGTCTGTGTCACGTCAACATGAATTTAACACGAGAAAATTTTCGTGCAATGATTTTTTATGACTTTCGATGTCATTTAAGTCAACAAGAAAGTTATGATAGACTACGATTGGCCTTTCACGATGAAGCCCCATCTCGTGCGACTGTTTACAACTGGTTTAATGAGTTTAAACGTGGTCGCACTAATCTCACTGATGATTTACGTGAGGGACGGCCTTCTACGGCGACGACTGAAGATAACATCTGTGTTGTGCGGCGTATGATAGAGACTGACAAAAGAGTGACCTATCAGCAGATTCGGACAAGCTTAGGCATCGGTATGAGTCAAGTGCACAAAATCCTACACGAACATTTAGCGGTCAGGAAGCTTTGCGCCCGGTGGATACCTCATAATTTGACTGAGGCTCAAAAACTCCATCGTGTGGATTGGTGCCGTAAAATGATTGAAAGATTTAACGGAGGTGACTCAAATGCTGTGTTCGACATACTAACAGGTGACGAAAGCTGGATTTACTGTTATGATCCTGAAACCAAAAGACAATCTGCTCAGTGGGTGTTTCCTTTCGAGGAGTTGCCAACTAAAGTGAAGAGAGATCGAAGTGCGGGGAAAAAAATGGTGGCCTCGTTCTTTGGAAGGATAGGTCATTTCGCGACAATTGTGTTAGAGGATCAAAAAACAGTTTCTGCAGAATGGTACACTACCAATTGTTTGCCACTTGTCTTGGAAAAAGTTCGAGAGAAACGACCTCGCAGTAGGATCCTCCTTCACCACGACAACGCCTCATCGCACACCGCCAAGCGAACGATCGACTATTTGGCGACATCAAACGTTGAATTACTGGGTCACCCGCCGTATAGCCCCGACCTCGCGCCTTGTGATTTTTATTTATTTTCAAAAATTAAAGAAAAACTTAAAGGAAAGCGGTTTATGAATGCTGAAGAAGCGGTGGCTGCGTATCGCGATGCCATTGAAGAGACCCCTAAGGACGAGTGGGCAAAGTGCTTTTCCCAGTGGTTCCATCGCATGCAGCGGTGTATTGACGTGAATGGACAATATTTTGAAAAGATATAATAAAACTAATAACTGGCTAATGTAATCAGTTTTTGATTTTCTAAGAACTTTCAGTTTGACCCTCGTATAACACCAGTCAATGCCTCAGATAAAATATTTAAATTGATGACTGCGCCGCACGCGGCCTACAGGACTAGCGGGCGTTCAACTATTGGCCCGGGAGGTAAGCGCGGAAAATGCAACTACTTTCTAAAGGATGATTTTTTTGTATTACTTTGTCATGGTGTGTACCACAATACCACAGGGTCAGTCAGCTGCGTTCCTTAGCGTTTGGTGGGAATACACATTTAAATTTCTTTTTTAAATAAATGAGTATCTTGCAACTACTTCTAAAAGCTAAAAATTGGTGTATGGGTACCTGAAACAAGTAACAGAGCCTGTCAGTCTGCCTGACAGGCTTTAAAGCAATGTTACTGTACTGTTACATGTTTCAGGTAATTCAAGCTTTTAGAAAGTAGTTGTAGTTTTTGCGCTTATCTCCTGGGCTATATACTGCGACGCTCACTGCAGCGGAGCGCTATTGTGACATACGCCATGTAAAAAAAACTAACAGAATATTTTGGCGCTTTATGCTGCACAACACCGCTCAAACGCGACCCAACCTCTAGATATCAATTTATAATAGCAGATTTGATATTTAGAGAACCATTAGTACTATAATTATAATGTTGTTCAATACAACTCATGTATAATTGATAACATTTAATGCACAAATAAAATCAAATGTATAATTGTGTGTAGTTGTTTTGTTTGTTGAGCAAAGTCCCACCCAGATCTTTCCAGTTTAAAACTCTCAGATCTCTAATCACCTTTTCAAGGGACTATATTCACCCACTACATATATTATTCACTGAAGCCTGCCTCAGCTAATAATAAATATTTTCAATGAGCCTGCCACTTTTCATAATTAGAAATCTTTGCTAGGTTGCTTCAAATATTATTACATATGTATATAATTGACGACGACCTGCTGCCAGGGTGGCGCAGGAAAGCCCGAGATAAGGAGCTCTGGCAAATTCTAGAGGACGCCTATGTCCAGGGTGGACAACCTAATATTTAAAAAATAGAATTAAGAGTAATGTTTTTCAAAAGGTATTTGTATATTAGTGAATAAAGGCTATTTTTATTTTATTTTTTATGTATACACATAATTCTACTGTATGTGTGTGTGTATGTGTCACTAAACTCCTAAACTGGACTGAAAAAATTCATCCAAATCAGTCTGGCTGTATCGAGTTAGACTAATTTGGATGAATTTATTGTATGCATTTGGGTGGCGCCTTGGTTGGTTTAGATTCAGAAATCAGCCCGGTAGATGGCGCTGCAGTCAGTATGAAGTTCGCAGAATCAGCTAGTTATTTATTTGATCTTAATAAAAAATAAGCTATGGTAGATAGCTTACTTTTTATTGTAATAATACAACAGTAGATAAACTTTCCACTTATGCCAAGGAAATTTCGCTTGATTTAATATTGGTGGTGGTTTGAAAAATATCTTATTCAGTACTAAATCAGATGTGAATAACTCAATATTGAGCTATTCAAATCCATTGAATATTTGATCAGGAAAAAATATGTAACAAACAGTTTTTTAGGTAAAATATGTTGGACAAAATGAATGATAATGATTGTATCTTTATCTGTAATGCTTTGTATCCTATTATGTGTAAAATGTTTCCAGAAAAGTAATGATTTGTCTGTAAAAATATTGTGCTTATACATCTGCGTTTCCTTTAAATACCTACATACATATAGCTGAAAATAATGGATCTGCTGTCTTAAGTCTTTCTTCAATATAAACTAACTTAAAAGTACCTATACTAAATGCAATGTAACCAGTGAGGATGTGTTATTTTTAACAAAATAGTATTATTGGTGACCTAACTGCTACCAATACTAAATATTTTGATATATAAAAATGTATTATAGTTCCTGAAATTTGCTATCTGTTGTTTATGTAAAGTTTATTATTATTAATTTAGGTAGAAACTGTAAAACATATATTTTGCAAATCAATAAAACTGTCATAACCTTTTCAGAAAATTCTAAATCATATTACCTATTTATTTGTATTGGATAGATGAAAAAGGAATAATCTTCCCTAATATTTATCAAATAAAGACATTAAGTACCTAACCAAATACATGAATAAATACTGTGTAAAAATGAATGCACCTATTCAAAATGTCTGATGTTAGGGATGGGGAAACAAAGGGTAGTGAACTGAATAAACAAGATATCTCTGAAACATTTCTTTATTGAAGTGAAATGTTACAAGAGTACATACTATTTACCAGCTACAAGGTCATACAAACTAGTTACACAATTCAAAGGCCACTCCTAGATACATGTACACTATACAAATAGGTCACAAAACTTCAATATACATCATGACTCCAAGAACAAAAAGGAACAATCTTATAACTTTTCAGTCTTGTAGAGTATCACAACAAAGAGCGTCAGTTCGATCATGGCTTACATAAATAGGTCATACATTCTAACGCATATACAATAAAATTTAAATGACGCCGTAAATTCTACGTCTCAAAATGGAGACTGGACTGAATGCGTCGTGTAGGCGTCGGCACGACGCATTATGTCGTTTCGCAAGAAGAAAGAGCTCGGGCTCTTACGTAATGCAAGGGAATCGATCTGTAAAACAGCTGATCGTCAGCTAGCGGGGATCAGCTGTTTTAGAATACCTGATACACGGCGGCCGGGGGCAGGTCCAGGCACACTGCGCAACACAGGATGCCTCCGAGCCTGTACTCGAGCTTGTTGGCATCGGCGTCCGAAACTTTGCGCTTCTTAGGCAGGGGCTCCTCGTCTTCATCCAGGGACGCGACCGCGGGCGAGGGCGGCACGGGCTCGCCCTCGCTGGACGACGGCGCGGGCTCGGCTTGCGGTGCCTCCTCCATACCGCCTTACAGTATAAACAACGCGAAAGAACACAACGCAACACTAATAGCGTCTGATTGACGCAGATCAAAATATCGAGCGACAGCAAGACAAAGGTTTGTTGTGTTTTGTTTTTATAGCATCACCCGCCCGCTCCCCGCGTAACACCCTTCGATAGTGATGAGACAAAAACCGGAAAAACGCTATTATGCATTTTTTATGTAACATTGAATCTTGGCTTCGATACATTATGCATTTGCCATTGTTACATTTTATGGTATTCATTTTATCTTCAAGGCTCCTTTACACACAGGCGGTACGAGCGGTATAGCAGACGGGCGGGCATCTGTATTGTACTGGTTATATAAGAAGGGCTCACACAGGTCCGGTCGCGGTACTGCCGTACCGCCCTTTACCGCTCGTACCGCCTGTGTTTGATGGCGCCTTTAATTAAGATTGTTTCATTGATTTAAATCAATCATACTAAATCTTTTTTCATAATATATTCATATACCTATGTGTATTTTCATTTTACAATTCAATTCAATTTTGTGGTAGGTACATAATCAATTACAACTACAAAGGTTGACTTGTACATTGACATTAATTAAATGTGGGTATAATAATGAAGTATATGGGTATATAATGAGGTATAATAATGAAGTAGGTACGAAGTATAGGTGTAAAAAAAAGACTAAAAAAAGAAAGCTTTGCCAAAAAAGACTTTATTTAATAGGTATCAGCCACAGAGTACTCTGTTATATACAGAAAGTGTTAGCTAAATAGGTAAATGAAGAGGCCAGAGCATCACCATCATCAGTACACAATAAAATTATTGATAAACAAAATTTTTATACCCAGGCTCCAGAAACAGACACTCTTAGAAAACAATAATTGTCATAAAATATTAGTTTTATTTACACAAGAGTCACAAGTAGCACTTAATACCTAAAAAATAACATCAATAAAGTACATTGCAGACCCTGACAAACAACCTAGCCAATTTTTAAGTCTGTTGGCACTTGGCAGTAGGATGTCTCTCTGGGATAAACTGTTCTCACACTTTTTTCTCAAGTTCTTTGGGAGCCTCTATGCCAAAATATATTATGAAGTAGTGGTATTGTGAATCCATACAATCGTAATTACTTCAGCAAACATTTCTGATTAAGTGTAGTGACAAGCACTGTCTTGTAGCACTTAAATCATATATGACATTGATTAGAATTGCTCTAAAATTCTCCTATTTCAATATCTCAAAGATATTGTTACGCTTTGATCATATTTTAGGTTTCTTGGTGAGGGATCCATAGGCTGAAATGACAGTGCCTTTTGTGCCGGTAACGTTGCTAGTAAGGGGCTGCTGTACCAGGCCCGCTGGCTTGATCGCCAACTTGTTAGAAGCATTTGGTGCTGCCTGGTCCCACTTTGATTTCCTCTTTTTTTCATCATCACTCTCCGGTTTTTTCGCTACTCCACTTATGAAGTCTATTTTAGATAATTTATCTTTCCTGTCCTTTTCTCTCCTGTCCATTTCCACCTTTTGTACGCGAGACAGCTCATCATAGTATGATTCCTTTCCCCATTTTAAGGGGTCGTAGATTTCAGGTGGATAGTTTGTGTCCGATTCATTAATGTCACAGAACTGTATAAGTTTCTCGTAAATGCTAGGGTTCCGGAAGTTTTTCTTGTCCTGTATGATCCTGTTCATGTCGAGCCCCTCGGTGAGCATGCGGCTGTAGGTGCGCGCGATGTTGTCCTGGAGCTCCTTGGGGCACTTGCCGGGCGGCTCGGGCGGGATGGCGCCGTCCTCCGGCTCGGCCGGCGGCGCGTCGTCCGTGTCCGTCTCCATGGACAGCCGCCGCATGTCGTCGCGGCTTTCCGCGCCCGAGTGCTCGTCGTCCGACACCACGGTGTCGTCTACATACGACACTAACCGACGCTTCGGAGACGCCGGTGCCGAACTGGGTTTACTACTCTCCTCTTGTTTTTTAGGGCTAGCAGGGAGTGAATGCGTTTCTT
The DNA here is from genome assembly GCA_949316475.1 of Hypomecis punctinalis. Lineage (NCBI taxonomy): Eukaryota > Metazoa > Arthropoda > Insecta > Lepidoptera > Geometridae > Hypomecis > Hypomecis punctinalis. Next base: position 22,856,591 of record OX438813.1, read on the forward strand.
TTGGCTCCTCTTTGTCGGGTGTCTGGTCTTCCATGTCCTCTTCGCCTTCAGAATCCGTGTAGGTCGCTGTGAGCGACGCGAGCGCTTGAGAAGACATCGCTTGTTCTTTGGTGGCTGGCGGATATCTTATGTGCTAAAACTGATTTAGTATTTAGCAGTTTACACGTTTTATTCGATGATTTCACGAAAATTCTGACTAGCACAACCTACAATCTAAGAGCACAACTAACAGCAATGTTTATTGACTCGAATGACGTGATGAACTGATGACGTTTCACTTGTAGGGATGCAAACGATACATCGATGTTTAAAAACATCGATGTTTTAACATCGATATTGATAATGTTAACATCGATGAAACATCGTTCATCGAGAACGATGTTTTATGAACGATATTTTTTAAATGCCAACTATCTATTGATAAAAAAAAAACATTGGCTACGGCTGTTAATTATTACTGATAACTTGACTGTATTGTCTACAGTTCTTTGCCACAATAAATCTCGTTTGTCGTTGCGTTTGTATTGTTTATGTCAGCATTGACATAAACAACAAACGGTTAGCATAGCAGCTAGCACGAATTGTTGCGAAGTAGATTATAATCAAAAATTAAGATTCAATTCGAAGAAAAATACTTCAGTCTTCATCTTATTTTGCGTATCTGCGTAAGTAGTGATTGATTTAGAATTTGTTTGTTAAACTGTTTATTATTTAAATGCGAGGTTGGAAGACACATGGAAATATTTTGTAGGTTAAGTTTTTGTGGTTGTTTTCTCACATTATTTTGAATTGGCTCGATGGTTAGCTGAGGTGTAGTTATTTTATGTAATTTAGGCATTGTTTTCTCGTAAATATACTTAGAGCTAATAAAATCTACCTATGACGTGATTTGTTTATTTGCAAATAGTGATGGCAGGACGCATATTAGTACTTATTCTAGCTAAAGTATAATTATTTTATCCACCTCTTATATATGACATTCTTACATCCTCTGCTTATTGCACATCTTGCTTTATAATACTCAATATTTTCTAATCCTATCATGCAATTTTAACCCCATAATTCCTTTCTAGATTCATATTTCTACAGCATTAATTCAACTTTCTTATCTTTTCTGTCATTTATATCCAATTTTAAACACCAATAGATATTATGATTTTTATTTGGAGTGCTTTTCACACTAGATTTTTATCTCAAAGAGTTATCTTTGTGATAAGCACTTCAAAAATCTGAAGCGAACGCAGGATTTGAACCTGCCCCTTCTGATCACTAGCCCGACGCTCTAACCAACTGAGCCAGCCCACCTCCTACGCAAGCTTCAAATTTCTGAAGTGCTTACATTTCCCAAAATAAAAATCATAACATTGATTTAGCAGTGCGTCATCTCCCTTCAATCTTTAGAAGGTCTAATAACTTCTAGTTGAGTGATAACCTGTCTAATACGGGTATCACAGGTGGCGCCACCAACGCTATAAGTTGGGAAATGTAAGCACTTCAGAAATTTGAAGCTTGCGTAGGAGGCGGGCTGGCTCAGTTGGTTAGAGCGTCGGGCTAGTGATCCGATGGGGCTGGTTCAAATCCTGCGTTCGCTTCAGATTTTTGAAGTGCTTATCACAAAGATAACTCTTTGACACCAATAGATAGTTTACAAAGATACCTATCTTTTAAATAGCTTTAAGATTGCTTGCACAACACACGAAACTTCATATTGTATAGACAAAACGATTAATCTTCCATATTTAAAGCAATGACTTACATAATCCTAAAAACATCGAAAAAACATCGATGTATCGTTCATAGTCATCGATGTTAAAATTTTTAAAATATCGATGTTTTTTATGAGCGATGTTGCATCCCTATTCACTTGCTTGACATTTGACAATGAAAATCTTGACGTCTTTACTTCTAAGTTTTTCTAATTTCTTTCTGCACTTGGAGATACTATGTTTCTGCAGATTTTGATTTGGATTTGTAATTTTTTAAATTGTTGTATTTTTCATATAATTATTTAGTTTTGGAATTACGTGAGAGGACAACACGGTATTTTTTCACGCTTTTCAGTGCATTTTCACACATCTTATGACCGTGTTTTTCGGTACCAATGATATAAATAAAATAAAAAGGTGTTGTAGTGGTTGGAGTATTTTTTTATCAACGATAGAGTTTTAATTTTTTATTCTCATTGACGTTGACATATTAAGCAATTTTAAATTTGACACTTTTGACAATGACAATTGTTCCATTTCATTGCAATGACACTTGCCAATGCCAATTTTCGAATGGGGTGTTGTGTTGGAATTTGAGTTGGTTTTTGAGAATAAAATTATTGACACGGGAAGTAATGGCATCTATTTGCGAAATAAAGTAACAGGAGCAGTAGCAGCTGAAAACACGTCATATAATCTGAGAGCATGGCGACACAACCGAGGGACTCCACAGAGTTCCCCCCCGAGATCATCTTGAAGCCCCTGGCGCTGATCGGGCTGTCCGGGCTAGACGCCGTGAACAATGCCGTGCACAAAGAGATATGGGACGCGTTCTCGAACAACCGTCGCGCCGATCGTACGCCCGTGCGCTTTAAACTGCTCAATAACACATTCGAGTTCCCCGTCGTAAAGCCCAAACGGAGCTCCTACGAGTGGTACATTCCCAAGGGTATTCTCAAGAAGAACTGGATTCATAAACGCATTTCGCTGATTCCTGCTGTAGTAGTGATATTTTACGATATGGACTGGAACGATCCCCAGTGGAACGAGAAGACGATCGAGTGCGCCTCCAAAGTTCAGTCCATCCGCGCTGCCGTGGAGGGTCATGCCACGCGCATTGCCGTGGTGGTGATCCAGAGCCGGCTGTCACCGCCGCCGTCGGAGTACATGCTGGGCGCAGAGCGCGCGCAGGCGCTGTGCGCGGCATGCGAGATCCAGTCCAAGGCGCTGTTCGTGCTGCCGCACAGCGACCACCTGCTTGGCTACATCGTGCGACTCGAAAACGCCTTCTATGACATCGCACAGAACTACTACCACCACGAAACCAAAAACATCAAACAGCACAGGGACCATCTCAACAAAACTACTCACCAGTACTTGTTTGTGAGACATCAGTTCAAACTGGGCTTCCTGAACGAGTTGAAGCAAGACATGAGCACGGCACACAAGCACTACATGCATGCATACAATAATCTCCTAGAAACCCGAGCGGTTGATACCAACATTCATGAAGTGCGGACTGTTGCTGGATACATCAACTACAAACTTTGCAAACTCTTATTTGCTCTTAATCTACCGAGAGATGCAATCGCTCAACTGAAATCTCACATTGAGAGATACAAAAATAGAATTGGATCCACGGAATTGCTATTTGAACATTATGGCTGGATAGCCAGACAATATAGTGCCTTTGGGGAATTGTTTGATGAGGCGATTCGAGCAGGGCTGCCTGCTATTCAGACCCAGCACCCTGGCTTCTACTACCAGCATGCAGCTCAATATACTGTGAAAAGGCGCCAAGCCATGAGGTCTGTCTGCAGTGAAGCCCTGCAATACCCTCCCACCCCTGATCCCATGGAAGGTATTGTGGAGTTCTATGGACAGAGGCCATGGCGGCCTGGCCGACTCAGTGCTGACCCCCACGACCCACAAAAAGAGCAAGTGGCCATCCTGGCTCTCCAGTACAATGAGCGCATCTTCAACCACTCCACCATGATCATCAGTTTCCTTGGGTGTGCCATTTCACAGTTCAAGACATTCCACTCTCCTCGAATGAGGAAACAACTGGTGGTAGAAATGGCAAACGAATACTACTACTCTGCCGACTATGGAAAAGCCTTAACCCTTCTATCCCACATGCTCTGGGATTACAGGAGAGAAAAGTGGTGGTTCCTAGCTTCTCATGTGCTGAATAGGGCCCTGCAGTGTGCTTACCTATCTGCCAAAATACAAGATTACATCCAGCTGTCAGTGGAAGCTCTGTCGAAATTCATTCATGTGCCAAATGATGATAAAGATAGAATTTTCAGGAACATATTAACTGTTCTTAATTTAAATATACCCGGGCCGGAGCCCGAGCTGCCGGCGGGTGCGGCCTCGCGCGCGCTCGAGCTGTGGCAGGCAGCCGTGCAGGAGGAGCCGCTCACAGTGGCCGTGGACATGGCCAACATCAGCAGCTTCTTGGAAGTCAAGCCCAAGTTCACTCAGCAGAAGTACAGGATGGATGAGATTATACATATTGAAGTATATGTGAGGCTGTCTTACTCTGCACCGCTCGAAGTGAAAAAAGCCTTCCTAACAATATCTAGTCCTACAGAAACTATTGAAATACCTGTAAAAGAAGATGGCAGCGATAGCATACACCTGGAGGGTGGGAAAGTGAAGAAATTTATTTGTCAATTCAAATCTAATCCCCATGACAATGGATCAGAGTTGCACATCAAGAATGTGTCTTTTGTACTGGATTCTGATAGAAAAAGAAAAATAGTATTGAATTTTAAAATGGATGATAAAGTAACAGAATCTACAATACATCCAGAACTATTACATTTCATAACAAGTCCGAAAGCAGACTTTGAGTTTGATTGTATAGTGCCTTTGACGGTGGCCTCTATTACTTCTAGAGAGTGTAGGTTATCAATGAGTGTCACCAACCAGAGCCCAGCATTGCAAGGAGAGTGGTTTCCGACAACATTTACTATCACAAACAATGAAGAACATCCCGTGTATGACTCGAAACTCACTCTAAGCTTGCTCAGCTCTCCGGACAATCCCAATCCAGACACTGTCACAGAGCTCAGTTTGAAAGAAGGGGAGTCTCAGACGCAGCCTTTAAATATCAATATTCCCAATATTGGTAAAAACTCGAATTATTCAAACATGTTCTATCTCAAAACAAACAGAACCGCCACCGCCACTGTCCAGATAAAAGTATCCTATTTCATAGACCTTCCCGAGATATCAAAGTTAGAGTGTGTTAAGGATTTTACAACTAAAATAACTGTGATCAAACCATTCGAAGTGAGCACTAATTTTGTGGCTATGAACTTCAAACCCATATCCAAATGTTTTATTGATGACCCGTTTATAGTCATGCCTCAAATAAAAATCTTGAGTCCCTGGGATCTATTGATAATGGACACAGAATTGGAGCTCATTGACTGTTACAGCTACGGAGACAAGAGCAAGCCCCCATCTTGCATTAGCAATCTTGAAGTGGCAGAGAAAAATATAGCATCTGATGCTATTTGCATACAGGCAAAGTTCAAACCAAAAGATAGTCCAACTAGAGTGGGCCTCTACAACATAACCTGGCGAAGGAAAACCAATACAGATGAGCAGAAGGTGATGAGCAGCACAGCTTTGCCCGGCCTGCTGGTCGACGAATGTCCTATTGCTGTGGAAGTCAATTATCCTGAAGTAGTAGACCTATTGAGCTCAATGCCTCTCAAATGCACCCTGATCGGGAAGTCTAACAAACCTATAAGATTGAGTTTGACAGTGGAAGGCACAGACGCTTACATGTTCTCTGGGTACAAGAAAATGTCAGTGACGGTGCCGCCGCATGGGAAGGTGGAACTCTGCTACAACATCCACCCCCTGTTCCCTGGCAATACCACACCGCCACGGTTAAAAGCCACAGTCATCGGCGATAGCTCCAGTCAAGAAGTAGTCAGTGAAATGTTTGATAAGATCTTTCCAGACAATATATTTGTTATGCCTAAGTACAATAAATGAATTGTATGAAATATCTAATTTGGTTCCAATATGTAATTATTACTGTACATATGAACAAAAGTGTGTTAAGTTATATCATTAGTTACCTGTAATTATTATTTTAACAATAAATCCAGTTACTTGTTAAGATTTCATATTTATTTCAATGAACTAGTATCTAGTGAACCCGAGCTGGGCTACGCTTAGAAGCACTTAGGTAAATTGTGTTTGAATTTACAATAAATGGGGATTCCAAAGCCACTTTGAATCTTTTGAAATAATCCTGTATATTATTTGGATAAAAGCAAATTAGAAGAAATTTCATATTACATGATATAGCTATAGCTCTAAAGACCTAAAAGTATCCTATCACAAATAAATAAAAAGCCATTTACTTGACAGTAATTAAATTTTATTCTTAGAAAATACTAATCTTTACGCAACTGGAATCTCTCTTCCTGAATACCATTAGCAGTGATAATGAGAATATAAATGGAGTCTCCAGTGTAGATATCGCGCTCGGCAGCACTGATGAACACATCCTTCAACAGGGCGAGGGCTTTCTCTTTAGGAAGGGGGGCCTCGGTTACATTCTGCATGTTCTTGAGTCCTATCTGGTTATCGAGCAGGGGCTGCAGCTGCGCGCCCGCGGAGCCTCCCGCGCGGTAGTTGGAGCGCTCGCAGTGTCCGATGGGATCGTAGCTGTACACGCAGCCGCGGCCCTCCGCGTCTAGCCCGGCCAGCACGTTCGACACGTAGTAGGGGAAGAAACGCTTGTAGTAGAGCGTCGTGGAGAGCATCTGTGCGACCGCCGGGGTGGACATGCTTTTGTTGTGTTCATGCGTGTACATCTGCAAGTGCGCGGTCAACATCCGCGTCAGGGTCAGCGTGTCGCACCAGCACCCCGTGGCGCCCAGCACTGTGCGATCCGACAATCGGAAGAGTTTCTTCTGCTCTCGCGTGTAGATGGAGAAGCCCGTGCTGAGACGGGTATCCGCGCCGATCACGGCATAGTCCTCGCCGGCTATGGCGACGACACTGCCACCGTTGTCCGCGTAGGGCTCGAAGCGGTGCTGCTTGGCTCCAGGGATAGCATATTCAGGAAAGTTTTCTTGAGCGTTCAACATGGTTTAATTTGGCTAAACGAAAGAAATTAACGTAAAACTAGCACGGTGACTTCGCATTCACAAACAAATCGGTGACATGCAGAATTTTGACACTTGACAGTACATTTTTGATATGTCAAGTCAATTGTTTTTTTTCCTTATCGTTGAAACCGGTAATATTCAAAAAATAACCGAATATTTGGCAGATTCAATAGACAGTTTTATATTTTTTGAATTGACATTTTTGGCTTTCAGATCGTATTGTATTGTCAACGTCAAACCGGCGAGAATTAACTGAGCTGACGTGTTTTTCGTGTTTTCTTTTGGAATTAAATTCCCTGATTCTCCAAAAATGAGTTCCCTGACCGCGGTCATCCCGAAATTGTACCAGGAATACACCAGCAAAACATCCAAGAAACTTAAAATCATCGATGCCTATTTACTTTACATATTTCTAACTGCGGTCATACAATTTGTATACTGTTGCCTTGTCGGCACTTTTCCATTCAATTCTTTCTTGAGTGGCTTTATCTCTACTGTTAGCTCATTTGTTCTGGGTGGTATGTATCATCAATGATTATTAAAACCAAAAACTATTAATGGAACAAGTCTGTTTACAGATACTACACTTAACCTGTTGTTGCAGTTTGTTTGCGGCTGCAAGTGAACCCAGAGAACAAGAATGAATTCCAGGGTCTGAGCCCCGAGCGCGGATTCGCAGACTTTATATTTGCACACTTGGTTCTACACCTCGTTGTCATCAACTTCATAGGATAAACATATACTCTTCTAATTTTATATGCCTAAGTAAAATTACTAATTCACCTATCACAGATGTTTTATTTGAAAGTGGTTGTCCTCGGTTAGTGCAAGAAACCAAAGTTTGACTGCCTCAGTGGTTCAATGGTTAGTGGTCCTGACTTCTGGATCAAAGAGGCGTGGGTTCGATTCCCACCCAGGGTAAGGATTTATGTGATGAACACAGGTGTTTGCTCTGTGTCTGAGTGTTATTTAGGCACTATCTATAAAGTATGTATTACAGTCTCTGGCAGCCATATCAGAAGCTTTGCTTAGTTTGGGGTCAGAGACTGTGTAAGATGTCCCCTAATATACAGGTAGTTTAACTGACCGATGGTACATCCTTTTGTCTTCGCACATGTGCCTAATACCATTGTGCAGGGTGGAAGCACTACAGTGCCCACCCCTTCTTTTGTTTAGATAAGCTTAGTGTAAAATAGAATAAGTTTTGACAAGCATTAGTTAAGTTACCTTGTAAGAACACATATATATATTTTATTAAACTATACTGTCCCACTCCTGGGCAAAGGTCTCCCCCATTTTCTTCCATGAGCCTCGATCCATCGCTATTTCCGGCCAATCCCTCTCGAATGAGTCAAGATCGTCACGCCAGCGCTTCTTGGGCCTTTCCTGAGACTGGGCATGATCGTCACGGAGTGGGTGCCTGACGGACGACGCAGCCAGGGAAGGCCCCTAAGATATAAAAACAAAAAAAAGTAGTCGCGTGTTTTGCAGTTTACAGCTTAATTTAGGGTTGCTGTTTATAATAAGAACCCGTGGTGGTCTAGTGGTAGTAACACCCAACCTGCAATCGTGAGGCCGTGGGTTCAAATCCTGATCCCATACCAATGAGTTTCTTTGGAACTTATGTACAGAATTTCACACCATTGGCTTTATGGTGAAGGAAAATATAGTGAGGCAAACTGCAATACGTCCATAGAAGAAATTAGATGGCATATGTGAATCCACCAACCCGCACTGGGCCAGCGTGGTGGACATGGCCCAATCACCCTTCATGGATAGGCCTACGTCCTGCAGTGGACTATCAATAATAAGCCGCGTGCGAGTCGAACTCGCACATGAAAGGTTCCGTACTGTACTGGAGCCCCCTAAATATTTATGTGAATAGGTATTTCAAGCATCTTTCTGTTGCCATTATTAATTTCGAGTGAAAAACGGCTAAAAAATCAGGTTTGTTGTATAGGAATAAATACTAATAATACTTCTATACAAGGTAAGGTTGCCAAGTGAAACATAGCTTATTATTTTTGTCATTTCATTTTGCACATTTCGGCAACCTTGTGTGTAAATTTAAATTTAAATTCGGCAACGTAATGTATCTAAAAAACAAGAGAATGTATGTTTTGTCAAAAAAATAATTCATTTTTTTAATCAAAAATATTGGCGGTCACATTTCGCAAGGCAACCTGCTAAATATATATTTGTGCCTTGGGTCCGGAAGGATTCTATTCAACACATTTATATAAAAAACAAATGAAGGATATACTTTCCTATAAATTAATAAAACATTAGTAACAAATACTTGCGGCCAAATTTAGCAAGGCAACCCTGTTAATATATTCTCCTATTCATAATTTTAGTTTGAACTGTGTACGCTATGAGCGGGATGTTCTTGTGGTGGTATCTCGGGCTATTATAGGTTTGTCCCATGATTTGTTCTTTCCTAAACTACATTTGCAGTAAAAATATTAGACTGATAAAATTATATAAACATGTATGGACAATAATATTCAGGGAAGGGAAATTAAAGAAGCATTTTGCATGATGTTGATTTTATTTTGACTAGTCATGAATTAATTTTCATAGTTGCAAGAAATAGCAGACAAAAGTAAATTTTAAAGCAATTAAAATTAAATAAGTACATTTATTCCTATTTATTATCCACGGAACATCAACATTCCTTGATCCAACCTACCATATTGGTACGGCTGCACAATAGTGCCTTGTAATAATTATATGAGTGCAAATATCAAGTGAAATATAAAACAAAAACAGGTAGTTTGGACTACAACAATAGAAAAAGTATGCATATTTAATTGGAAGCTAAATAATAAAAATATACCAATATGAACTGTATTAGAAGCAAACGTTTTTTATTAGTGTTTTACTAATAAAAAACGTTTGATAAATGTTTCATCTGAATAATTTAAACTAAACAAGTGTTATTATGTCATATATTTGTCAGTGTAAAGTTGAGCACTCCATTTATTTCAACAAAAAGCAAGTTAATTTTTAAAATTCAATCTTTTACAAAAATACATTTTCATTACAAAAATAAACCGTTCACTACGATTTTTAATTTCACCATGTCAGAGTAGACAAACGTAAGTATCATTCGTATAGGCTGGATCAAATTTTCTGGCAGCTGTGAAATTAGCTACAAGCTGCGAAAACCCCATCCTGATTGAAGCTCACATAGCTGCGAGCGGATTGGGTTTGACCAGGTCATAGCTCAGGTGCCTCAAGTCGACAGTTTTCGACCAGTGTGTGTTGCCAGTGATGACTTATGGCACAGAAACGTGGTCTCTCACTATGGGCCTTATTAGTAAGCTCCAAGTAGCCCAAAGAGCCATGGAGAGGGCTATGCTCGAAGTTTCTCTGCGAGATCGAATCAGGAATGAGGAGATCCGTAGAAGAACCAAGGTTACCGACATAGCCCAGCGGATTAGCAAGTTGAAGTGGCAATGGGCAGGGCACATAGCGCGGAGAACTGATGACCGATGGGGTCGAAAAGTTCTTGAGTGGAGACCACGTACCGGCGAGCGCAGCGAGGGACGTCCACCCACAAGGTGGACGGATGACCTTATTAGGACCGCAGGATCGCGCTGGATGCAAACCGCTATCAACCGGTCTTATTGGAAATCAGCAGTGGACGTTCTATGGCTGATATGATGATGATGAGGTCATAGCTTACTTCACAGCTACAAAGAACTTTGATTCGTCCCATATCATCTAACCTAAAAGTGAGCGTAAGCTAGCGTGGCATAGCAAATGGACGTCCGTATTTACATATTTAAACTACACTAATTTTGACTCTAAAGAATATATCACAAAAAGTGAACTTAGCCTAGACTACGTTTACGAATCATCTCAACGGTGATCGAGCGCGAGAGCCGCACTAGATAATTTAACATCAATTAAATAAAGTAACGCTATAGCCTACCGAAAGTCTTAGGGTTAAACTTCGCATCTGTACAATGTTTATACAGGGTTATCTGCTTAGCTTAAGCCAAAAGGGGGTGATTAAGACCATTATTATGAACAACTTTTACTATGACGCCAACTCAAAATTTTAGAAAATAAAATCAGCTGGTTTTTTTTCTCGAATTTCTGGTTAGTCCTATAGAAAAAATTGTTCATTATGATCGTCTGAATCACCTCCTTTCGGCTTAGTACATTAGTTCTGGGTAACCCTGTATTTTCCGTATCGAAACAGCTAAACCGTTACAAATGTTTGGAGCCTCCGCGGGGGCTGCGGGCGCCGGTCGCTGTGTGCACCGACAATGGGCCCAAATTTACAGGTACCATCGTAATTTTATTAGCAATTTAGAATATTTCTGTCTCTTTTTTTTAAATTTTGCCAGATAGATCAATAGTTAAGGTTGCTATTAAATTTACGATGGCGCCTTTAAAATTGGGCCCATTGTAGTAAGAAAACACGTCGCTGTGAACTTGAAATAAGTGTCCAAATATCACTTATTACTATAAAGAATCCAGTTGTGTCAGTTTAGTCCAGTCAACGTCATTTTGTTTAAATTTTCAGCTACCTACCAAATCTACAGTAAATTATTGTACTATTGTTTTTTCTATCATCACCATAGATAACTGAAAATCTAAAAGTATTTATAATTTGGATACTACATAATAATAAGACAATTTCCGTCTTACCACAAAAGTTTTACGCACGCTTTAGACAGTGTTTAGCAGTACAAATTGCACGATTAAACAGTATTAAAAGCGTGTTTAAGTCTTTTGTGGTGAGGCGGTTATTCTCTACATATTTAAACTTTGGAGCGTTTTCAGTTTAGGCGATTCAGTCAGTTACGTTTTTTAGTCATCTCTCATCTATTTATTATTACTATTTATCTACAAACGAACATAAAACACGATAAGTATACAACTTGGCGGCTGTGAAGTAAGCTACAAGTTGCGGATACTCCAATCCTGACTGAAGTTCACTTAAGGTGGGCTTACTAGGTCAGCGCGCGAAATTCTATTTCGTTTTTTTGGGATTGGGATTTACAGATAAACTGTTCGTTTAAGTGTAAGTTTAAAAAAACTAATTTAGCGGCCATTAATAGACAGTGTCAACGAGGTATATACAACTAGAAACCAAAACAGTAACCAGTTTATGCACAAGAGGCCACTAACTAAAAAGTAAGGTAAAAGTCTGCTACAAATTAAATAAGTGGTCAGTTTATGACCATTTATTAGGTTTTTAGGTGTATGTACCTCGTAAACGCACCTATTCATGGCCGCAAAATGAGTTTTTATGTATAAACCGTCTTACCACAAGAGTTTTATACTGAGCGTCATACAAATTGAAGGATGGGAAGTTAGCCGCAGATGACACTTCGCCGTGATTCGCTAATTATTGCGCATGTGTGCACAATGCCTATACAAATGGCGAAGTAGTGAGCTCGGGCGTAGGGAGCGCGCGGGAGGCACGAGGTTGGCGGGCGGGTGTGCGCCGGCGTTTCGTCTCTCTGGCTCCCGCGCGTACCAATATTACGGCTTTTGAGTCGAACGCTGCGCATAAATTCTCATCTTTCAATTTGTGTGGCGCTCAGTATACGCATGATTTAGACAATGTTTAACAATACAATTTGCACGGTTAAAGTGTGTTCAAAGCGTGTTTAAATCTATTGTGGTGAGGCAGAAAATTATTAGTTTATCTGCAAAAGACAAAAATGCCAAAAATTTGAATTTCGCGTACTGACCGAGACAATCAGCCTTAACAGATGCGCGAGGATTGGATTATCAGCAGCTTGAAGCTAACTTTACCGTCAGTTGTATCATTCGGCCTATAAAAGCGCATAACTTGAAAGCGCTCTTAAAGTTTTTCAAGTATGGGGCGAATCATACAAGTCGGCGGATGTGAAGTTAGCTACAAGCTGCGCAATATCCAATCCTGGCTGAAGCTCAGATTAAGCTGCGCGTTGATTGGATATTGCGCAGCTTGTAGTTAGCTTCACATCTGCCAACTTGTGTGATTCGGCCTATATATATATAACGCGTTTCGACACATTGTCGGTTTTTAAGTTCGGTCTAGGGAGCGCTGACGGGGGCGGAGTGAGGGCGCTCAGCTGTGGGGCTCGGGGGCAGGGGGCGCCGTGTAGCGGTGCCGCGCGAGGTAGCGCGCGCGCGCGGCCGCCACGAGCTGCAGCTTGCGGCGCTGCAGCGCGGTCTCGCGCTCCGCCGCGCTCGGGGAGAAGTTCACGGCGGGCTCTGGAATCGCTGCTGTGATACTGTAACGACAGAGATGAAACAAAATATTACTTCGAATACTGAACTTGATGCTGGTGTAGTATACCTCTATCCATCCATCCATCAGCCAAAGGACGTCCACTGCTGGACATAGGCCTCGAGAGACTCGAGCACAGCCCATGTCTCGACCGAATAAAAGGCTTTTTCATAGTCCACAAACGCTAAGCAAAGTGGCAGGTTATAGTCTTCGGTCTTCTGTATAACCTGCCGCAGCGTATGAATGTGGTCCATGGTGCAAAGCCTTTTCGGAAACCGGCTTGTTCGCAAGGCTGAAAGTCATGAAGCCTGCGCTCGAGACGGTTCGTAATGACCCTTGAAAACAGCTTATAAACATGGCTCAGAAGTGAGATGGGTCTGTAGTTCTTCAATAAGGTGTTGTCACCTTTCTTGAAAAACTACACCACCACGCCTCTGTTCCATGCTTCTGGCGTGATGCCCTCGAGGACGACGGTGTTGAAAAGCTTCTGGAGGACTTTTAGTACCGGTGTTCCACCCGCTCTCAGCAGCTCTGATGTGATACCGTCGTCACCCGGCGCCTTGTTGTTCTTAAGCTGATTCAGGGCCATTCTAATCTCGTACAGGCTGATGTCCGGGATATCTTCGGTGAAGTGTCGGGTCAGCTTGGCTTTTGGATCTTTGGCCACGCTGCTAACAGGCTTAGCGACCGAAGCGTATAGCTGTCCATAGAACCCTTCGATCTCCTCTAATACCTCTGCCTTGGTCGACGCTACACTGCCATCTTCTCTCTTCAGCTTTGTCAACTGGCTTTACCCAATAGACAAATTCCTCACGAACACTTTGGAGCCTTTGTTCTGCTCTATTGTCTCTTTAATATGTTTAGTATTAAAGAGACGAATGTCGCGCCGTACGGATTTTGAAATTTGTTTATTGAGCTGCCTATATGACTTTGCATCATCGGAAAACTGCAGTCTCTGTAAGCGTCGTTCGGCCATAAAATTTAGAGTTAGATCGGAAAAGTTTTGAGGTCTATTTGTACGACGGGGTCTAAAGAATTTAGCACCCACCGTCTGGACAGTTTCTACGAGCCCGTTGTTAATCTCGTCCACTGACGCAAAGTTCTCCAGGCAAGCAAAGCGATTTGAGAGCTCGAGCTGAAAGCTCTCGGGGTTTTGGATATGGGAAGGAGTAGCCCGGAGCGTAGACTTCATCAGGCGTGACCTTTCGAGTTTAACGTTAATATCCAATGTGCCTCTTACGATTCTGTGATCACTACCGGTTTTCACTCTGTGGATCACGGAGACATCATTAAATATCCGTTTCTCAGTGGTCATGATGAAGTCTATCTCATTTTTGGTGGAACCTGGGGGCTCATCGTGTCCTCTCCCTCTCTACGGACTTCAGACAACCCCACAATATCCCATCGCAACCTACTCAACTCTTCTTCCAGCTTAGCAATCCTCTCGTCAGTCCTCATTGTGCGTACGTTGTGTGTTACCTGGGCCAGTCGTCGTTTGCGGGAGTGGTAGCCGGGCGTCTGCCAGGGATTCTTAGCACCCCCTTCTCCGCCGCTACCGTAGCCCCGGGCTAGCAGAGCTGCTGGGGACTGGGGGCCTGGTCTATTTGATTTTTCCATATTTAGGGGGTATTTGCCCATAATCGCCGCGCTGGGCAAGCGATCGCAGAAACGTAGCTTCGCGGCAGGGATGCTGCTCCTCATCCCTGCCCTGTGCCATTTTAGCTACGTTTTAATCGAATGGTTATACCGCCATTAGTCGGTTCCGCTGTACCTCAGTCGGCTCTTACGACACCTGGTACTAAAGGGGGTGCTATTCTACTCTGCCGGCACCCCACCGGCACAAGAACAACAAGAATACCTATTATAAGAACCAGAAACTAGTTTGCACCTGTTGATTACTGCCTTTAGTACCTACTTTAACAAGTTTAACAAGCACATAGAGTCAATATCTAGAAAAGCCAGCAAAATGGGTGGGTTCGTCTCAAGACAAGCTAAAGTTTTCAATAATAGAAACCTTTCTTTACTTCTTTATAATAGTCTTGTCAGAAGTATTCTAGAATACTGCTCGGTCGTGTGGAACCCTAGTTACCAAGTACATGCGGACAGATTGGAGCGAGTTCAAAAACGTTTTTTTTATCACTTGGCTCTCATGGAGCATAAATGTAAATCGCTTCATTCATACAAGTCCAGACTGAAGCATTATAAAGTCATGTCTCTTCAAAAACGTCGCCAGATGACTGACATAGTAATGCTTTATAAGTTAATAAATGGTCTTGTTGATTGTCCAGACCTAATGGAAAAAATAACTTTTAAGGTACCAAAGCCTCCTAGAAGAGTGCCTTGGAAAAATACTTTTAAATTACCAAGGTGTCGAACAAATATATTATTGCATTCTCCCTTAGTACGTATGTGTTCTTCCTACGATAACGAAATCATACGCAAAAATATCGATATATTCAGGTCTGGTTCGCTAGCCTCATTCAAATATAATTTAAAACGTTTATTAAGACAGATTGATATTCATTAGTGTTTTTATATTTTATTAATTCGTTTTGTTTTAATGGATTTATTCTCTTTCTTGTATTGGATTGAATTCAATTTTTTGTAAAAGTAGGTAAATATTTATTTATTAGTTTCACTGCGTAAGTTAGGTTCGTTTTTAAGGCATTATGCTGGTAAATAAGGAAATAATGTGTTACTTCACCTGTGTAAGATTTAGGCATAAGGCTGTTTAAGAACTTCCAATAAAAAAAAAAAAATAAAAAAAAAATAAAAAAAAAGTTGTTTATTCCTGCTAATATCTCTTTTCTTCTTACTTATTCTTATTCTAATATCTACATATATATGGATAATCAACAACTTAGAAAAGGTACGGAGGCGGCAGGGGAGGGCAGACACGTGCGACGTGCTCCGGCGAGGACATACACGGACACATGACGAGGACGGCGCATACTCACTCTTGAATCGTCGCCGTGGAGGTGGAGGCGACCACGGCGAGGGTCGGCTGCAGCGGCGCGGGGTCCGCGGGCGGCGCGGGGGCGGCGGCCGCGGGCTCCGGCGGGGTGGGGGGCGGCAGCAGGCGCCCCTCCAGGATGTTGTCGAGCGTGAGGTCGGCCGAGCGCGAGGCGGCCAAGTCCGCTCGCAGCGCGCCCAGCGGGAACTGCGGGAACAACTGCTGCACCTGCGGACGATACATACATATAGAGATCCCAAAGCCATACAATAATAACCCCAACAGTCGAGGGCGCAAGGTGAATACCTGGCGGGCCATGGCGTCGAGCTGCGCGGGCGGGATCTCGGCGCGCACGCGCGTCACCTCCACCGAGAAGCTCGGCAGCCACGACACGTAGCGCGAGCCTGCAACACACGTACTTATATTACTATCACCATAAAGCAACGAATAAGTCGATCGCCAACACTCAGCGGGTTTGAGCGTTGCCAATGGTATCATACAGAACTCAATTTGGAGAGTGTTGACTGCCTCGGTGGCTCAGTGGTCAGTGACCCTAACTTCTGGACCAAAGAAGCGTGGGTTCGATCCCCACCAGGGCAAATATTTATGTGATGAACATAAGTGTTTGCTCTGTATTTGGGTGTTATTTAGTTACTATCTATATAAGTATGTATTTAAAAATAAGTATATGTAATATATCAGTCTCTGGCAGTCATATCACAAGCTTTGCTTAGTTTGGGGTCAGACGGTGTGTAAGATGTCCCAAAAAAAAAGTGTACATCGGAGCTTCACAACTATATTTTGCTTCCATTTTACAACAAGACTCTCTGAGTGAAGCAGGGTTCTACCACCTTCAACGTTAGTCTCCTTCTAATTCGTAACCAAAGTTTTACTATGTTTCAGATTCATCAATACTAACCCTCTCCGAGGGTAGACTTAGTTACAATAGTTATTATAATAAATACTGATGCTGTCCGGTGCCAGTCTTCCACGATTCTATCAATGCTATTCTAGCATAAACAGCAAATGAAGGAGTGTGAAAAGTTCCAAACTACGAAGTTCCATTTACAGAGGAGCACTCCTCCTGAGAGTTAAATCCCGAGACAGGAGGCTGTCCAAAGTGTTGGGTTTTGGGCAAAAATTGCATATTTTAAATAATGTGCGGTTTTTGAACGGACACGATAGTTCGAGGGTGGTAGTCAACCACAGACTTTTAAAAAGTAAATGCAACAGGAAACGAGCTGTGGTTGGCTATTGCAGAGGAAGTCGTAAAAGTAATAAATACATTTACTAAGAATCATGGTCTGGAACTCACACGAGGTTTTGAGGACCATTCTGATCGAGCCGTCGGAACGAAGAACAAGTCTAGATTATAGCTTAAGGAACAATGTATTGGAAGAAATAAATCTACAAAGAGTTGTTGAAATAATGGTGTTTTTACTGCATCGAGTCCTCGGTTGTCGTCACAAAAGTTAGAATTTGTACAGACCCAATCGACGCGCAATTGGCTGCCCGGCGGCTGCTAGGCGTCGATACGCTAGAAGCAGGACAGATGGTATCGACGTGTTGAAGTTGATCACTGGAGCTAGCAGTGTGTGGTGGCGGCGTGCACTCACCGTTGAAGTGGAACAGATGGTTGGGCGGCGGCGGCGTGGTCCGGCGCGCGTCGCCCGTGGCTCGCCGCGCCAGCGCGCGCCGGCACGTCGGGCACGACGCGTCCTGCTGCACCCACTGGCACAAGCACGAGCTGCCAATCAACATAACCCAATCAATATCCTCACTCAAATATATCACGAAGATCATGATACATCGAGAGAGGTCAAACTCCATTTTTAAGCAATCAAAAAAGGTCACTGTCACTGCTTATAGCGCTGCTGTTTTTCATTAGGTAGCAGCATGCATAAGCAGAAATAAAATATTATTTCCGTCTGCGGATAAAGTAACAGAATTTGTTGAGTATGAACGATTAAAAGGAACAATTTTATTAATCAAGGTCGTCTTCTTTTATCTGAAGGGAGAAATCAGACTCTATGATCGCATTTCTGATGCTGGGTTGGGCATCTAGGTCCGTAGGAGATGTTCAGAGGGTATGAGTACCCAGAGCGTCTGATAGCGGGAACGGCGTCTCAGCACCCTCACTACTGGTTGACTCGATAGCTATCTTCCGTACGACTCTAGATACATATTCACAAATAAGCACGAAAGGCAATAGAATGCAAGCAAGAGTAGTGGGAGTACTAACTTGTGGAAGAGATGCGCGCAGGGCAGCTTGCGCGCCTCCTTCATGGGCTCCCAGCAGATGGCGCAGTTATCCTGGTTCTTTTCCACTTCCTCCTTGCTCGCCATCGGACACCTGAAAAAACGTTACGGTCACACCTCAGAGCAAATAAAAAATCAAGAGAGAATGTTGTGAACAAACAAGTGAAGCCAGCCAAAACTACGCCTCGCCGTGTATAGACAATTACACACACATCCACGTAACACGAAACTACGCCTTGGCTTGTCAATCGAACTATGGCGGCGCAACACTGACCCACTCACACATGTTTAAAAAACCGGCCTCACTTGACTGTTCAACGACGTTCCCTCTTAATTTTTTTTATTTGCTCTGAGGGTCACACGTGGATCAACTACACTGGAGCAGGATTTGAAAACATGCGTACCTAACTACTACGTACTAAACCGAAGCAAACACTTCAATATACGAGTATAACAACCTAAAAACTTACACTATAGAACCTTAAACTAAAGCAAAGGTTTGAAAATACCCGTACGGAATCCTGCACTAAAACTACGTATATCTCCTTTGACTAAAACAGAGGCTTAAAAATACGCCTGTACGGAGGTACTGATGGCATATTTTCAAACCGAAAATATGCCATCACATACTTACTTAAAGATCGAAAGATAATTTGGGTTCAATTCTCGTTAGTTGTACTTAAGCGGTTGAAAATAAACCATTATAAAATGGGCACAGAGCCACGCTCCATAACTGCTGGCCCAGGTAAATCCTGGAAGGGGAGATGCACAAAACACCCCATGCAGGACGTCAGTGCATGACCTGTCGCCCCCACACCTAATAACAATTTAACATCCCATACAAATACAGTATATACAGTATAATTCTTTAACATTCTAATTTTACAACGCTACAGAACCTAGTAGTAATGTAAATATATATGTATATGATACTCGTATTTTTTACTAATGTATGAAACAGAATATTAAATGCACCTATCTTTATTGTTGAAAATTAACATTGAAGTGTAAATTGATTTTATGAATAAAATTAATATGAATATTGTATAAGTAGTAAGTCCAGGATCTAATATGGTATTTACACTCAATATTGTCGACAGGGAAGTGAGCTGGTAAAAGTGACCTGTTCACATACTAGCGCTACCCATTTCTTCCCTACCCGGGCAGACCGAGTGTAAGTAAACATGGCTACATAGTGTTGTAAAACAGGAGAGAATATGCTCCTGGAATTATGTCCCAGAAATATATTGACTTCAATTATGTAGGTGAAACGAGGGATTCGCGATGCTTATTTTTGGATTTCCCGTTGCATTTCACTAAGGGGCTGCCCACAGCAACCGTACGTTAATTTCGAACATTACATTTCTCCAAAACAGGTGCTTTTCGAAATATGTATTCTAGTTGATTGCATGTAATATTACAGTAAGGCAAGTTTTCAAGTAACTAACGATAGAGCACGTATTACAGACTTGCCAGCATTCAATGTGGCAATGATATTTCATATGTTAATATTTTATTTATATTTTTACACCATTAAGCCATTGTATTGAAATATAATGTAAGTATTTATCATTACATTTACATTGCAATATAAATTTTAACATACTTAATACACAATGTGTATTTTTATTAAACGGAAATGTGTCAACGCGTTACATCACGATCGTACGATATTCAATTACGATTCGGCCTGACCTTATCATAAAAGGAACTGACGTTTCAATAATATTAAATCATTTTTATAATTGTACAAAAACAGATAACAGTAGTGACCAAAATAAAACTTTATTACGAATAGACAGATTAGTCGTAAACAAGTGACGCGAGGTCGCGCCACTCGCGTCATAATAGCTCATCTCGTTTCCAATAAAGTCAATTACTTCTTGATACCTAATCTAAACTACGCTATTATATGGAAATCTTTCCAATTTAAAAATAAACGAGTATGACTATTTTATGTCGTTAATACGCAATATATGCTGATATACAGGGTTATTTCTAATCAATTAGCATCCTTTTAGGGGCTTATTCTGTACATCAAAACTAACCTATACTAGCCCTGGTGTCAGAATTTTGAGGCCGCCTGAAGGCCTCTGACAAGGCTATAAGGTTTAAACGACCAGGACCTACAATTTAACGTGTCATTCGAGCCACGGTAGTGCTCATTTAGGAAATGCCACCCACGGTCACCCATCCAAATACGGACCGTGCGAAACGTTGCTTAATTTCGGTGATCGCTGACCGCAAATTATGCACTATGATTGATAAAGAGAGTGATATGGTAGCCTTCTGTGGAAATTTGACTTTCACTTGACCATTTTTAAATTTATTTTGGGCCAAACGGCCTTCATTATTATAAAAATGCAAAAAAAAAACATTTTTAATTTTCAAGTTGACGCTAAGGATCTTAAAGGTGAGGATTTTTCCAAGAACAACACGCGAGGTTACTATCTAAATAAGGGTTAGTAGATCGCCAGCCATTATATAATTGTGGATAAGAGATCGCACTGCCCCAGTTCAGATGACCCTACTGCAATAGCGCAATTAAAGCAGTCATATTAAAGATAAAGTTACTGAATCGATATAAAATGACTATCGATTAGTCGACCCGATGACCGTAAATGGGAGACATTGTAGGCACAAAAGGGTTTAACGAGCGAGATAAGAAGGCCACATCAAAACCCGATTTTGGATCGATCTCGTTATCGTCGCTGGCCTAATTGCTTTCCTATTTATTTGTATATCAGCTGTAATTGAATTTGGATATAGATAGACTCATTTGTGGTTAATATTAGTAAAGGCGCGGCAGCGAAACGCGACTAGTCTACAGCTTCTTTGTCCTGATGAAGGGGGCACTAGAATACGGCATTGGTATCCCCTGCCTGTAGCAAGAGCATATTAAAAGGGGGTATCTGGGCTCGAGGGTTGGGAGATGGAGCTCAAGCCATCCACTCAAACAGGCCCGGGAAGGACGACCATGGTAAGTGACCACATTGTCGTATATGACTGTATGCGTCAATAATTGATTGCAGGACGTTAATAGGAAAGTGCTGGGAGCTCCGGTGCGTTCCCCTGGAGATCCCGAAGCTTCCAAGACAGCAGAAAGGCAGGCCACTGAGGGTTTTAGTGGGTGCAAACCCGCATAGCCCGGCTGTATCCAGAAGTAGTTGGATATCTTACGAAGATTTCCCCATAGTAAAAAAGTCTACAGCTTCTTATTCTTTTTGGTTGTGGGGACGATAAGTCCTGCACTGACGTCCAGCATGGGGTGTTTTGTGCATTTCCCCCTCCAGAGTCTACCCGAGCCCGCTCAGCTCTTTAAAAGCTGTAAAGTAGACTACAGCTTGCGGCCGATAATATTTTTAGTATCACCGCAGACGGTGGCGGTGATTGATGCATTTGGGGCTTTGATTGAATGCGATCAGTCCTAATCTATTATAATATATACAGTGTTTTATGTTTATAGCGACTAGAAGTAGCGAGCAGGCTGACACCTACTATCATCAAATAAACAAAAAAATACTCAGATTACTCAAACAGTTGATCAGAATAATTATTTTTTGCAAAAACAATGGCATGACCGACTTCAACCGTGTACAGAATTTGAACAGTTCGCACGAACCGATGTATTATCGATGCTGTGTAAGTGTGTTTGTGCGAGATGTATGTGTGTGTGACTCACGTAGTGGTGATGTGCGTGGCGCGCTCGGTGTAGAGGCGGTGCCGCTGGAGGCGCGCCTGCAGCTCATGCAGCAAGTGTCGCAGCTGCATGAGCAGCACCAGCGAGGCCATCGACACCAGCATGTTGCTGTACACCACCATGTGCACCACGTGCACCAGCTCCACCACCAGCGCCACGCTCTGCAACAGGACAATTCCGCGTCATCACGGAACTCCATTTGACTCCCCACCTCACATGTAATAAGTCCATTGAGAGCCTAGTTGTGGAAACAGCCCGCATCAACGAGTAGCAACACTCCATCCCTCATACACTAGGACCCCGATGCTGGGGCAATAATATACAGCTTTGTATGCCCTGCCGGCAGTAAGAGCCTACTGAAAATCCTCTAGGCTCCTCTAGGCTCGCAGGTGGTTGGAGATGGAGCTCTAACGATACATGCAAACAGTAAACAGAAGACGACAATGCTATGTAGCCACGTAGCCGGTTAAGCCAACATAAACTCGAGACATCATGAGCAAAGTGCTGAGAGCTCCGGTGCGTTCTCCAAGAGTTCCCAGAGCTTCCAGGAGCGCGCAAAGGTAGGCCGAGAGGTACAATCTCTCAAAAGAGGATTCGTGGAGCAGCCGGGTATCTCCCTCCTGTAAGTAGAGGACAGGGTACTCACGTCGAAGACGAAGTGTGTGTAGTAAGAGAGCGGGCCGGCCGCGTCCGCCGCCGCCAGCCGCAGCACGTAGCGCGCGCACACGTGCAGCGCCGTCACCACCACCAGCACGCACTGCAACACAAACACACCTCTAAATTTCTCGTTCTCTATTCTCTAAGATCGCTCAAACTGTATACCGCATCTCTACATTTGTTCTCCAGCGCCGAGCAGGCTTATGAACCGTTATTAGACTAGATAGGTACCACCCCTCTACATGTGTTGCTTTCTATTCTCCTTCATTAATCAGACTCCTAGGTCGCGATGAGACTGCCGATCACCTGTCACTCTCTATTCCAAACGTGATATCGTTTTTCTACGCTAGTTTCTCCCTGTTCTCTTTCATGAATCAGACTCCTAGAAAGCTATGACGCTAAATACGACGCCTCTATAGATTCCCCCAGAAAGCAATGTTGGCCGATGATAGTACAGAAGCAAACACATGTGTGTTTACTCCTCAGCGCAACTGATCTAAAACAAACAAACAACGAGCAAACTGATCGCAAATAAGCGAGTCACCACAGCCACAATCACGGCAGAAAAAGAAGAAGCCACCATTGGCGACTACCGTGTGTGGTTAATTCATAATAGTATACATGAAAATCTTCCGTAATGGTATTCGTAGCTGTAGCATGTTTATAATGATGACACTTAAAAAACGTACACTCCAGACCAGATATTGTCGACCGTGTACGTTTCTTATCTAGCGCGTGTTTTGTCATCATCTAAAATGGCAGGATATAAGCAACAGTCTTCAGCAGTCGGCAACTCTCTTCCATCCCATTTACGTGCGATCGTCCAAACGAGCTCATGAGTGATACTTATGTTTCTTCTTCACATAAGCGCGATAGTTCCGTCGAGTACACGTAGTACGTACCTCAGCCGCCATGAAGGCCACGGTGTCGCGGCCCTGCGTGCGGCCGAGCGCGGCGGCGGCGCCGAGCAGCGCCGAGCCGGCCGACAGGATGCTGACCAGCAGCACCGCCAGCCGCACGTGCGCCCAGCCCGCCGCTTGCGGGGACGACGACAGCTGTACAAAACATGCATGCATTCATTACTATTTTATCTGAAGTTTGACAAAGATGATGGCAAATGCGCTAAAGAAGCCCTTGCCGGGGAAGAATTTTGGATGCTCCCAAAAATTGAGGGTTAAAAGATAAATAAAGATATAGACGAGATATAGAAGACGCATTCATTCTCCTCCCGGACCTCGCCCGGCACGGACGCGCACTGCCAGACCCAACATTTATCAGTGTTAACTTAAAGTATTAGCTTCCGTGATTTGTTTTTTATTCAGTAACTTGACTCCAACAAACTATCAGTGCTTGAACGAACGTCAAGTGTTGTCGATATTAATCCTATAGTGCTTTACTAATTCGGATTTCTATAAAATAAATCCACGCGGTGAGTTGACAGTGAATGGTAATAACTGCACGACCTTGACGGCGCGGCACGGCGCTTGGCTACCTGCGCACGCACACACGAGTGAACGCGACCCTTTCACATATACGGGCGCTGCGGTGTGCCGATCCTACCTGGCGCTCCCTCCCCGCGCACGTCTACCACTGCGGTCTGCTACGACGCTGCTTGCGTGCCTGCTACGCCGCCGTTTACCTTTGCCTTACGCTACGCAAATCCGAGCTACAGCTACGTTTCACAGTTATGTCGGTAAAAGGCACGCCACCACAACGCGCATCTCCAGCTGTGCAATCGCTGGCCCACTGCAAATCGGACTCTAACTTACTTGAATCACCGTCAGCCTGCGCTCACTCGCCTATGGTTCGAAGCGAATACACAACTAGTGAACCAAATATCGGGCGTAAACGGAAGATGAGCGATGTTACAAGAACGGAATTGTTTGATATGTTTGCCGCGCTGCAAAAGCAGCAAGAAGATAAATTCGCGGCTCTCATGTCAAAAGTTCAGACCGGCATTGACGCGAATGCAGAGCAAAACAAAAATATACTGAGCTCTATTGATTTCTTAAATCAAAAATATGACCAAATGCTCGCTAGAGTTAACGCACTAGAACATGAGAAATCGTCTGCCCAAAAATATATTCAAGCGTTAGAAGCAAGACTGGAACATATGGAGCGCCGATTGCTTAGCTCAAGTGTTGAGGTGAGAAATGTTCCTAAGAAAGCAGGTGAAACCAAAGAAGACCTCTTAAAAATTGTCAAAACAGTAGGAAATGCTCTGAACATTCCCATTCAATCATCGGAGATTAGAGACGTATACCGAATTAACACAAAAAATGCAAATAATCAGGCCATCGTGGCAGATTTAACCACAGTTGCGCTGCGAGACAGGATCGTTGGAACAGTTAAGTCGTATAATAAAAAATATGCTACCACTAAATTTAGCACCAGTAACTTGAAAATAGAAGGCCCAATTAAGCCAATTTATATTTCGGAAAGCCTAACTATACCGACGAAAAAGCTGCTCTACCTGGCTAGAGAATTTGCAAAAGCCAACCAATTTAGGTATTGCTGGCCTGCTAGAGGACGCATATATTTGCGACAAAAGGACGGAGGTCAACTTATCAGAATAAACAGCGAAGACGACTTGAATAATTTGAAGAATACCCAATGACTATATATAATTAGTTTTTTATCACCCTTGTGTACAGTATTTCATCTTGCATTATTGACATTATCTAAAGCAGTAATGTGTATTACAGCATATTGCCTCAACAATTGTAGAGTTATCATGTATTTTTTGCGCATAGTAAAAATATTCATAAACACATATATATCCACATACATACACACATATATATCCACATACATACACACATATATATCCACATACATACACACATATATATCCACATACATA
This sequence comes from Hypomecis punctinalis, assembly GCA_949316475.1. Taxonomy (NCBI): domain Eukaryota; kingdom Metazoa; phylum Arthropoda; class Insecta; order Lepidoptera; family Geometridae; genus Hypomecis; species Hypomecis punctinalis. The sequence goes on from OX438813.1 coordinate 22,882,114, forward strand.
CACACATATATATCAACACATTCACAAATCTATATATACGCACAAACTATCGCATTCATATTTACACACACATACACTTACATAAAAATACACATGTATACTCTGTGTAGCTCACTGTTAAATAAATGGTCAACATTACTAACATTTTGTACAACACGTCGATCAAAGGATAGAAACATTACGCTCATCCCCGAAATGCACAATCGACCTTTGCTAACGAATCTAAAAATGGCGCACTTTGTAAAAATAATTAATTCTATTGGAATCTCGATATTACCACCTCTGCACACTATTACATTTCTTTCAACCAATAATGGATAACAACACCTTCATTTCTGCAGAAGTTGACGACTCTGCTAGTGTTGAGTGCTTTTCTCTCAGTAATTCGGATGGTTGTCAAAACATTCTAAAATGTGAGACCAATAATGAACACCCATTAATAATTCTAACAGTCAACATACGCAGTATTAACTGCAACTTTGATGTCTTTGTCGCACTTATGTCTAGTCTCGATGTGAGGGTAGATGTTTTTGTTCTGACAGAGTGCTGGACAAATTTACATAATCCACCGCCAAATTTAGATGGTTATGACATGTTCTGGACCAAAAACTTTATAAACCAAAATGACGGGGTGGTTGCATACGTGAGTGATGACTTGAAGGCTTCTGGGTATGAGCCTTACTGTTTAGATGGAAACTGTCTCGTTCTTAACATTTCACCAGATTATTCAATACTGTGCACTTACCGTCCACCGAGTTTTAAAAATGAAACAAATTATCTGCATTGTATAGATGACATTCTACAAAATATGACCACTAAAAATATAATTTTGACAGGTGACGTAAATATAGATATCCTGGCCAGTAATTTATCCAAATCAGCGCAGACATATCTTAATATGATGGCTCTCCACGGTCTTAGACAAGGAATTACTCGTCCAACTCGTAACACAACATGTCTTGACCATTTTATGGTCAAAACGCAGAACATTTGGAAAACTATTGTTTTTGAACAAAAACTTACTGATCATTCTACTATACTACTATATATTAACAAAGCTAAAGTACGTAAAACATCTACAAACCAAAACAAAACAGTAATAGACTATGAAGGCGTCAATGAGGCACTTTTAGAAGAACATTGGTTAGAAATGTATAAATCAAGTGATGTTAATATTGCAACAGAAATATTTATAAATAAAATAATAAATATCATAAATACTAACACACAAACGAAAATGATCTCAAAAAAATTCCAGCCTCTCAAGCCCTGGATAACTAGCGGAGTAGTTAAATGTATACGCAGGAGAGATAAACTGCATATGTTAGTAAATTTGACACCTAATGATACAAAAATTAAAGAAAAATATACTAAATATAGAAATGCATGTAATCAAATAATAAAAAACCTTAAAATCGAACATTATAAGCATAAACTAAACAAAAATAAAGGCAATATAAAAGAAACCTGGAAAGTCATAAAAGAAGTCTGCAACTTTCAACAGCCTAAAGTTCCTTCAAGAGAATTGCTCAAAATTCATAATGATCCAAAAAAAGCACTAAACACAGTCAACTCTTATTTTACCACAGTGGGAAGTAGTCTTGCGGACAACATTTTAAATAAAGTTGTCAGTACTGAAAATAAATTAGCGACTCAGGCGAGAAGTAGATCTATACCAATCAACTCTATGGCATTTTCACCAACAGATCCTTATGAGGTAAAAAGTCTTATTTTTAGCCTGAAATCTAACAGTGCTCCCGGCTGGGATAAGATTACTGGGGACATTCTTAAGAGATTCGCAGTGGTACTTGCTGAACCGATTGCCTTTATATGCAATCTCAGTCTTGAAACAGGTGTATTTCCCACTATTTTTAAACAAGCAATAGTATGCCCTATTTATAAATCCGGAGACAAATCAGAGGCTTCAAATTATAGACCCATCTCATTGTTATCAACAGTTTCAAAAATCCTTGAAAAGTTGGTTAAAAAAAGGGTAATGCGATACCTAGAAAATAATGACCTATTAAATAAAAACCAGTATGGTTTTAGAAATAATAAGTCCACGGAGGATGCAGTGTTAGAGCTGACTTCGCTAGTTACTTCTTACATGGATAAAAAACACAAATGCATTGGAATTTTCCTTGATCTGCAAAAAGCATTTGATACCGTGTCGATTCCTATCCTTTTTAAAAGGCTTAAAAACATCGGAATCCGCGGGATTGTTCTGAAATGGTTTAAGAACTACTTATCAGGAAGGTCACAGCGAGTTCGGGTAGAAGGGATTGAAAGTGATAATGCCAGCTGTTCATTTGGAGTCCCGCAAGGCAGCACTCTAGGCCCCACACTTTTTCTCATTTATATAAATGAGCTCTGTGCCACTTCTGTACCGGGTCTAGATTTACTTATGTTTGCGGATGACACAGTACTACTTTGCCATGAAAAGTCTTGGCCCAAAGTCAAACGCCTAGCAGAAACCTGCTTATCCCAAATAACATGTTGGCTCGAAGATAACCTGCTTACTCTCAATATAAGTAAAACAAAATATTTGTGTTTCAGTAAGAGAACTACCGGCGGACCTAATCCAAACTTTAGTATCAAAATTCATACACATCCTTGTAATCGCACTTCTTGTCCAAATTCAATACTTAACTGTAGCTGTTCTTATTTAACACGCGTTAATTTTATCAAATATTTAGGAGTTCTTGTAGATGATAAACTTACATGGCAAAATCATATTCATTCACTTTCCTCTAGAATTAGAAAATTAATCTACATTTTTAAAACTCTGAGAACTGTTGCTGAACCTAAGCTAATTTTGCAAACCTACAAAGCCCTGTGCGAGTGCCTCATCAGGTACTGTATCTGTGTTTGGGGTAGTGCAGACAAAACACATCTTATAACGGCTGAAAGAGCACAACGCGCTGTTCTTAAGGTCATGTTGTACCTACCCTTTAGACACCCTACCACAGAAGTTTTCGAGAGGGCCAATGTTCTGTCAGTTCGTAAATTTTTTATCTATGAATGTGTACGTAGACGACACAAGATAACGCCACCAACGGAATTAGTCCAAAGCAGAAGGAAACAGATATATCAGGCCCCATTGGTTAATACTAGATATGCACAAAAACAGTTTATGGTAGTTGCTACACGGCTATACAACGAAATAAGTAAGTCTAAAATAGTGAACCAATTAACAGATAGAGAACTTAAAAGGACTATCCTCACATGGCTTCAAGGTTACGATTACAAATCAACAGAAGATATGTTAGAGAGTTTCTATTTCTGAAGTTATACAAACACTAATTTGATCCCCCAACACAAAACCTATGATAAATGTGTTTGACCACAACTACACAGTTGTTCGTATAAGAGTACTTGGACTGCACACATACAAACACACACACACACACATACACACACACACACACACATACACACACACACACACACACACACAATAGCGCGCATTTATATTATTGGGTACTGTACTTTTCATTTTCATTTGATTTCAAAATTTCTAGTGTATTTTTTTTTTCCTGCATGTGTCAAACAAATTATATTAATTTAACTTTGTTAAAAACTTATAATATCAGTTGTTTATTTGCATTGTAATCTTTTTTTTTGTGACATAATAGGAGAAGCCATTGGCTCCTGACATACAGTCTCTGACTAGTTTGGGAGCCTTTGGAACAATGTATCTGCACATATTTATTATTATGCCGAATAAATGATTTATTATTATTATTATTATTATTGCTGGAGTCTGTTTCCGCCAACCTATAAAACCATTCTTCCCATTTTGAGATCAACTACGTATCCACGCGTCTATAGACCCTTCCCGTATCACAGTCACAGCTTACAAAACCTGCATCACAGTAAAGTCACGGTAATGATATCTAATTACCGTGGTAAAGTCGTGTATTAGTCCCATCGCAAACGAACTTCAACCCAATCGCGTTAATTTTAAACAGCTGCGTTCCATCTGTAATTCAGTTAAAGTTCGGTTGCAATTGTAGTTAAGTTTCGATTCAGCTTCAAGGAATTAGGTATTGCGCTAAACATCATACACCAACCGTTCATTTGACACCGGTTAGGTTCCAACTCTGATCGAGTTGCGTTTCAACTTTAGTCAAAATCATTAGTGCAATACGAAAATAGACAAAAAGTCGAAGTTTAGTTAAAGTTCAATTGTAGTTCAGCTGTAATTTTTTAGTGCGATTGGCCTGCTTGTCGCCTCTGCACGCCTCAGTCACAAACGCTCACACCAACGTTTCTAACATATGTATTTTATGAATGCATACAATAGTCGTCGGCCTTTGTTGTTTTTGACCGACGAATCGAAGGAGGTACAATTTGACGCGATGAATCTTTATTTTTTTTTATTGGAAAGAGTATACTTCGAAGTTGGTCCCATTTAAATGTTATCGAAAACGGCTGAGTCATTTTTGATAAATTAACAATAATATGAAAAATGCAACATCGATCCGTGCGAAATACTCGCGAATTCTGTACAGGGTTGAAGTCAGTCATGCTATTTTTTTGCAAAAAAATATTATAGCTATTCGCTTGCATAGGCACTCTAATTATTACATTACCCTCCCAGGTGTTTAAAAACTGAAGCCTCCCAGGGGTAGTCTTTTTGATAAACACCATGGTCCGAAATCAACTATTGTCTAGCGTCATTCTGATGTTTTGGACGTTATTCTGTCAATTAAATTACTTAAAATGATTCATGTAATTATTACTCATTGAAACTTAATAGCATTGTGCTGATTCAATGAATTATTAATTAGTTTCAAAATTAACTACAATATTTTTTAAAGAAAACAATTGAGTGTGGTTCGGATTAATTAATGAAACTTCGTTCTTGTTTTAGCGATGTTAATAAATTAACGTCATTTTAGAATAATCAACGCATTAATTACTTACACTGAAGATAAGTCAAAATACATTTATTTTATATATATATATTTTACCGAACTTGTAAACCTTAATCGCTTATTCAAAAATTGACGCGTGCGCAGGATTTGAACCTGCATCCTCTGGGACTCCGGCCCAGATGCTTTGGCCAATTAAGCTAAAACGCACTCTGCGAAGGCGCCGAATTAGTGAATGTTTATCATTTTTACCAACTACTACGTTGTTGGAAGCGCCATTTGTGAGAACTGCTTTAAACCAGTCAGTCACGGAGTCCCAGAGGATGCAGGTACAAATCCTGCGAACGCATGTTTATCACAAAAAGAAAGTTTCTTAATCGCTTATCTTTATCAGTCTCCGATAATCTCTTTTCGAATGAAAGATTTTGATACATTTTATTGATATATCCATTAATTTCGCTTTCTACCATTAAACGACTTTATTTTGGACTCGATGTCGCTCTGGCCACGAAATTAAGCCAATTAGGCACAAAATTAAAACATTTAAGCATCTGCCGACAACATGTAATACTAATCTACGCTCATCATCATCATTATCATCAGCCGTAGGACGTCCATAGGCCCTATGGATTTCCAATAAGCCCGGTTGAAAACGGCTCTTATCGATAAATAAAATCAACGCAAATTTGTTTCAAATGTGTAAATTACGGTCATACGATATTTAAAAACAATTAGCATGTTACGAATATTGTTATGCAAATAAAGCATATTTGTTTACATTGACCTTGGCAGCTTGTTTAGCTTGCACTATAGCTGTTTGTGGGTAAATTAGCATTAAGGTCGGCAGAGGTCTACTTCAGTGACGTCATCGCTTGGCGATCAATAACAATTGAATTTGATTAGAACAGCTGATTCTGATTAGGAACAGCGATCGTTAAAGATCGTGCACGATACTTCGCTGGCGCAGGTTTTCATTTCACGAAGTTATACAATAAAAAAAATATATTTTTCGCCAAAACTGGCATTCCGACTGCAATCGTGTACAAAATTCGAAGAAAGAATTGCTTGAATCGACGTGTACCATTTTTTTGATTATTGCTGATTTTCCAAAAATAGCTTAATCGATTTCATTTTATCGAAACCTCTGATGATCTACCAAACAACAAAAAAAATCCATCATAATCGGTTCATAATTGGCGGAGTAATCGCGCTCGTTTTTTTTAAAATCATAAATCATTTATTCTTGCGCATATGGGTACAACTGAGATCTTACAAATAATAAAAAAACCGGACAAGTGCGAGTCAGGCTCGCACATTGAGGGTTCCGTACAAACACGTTGTTAAAATAATTATAAACCTGTTTTAGCATTGCAAATGAAGTTCTTTAAAATGACTCACTTAAAATTTGTTCGAGTCAGGAATGGATTTATATGATTCTGATTGCATTAAGACATCAGCTTAGGAACGCATAGACGGCTCGTACATCGACGGAGAAAATTAATACCGCGGGCTAACTTGACGCCAACGCCATCTAGTTTAGATATGAGTAAATACTGAGATTTAAACTTGCTTTAAGAATTTATTTTATAACTTATTTGATTTGATTGCTATTAAGTTTGATGTTTTATATTTATACAATTATGCATTTACATATAAATTTATATTTGAACATATTTTCAGTTTAGACAGAATTTTGAACAATTTTTTTGTAAATTTTGAGGCCCTATTTTTTGGGATGTATTTAAAAATGTACAGTTTTCAGATTTATTCCTATATGTAGTTCTATGTCAACGGGAAGTACCCTGTAGGTTTTGATTTTGTGAGCATTGAAATATGGGTTTTTTTACGACATAAACGGTTCTAACTTTTTTATACGGTAACTGAGAGGCTTTTCTTTTACACAACTGCAAGAATTTATGGGTTTACGTATATAGTTTAAATTTGAACTCGATATCTTTACGCGTTCCCGAGAGAAAGAGTCTTGACATACACACAGACGGACAGACGGACAACAAAGTGATCCTATAAGGGTTCCGTTATTTTCCTTTTGAGGTACGGAACCCTAAAAAGAGTCGCCATATCCGACCTTTCGGCATGCAAAGAAATCATTAGACAAATAATACATTTTCAAAAAAGTAGTACTAACAAATTGATTGCATATAGAACGAGTTCACACAGTAGGTATCTGCACAAAATACAATTAAACAATTTGACTATAATTTTAGCCTAAAGCATGTCAAAGATAATACTCTCATTCATAATGTTAGTAATAACATAATGTAATGTCGAGTTGGGATTTTTGTCTAAAACTAATAGGTAAGTCAATAATTAAATATTAAAAAATTGTCATTAAAGTATTCGTTAACATCATAATAAGCTTTCTCTTGTAGAAAATATTTAAGTTTATATTTAAATTCAGCTTTATTATATTTGAATATATATATTTTTTGAAATCGACTAAAAAGTTATTGTAAACAAATAAACATTTTATTAAAAACAATATTTAAACAATAATTGCAATACAAATACTACAATAAAACAATTTTGCAATTTTCCCGAGATGATGATACTAGATTTTGCCCGCGACTTCGCCCGCAGGGTATTTTAATTCTTGTGTTACTCGTATTTTATTTTTGTGTCTTTCAATGTTCACGTCAAAAATCAAGTCATTCCATTGTTCTGTCGCTGCGTGAAAAGGAACAAACCAACAAACACACTTTCGGATTTATAATATTAGGTAATAAGGATCAATAAGATCAACTTTTACTTTTACCAGTAGTGAAATTGCGAAAAAAACAGCTGTTTCATACATTCTGTCGAGAGTCAATAAACTTTTTGTATGGAACAGCTGATTTCTTTTTCACAGTTACGTAAGTTAGTAAGTTCCCTTAAGTTAGTAAAAGTTGTTCATAATGATGAGAACACACACCTTTGAAAATCCTTGCGCTTTGCAAAGCATATATGTCTAATACATATGCTAAAAAATATATATAAGTGCGAGTCTGACTCGCGCACGAAGGTTTCCGTAGAAGCCCCCTTTAATACTTTATTTTAATCATTTATTTTTTGAAGGGAATATACAACTATATACTCTGTGAATATTTCAAGCATCTTTCTGTTGCCCTTATTAATTTCGAGCAAAAAAATCACGTCTTGTATGGGAGCCCCCCTTAAATATTTATTTTATTTTGATTTACTTATTTATTGGAGTGAATATTTAACTAAGTAAATATTTTTTAAATATTTCAAACATCTACCTGTCACCGTTATCAATAGCGAGAGCAAAACGGCTAAAAATTCAGATTTAGGTTTGTTGTATGGGAGCCACGTCTCTCTGGAAAACGTCATGTCTGAATTTTTCAACGTTCTAGCTATCACGGTTCATGAGATACAGCCTGGTGACAGACAGACAGACAAACAGACATTCGGATAGACGGACGGCGGAGTCTTAGTAATAGGGTCCCGTTTTTACCCTTTGGGTAGGGAACCCTAAAAATGGTAGATTTAACGTTTAGGCTTAGGCCGATCGTGTCTCTTTATCGCTTTTTCCACGACCGCCCTAAGCTCGCTTGCACGCTCGGCTCAGCGGAACGTGACACTTTTTCGGACATTCATCGATTTATAAGACGTTATCACGTCAAAATGCCTGGTAATGTTATATCGTCTAAGATGTGCAAATGCGAGTGTAATAGCTGCCAAACTTGATGCCCCCTTTGAATATTCGGTCGCATGCCAGCGAAACTCGCGCATACAGAAGGTCCCTTGCCAAAAAAACTATTATCGTAGAGTTTGATACCTACTCGTTATAAATGAAAACATGTTTCTGTGTTGTGTTATTCTGTTGTTATTTTAGTTTAAGAATCGTTCTATTTTTAAATTGTTAATTAACCCTTAAACAAACAAGAGCCCCTGTGGCTGTTTAAGAAAAAGCGAGGGTGTTTTCTGGGTAATTAGGGGCCGCTGATTTCATTTTTGATGAAAAAAATATAAAAAAGGGGGAGGGAAGGGGTGTTTTTTGTGTGGTAAATAACCTACCATTATCCATTACCGACTTGTAAAATTTTACGATTGTGGTAAAATAGTTACCATTATCCAACCCGGTTTGAAAAAAATCTATACTAGTTGTTTTCTCTGGGTTTGCTTGTCTAATTTAGGTAATTTAAATAACATATACATATTCACATTTCTTTTGTTCAATACATTATATTTCTTCTAAAGCATTCGACATAGAAGGAGTCTAATAGTTTTATGGTCTATCTTAGTAGGTAAATAAAAATAGTCGTTTTATGTGTAAGACTTTTATTAATTAATTACTATTAAAAACATATAGTTTTTATATTAGTAAAGAAAAATATGCACCATTCACAACCCAAAAATACAAACCGTTTCTATATTAGTAAATCCATAACAGTTAGGCACGAATGAACAATGGTAGATAATTTACCACAATCACCCATAACTTCACATGATCGAAAACCATGCATAGATTACCAGAATTCTCAACCAAATGGATGCAAAACAACAACAATATAGCCTAGTTTATAAATCTGGACGCAATAACCACTTACCAGATTTTTCGTAGAACAAAACTCAAATTTTTGTGGCAGCGATGCACAAATTTCAAATTTTTTTCGCCAAACTGCCGACTTGCCCTCTTTGACATTGACTTATAAGGACGGGTGACGTTTATTAGTGAAATGTTGCCAGTAGTTGGATAAAAAAAAATACAACGTTTTACTTGCTATTCAATTCGATTAAATTCGTTGAAAAAAAAAGTCCTTTTTTTTTAAAAAAAATCATGTGGTATGCATTCTACCTTTATTTTAATAAGGGTTGGCGGATTCGGCATCTCTACATAGTATAAAACGAAGGCACTTCCCGCAGTCTTTGGTACGTTTAGATCGTTTAAAAATACTATGCAAAATTAATCCATCAATAGGCATAGTGATTCAAGCTGAAGGTTTAAAGAAAATATACAGAGATGCATAAAATACCTATGATTGTAGAGAAAAGGCGCGAGTGATGTTTGGCCCGGAAATCGGGAAGGGCCGCTGTAATTTTACCTAGGTTTTTTAGTTAATTTATCAGTTCACCATTAGGGATGATTTATATAAGGACGGGGCGATGGAACGTGCGTCATACGGGCCCCATCCGAGCCCGTCCCGCGCTTAAATTTTAGACTTATGGCGTTGAGTACGCAACTGAAGAATTGCATTCAAACACAGTTTAATCAGGTACGTGCTGGGACGGTTGGTACATGTATGTCTGAAGATTTAGACATATGTACCATTTCTTATTTATTTACATATCTAAAGTTAAGTTTCACTATCGCTTACGAACCAATCGTATCAGAATCATGTGATGTGAACGGATAACATTCGCAGATTACACGCTTCAATATTCAGTTTCTCAAGCTAGACATCTAAAAATACGTATTGTAATGTCTCTTGAATTTTACATACTAGATAGATACAGGATTTGTAAAATAGAATATATCTTTTCATTACGTAGAATTACATATTATTTATTAGTAGTTAATGAATAATTATTTTTTAAGTGGAATTATCTACATTATTTTGGGAGCCTGTCATCATTAATCAAAATTAATGATTTAAATATCGTTCGATTCAGCCACAGGACGTCCATTGCTCTACATAGGCCTCCCTTATAGATCTCTAATAAGGCCATAGATTTATTTAACGCGAATAGTCCGCGCTTTACCACCAACTCGCCTGTTGGTAAGCGAAGTTGTGGTAGAAGATGAAGCACGCAGGCTTAGAAGATGCCTATTCACTTTTCTTTAAAAACTTCAGATTAGATTAGACTTAGATTTTTATTTATTTATTTATTTATTTATTCATTTAATTCAGACAGAGTCCATACATTTCCAATACAATTAAGAATTAAATAAAAATCAAAAACATACATCCATTAGTCTAAATAATACATAATATAAACAAATCAATCCTACAAAATGTCAAACCAAATAAAAAAAAATAAAAAAAAATAAAAAATTGATTATATGCTATGTCATGAATACAAATTAAAACAGAGCTGAAATATTTTTATGTACATGCTGCTGGACTGCGTGGTTGACAAAAGGGCAGTCAAAACGATCGGCTATAACGCGTATAATGCTGCTGGTGCTGCTACGAATGCGGCTTAGCAGTGATGCAGCTCGTTTGCGCATTATGGCATGAAAACTATCCACTCGAGCATCCGCGAACATGCCCGATGCACTGCAGCGCCAAGGCAGACCCAGCAGCATCCTAAACGCATTGTTATACTGCACGCGTAGTGCACCGATATTACCGGTCCAACTTCAACTGACTACCAGCCATCCATCATCATCGGTAGCCATATATTTTAAAGTTTTCAAAGAAAGGTGAATAGGCATCTTCTAAGCCTGCGTGCTTCGTCTTCCACCACAACGTCGCTTACCAACAGGCGAGTTGGTGGCAAAGCACGGACTTATTCGCGTTCAAAAAGCACAAAATATAGTTTACTTTAAAGACCTTCCTTTCAGCATTTTGAAACTAGATTGCAATATCCAAGTTTCAATATACTAGTATTTAGATTGGAAATAGTTTTTTTTAATATCTCAGGTTGAATTCCTATCTTCTAGTGACTTGATTATGGTAGACAAGTTTATTATTATGCATTTATGTAATAAAACAAGAAAATGTGCACACTCTAAGGTCATTATGTATTTCTAGTGCATTTTCAATTTTACTCCAAATTGGCTGTGAGCAGAAATTATATCACTTATTTTATTCTAACTGAACTTCTTCTTCTGAACCGGCTTCATCATCAGACCTTGAAACCTAATCGTGGTCAAAGTTCATTACAAGACTTTTCTAAAAAATCCAAAACAGCTATGATACGGTTATCCATCATGAAGTTCCAGTTCATATCTTCCGGCTCCATCATCAGATCAGTTCGACAGTACCATATTATTGTATTGTCATCAGAACTACATACAGCTACCGATTTTCATCACGCTACGACCCTTGGAACATGGTTAAATTAGATATCTTAAATTCCATTAAATAGTTACATACAGCCCCTCTACCGCCTAAAGCAATAGCAATCGTAATAGCAATCGTTAAGACTTCATTATAGTCATTTGGCACCGCCTATGTGACGTTAGCCATCAAAGTTGTTCATTCAACGATTGCTTTCGCAATCCGCGCAAAGCAATTGATGGCTAGCGTCACATAGGCGATGCCAAATGACTAAAATGAAGTCATAAACTATTGCTATTACGATTGCTATTGCTTAGGCGGTAGGGGGGCAGGTCGACCTAATAAAAACGTGTTAAAAATCCCCCAACTTAGCAACGTGACTATGTACATTGTAGGTGACTATAACGTAATTTACATATTCTCACAAAAATATGTGCATTAAAAAAACATGAATAGGGGCAGGTTTTTGGTTTCTCAAGTAGATAACCAAACATTTTACTCTTCCATTGTTTTTATTCAAATAGTACATTCAATGAATATTTATTTACAAAAGATCGTATCGGTTAAAAGTCATGTGAACGAGTGGCACGTGGCAATTGTTTAGGTCAATCTTTCTGCAGGGTTATCCAGAACTGATCTACTAAGCTGAAAGGGGCTGATTAAGACCATAATAACGAACAACTTTTACTATGGGGCTAACTCAAAATTCGAGAAAAAAGGGAATGGACGAAATGTATGAAACATTTTGTGCAGTTGCAATTTTGTATGGAACAGGTGATTTTTAGGGTTCCGTACCTCAAACGGAAAAAACGGAACCCTTATAGGATCACTTTGTTGTCCGTCTGTGTGTATGTTAAGACTCTTTATCTCGGGAACGCGTAAAGATATCGAGTTGAAATTTAAACTGTATACGTATATCTATGGTCTCTTGCAGTTATGTAAAATAAAAACTTCTCAGTTATCGTTTAATAAAGTTAGAGCCGTTTATGTCGTAAAAAAACCGCATATTTTGCACTCACAAAAATCAAAACCTACAGGGTACTTCCCGTAGACATAGAACTATGAAATTCGGCAACAAGCATTGTCTCAGAGTACACATATAGGACATAAATCTGAAAACAGTACATTTTTTATTTATATCACAAAAAAATAGGGCCTCAGAATTCACAAAATATGGGTTCAAAATTCAAAGTGAGTAAATCGTATCATGTAAGGCATTATATAAAAGAACTTCATTAGCACATGCTAAAAAAGGTTTTTAATTATTTTAACAACGTGTTTGTACGGAACCCTCGATGTGCGAGCCTGACTCGCACTTGTCCGGATTTTTTTTTCGAATTTTAAGTTGGCCCCTCAGTATAAGTTGTTGGTAATGATGGTTTTAAACACCCTTTTCCGGCTTAGTATAAGGTAAGCAGATAACCCTGTATAAGAACATTCACAACAACAGAGTAACGTAACGTAAATAAACTGTAAAATGATATCCCAACTGAAACTGATAAAAGTAATACTATTGACAATTCAATGTGCGAGTATATATGATACGAGTCCACGTTCGGACGCTCGCCTTGAAAAAGACCTCCGTTTGCGGTTGAGAATGTAGTCGGTATAAGCCTACTTAAACTGTGTGATTAAATCAATAACCACTTAATATTAAAACAATGTATCCTGCAGACTCTGTAGAATGCTTGTCGCATGTGCAATGCATATTGCACATATTATGGAAAAATCAACTGCCTACCTACTGCCTAGAACCCTAGACATTTCACTTGGAAGTTTGTTCGCTCGCGCGTTCGAGTTCCTAACTCCACAACACACAACTACAGGAAAAGCATGGGTGTATTTATTGGTTATATCGTCTTATTCTACATATTTGGAGATTATTGAATGAGCTGGCTGCAGCGTATAGCGAAGTACGATTTTGTAAAGTATCCGAGCCTACTCTTGTGTAACTTTCCAGATGTCTTAGGTCTATGGCATGCCTAAAATAATATCCACCATTCTAGCCACAGTATGCATCAACTGCCTATGATGAAGATTCACCTAGCTGACGCCGATGTGTTCAAGTGTAGTGTACTGGAACTTACATATTCGAAGCGATCCTTGCATAGCTGCGCGAGCAGATGCAGCGCGCCGAGCAGAGAGAACCACGCGCACCAGAGCACCACCTCGTCCACGTACTGCACGTTGATGACTCCAAACACGAAGATGAACTTGTAGAACACGTAGTTCCAGAACTTGTCTTTGACGCGTTGTGCTTCAGCCACTCGTAGTTGACCGAACACTAGCCGCTGCACCGCGCACCCTGCCACGGCCAGCGAGCAGTACGCCATGTTGATCACCGTCTGTAACAACCAAGAATAAATCTTTAGTCACACATACCAAGGTAGCATAGCTTGTTATTTCTATATGTACACAAACCTCCAAACTACATAAATGGACTTCTCAAATGAAACCGCAGTCTTAGGACAGTTGCTAAAATTGGGTACTTCCCTTCCGCCACATTACGGACTCGTCAGTAACCACCCAGATGGGTAAAATAGTCGCCGTAGCCAAAATCGCAAGTACAAATAACGTATTCACGGCTCTCAAATCTCTCTACATCAATGCCTGTTGGTGTTAAATTTAATCGCATAGTACAACAGGCTGTTAGAATGGATGCAGTCGGCTCAGGCTCAGATAAAAATGGCGAGATAAACGCGACCTCTCTTGCAGAAGTTGGGCTGAAGCTTTAAGGGGAATAGAAAGGCATTTGCTTCACAACATTGAGGAGCAATAAGCCTCGAAGTCAAATTTCAATGTCATAACTTCAAAAATAAATAAAATAGAAAGACATATCTTTCCCAGTCAGCATTTAAAGTTGTCGGCAATTCGAAATAGAACGAAAAAAACTTCACTTATAAACTTCAGCTCACTATTCATTGACCTTGGAAGAGAATGCTGTCGTAAACAATGTTTTCTTGCCAACTACTGGTCTGATATTTAATTATATCGTAAATAATCGATGTTGTTTTGTAATGACACTGATGATATCATATGTTGTAGGACAAAAAGAATGCGTAGATCGATACAGCTCTGTTATATGGTTATCATTATCAATATCAACCATATCTTAAACAGGGAATGGTAGGGTATAAAGAAAGTGGAATGGTATAAGAGAATGGGATGGTACAAAGAAAATGATTTGGTACTGAAAGAATGGGACAATGTTATGAGAATGTCATAGGAAATCGGGAGAGATTCGCATGACTCCTCTTATGTTCAAGATGTGATGTATGTGGAAGATGCAACCTGGATAGTTGTAGATGAGTCTGTTTTTAGTTTAGAGCATGAAAGATACGACAACAGAAAGGGCACCATACCAGTTCCAACGGCATTGCCAAAAAAGGCAGCAGCAGAAGATTATCGTGTAAAGCTGCAATGATTTCGATACTCAAATCCAAAGCCCTTTCACACGACATGACAGTGTCACAATGGGTCGATTACTGAGACGAGCAGTTGTTCGCGAAGTACCTGTTTCTCTAGTATTTACATAGTTGGTGCTACAGGTCTTGCTGGTTTCGGCTCGTTTTACGAGTGGTTTAATAAGGAAGCGGAGTCGCGTAGCTGCTAGACCGTCTAATGACTTCTACATCGATACAATAGCACGGACGCAGCCGGATTGCATACAATGGTTGATAGATAATGGTTGCTTTGTTCTCTTGCCTGAAGAATATGTTAAGTTTTTTATGGTGGGATGGGAAATTTGAAATAAATACTGAAATGATATGTTATATAATTTGTTTGTTAAAATCACGTCATTATGGACGTAGGTATGATTAAATATTTCAATGATAATACCTAACTAACCTTTAGGTACGTACTTCAAAAATATAAGCGGCAATTTGAATAAAATAAAGTCGTAATCTTTGCAATTTAATATAGACGAATATTTTAGATTGGCCAAGGTTTTACCAAGTCATTCACCAGAGGCACCTAAGGTTCAATGTGGACTTAGACTTACTCTACAAAACACGCAAAAACTGCCAATGCCATAAGAGCAGGAAATCAAAGATCAATGCGCATGTTTCGAATAAAAAAATCCACCTTAGGTTTGCGACAACGTTGCTATAATATTTCCGAAGTAAGTTCATAGAAACTGTTCCCAACTAATAAAAAGTTAATAGACTAATTCAGTTCCAGAATTCCGTTTCATCTATTGCCCAGGTTTCACCATGATTAATTGAATATGAACTTGTGAATTGCTGGTTAAGGAAAATTTCTGAGACAGGTATTTATACTGGTGCTCTATTGTGCCAATTTTAGCAGGCCTTAGTGTATAATAAGTTAAACTGTAAAAGCAACGGTAATATGAAATTGAGGTATTGTCAAAGAAGATATAATAATACTACGTATTGTGGCGAAGTGATTTTGCCAGCCCCGATTTGAAATAATTTCACCTACACTCAAAAGAGGAAGTCTGTCGACATACTCCCGGCTTTCCTGTTTCCTGATAGATTTAATCTAAAGTTTTTCAAGGTAATAATGGATGGATATCTTCTAAGTCTGCATGCTTCATTTTCGACCACAACGCCGCTTAGAATTATATAAGTTGGTGGTCAAACAACTGACTTATTCGCGTTAAAAAAGTCTCTACGCATTATTTATTCAAGACTATGATACAGAAGGTCCTTAGAGGATAATCGTGGGCGCATATAACCTTAAAACATGCCTATATATCTAGGGTCAATACCATACAGTCCCAAAATCCGAAACTGATGGCCTAGGAAAACGTGAGACGTGGGTTCAATTCCTGTCCTATACCAATGAGTAGGTACTATGGAATTTATGTTGGCTTTTTAGTGAAAGAAAACATCGTGAGACAAACTGCATACCTTAAATTCTGACCTATACCATAAGGACTAGTGTAGTGGATATGGCCCGATCAGCCATCCGTAAGTAGGCCTATGTTCAGTAGTTGATTATCAAAAAGTCGATACGTTGCAAAATGTGACTGAATCAAGTTAAAATGTTATTTACAAAACAGGTGCGGCCGAACTGAAAGCATGCATACTTGCATAGCTTCACGTTACTTTTCTAAACCACTACGTTGTCATGGTCAATCTTGGACCAATGTTAAGGTCGGTATCATTATGCAACCGTGCATTTTATAAATCCAAACGCGTGAGCGAAGTGCTTGTATTTAGACCGACTCGTTAGCCTAGAATAACATTTTATAGCAAAATTTTCGGCCTTGGTATTTCAACTATGCGCGATGAATATCTCTTCCGACATAATGTAATATTATGCATTCGTTTCATCAAGGCACTCCGCCGAAGCTAGATATAAATAAAATAGAATAATTCTTAGTAATAATTATCGATCATGTTCTTGAACTATTCTATGAAAGAATGAACACTAGACGAGTAGATAAGTTTATAATGTCGTTCGCCTTTACCCAGTTAAGTTTACCTTATACGATAATTAGGTTTATGAATGGCCGAATATATCCCAATTCAAATATCTATTGTTTGTTGGGTGAATCATGGATGGTGTGAACCCTGGGCCAAATTCGTCTATTTTCAACTGACCTGTGAATAATATATAGTTAACAGCTTTTCAACCGGCCACAGCAGTCTCAATCGTTTCTCAAAGTTTGAGTACAAAAGAACGTGTGTAACTTTATGATAAGCTAATGCTTCATAGTTCATACAGTTTTTTGGAAATCACATATTGTGAGTTTGTATTTTTATTAATTGGGCGGGTTGTATGCATCCCGAGGGATTGGTCAGGATCGTCACACCGTGAGTACCTGAAGGCAGAGGAAGTCAGGAAAGGCCTAAAAACGCTGGCGTGACGATCTTGACACTTTCCTTGGGAAGGTTGGCGGAAAAGGGTCGTGGAACGTGAAACAAGGAAAGAAGTTTAGAGCCCAGCAGTGGGACAGCATTGGTAAAGTAAAAATAAATGGGATTACGCGAGCGAGATAGAAAATTTGCGTACAAAGTCCCCTTAAAGGCGATGGTCAAGCGGGTTGACATCGTGGGGAATCCTATTAGTAGGTAACAGATTGACGTGTTCACAGACACGTATATCGATCGTCATAATTAATAGGTACTTGGTAGTTAAAGGATAAGACGTGGCGTTTCACATGAATCACCTTCAACATCATTACCAGCCGTAGGACGTCCACGTAGGCCTTTCTTATGGATTTCCAATAAGACCGGTTGGAAACGGTTTGCATCTTGCGTGTTTATACACATTCTTTTGTTTTGATTTCATCATCGGACCATGTTGTCGGTGGAAGTATTACTCTGCGCTTGCCGGCACATGGTCTCAATTCGAGAACGTTACGGCTCTATCAGTCATCGACGTACTATGTGCCCTGCCCACTGTCACTTCAACTTGCTAATCCTAAACGTTGAATAGTAAGTTTTTATAGTCTGGCCTGAAGGTCTCGTAACATTTAAGGTTAAAAGACCCGGGCATGTCGGTAAGTACGGTTCGTCACCTTACATGTCATGTATTTAGGTGAGTAAGGTACGTGGCGGTCGCTGACCGATGCTTTCCTTAGGCCATCGGGTTTGAAGAGCCATTTTTGCGGCACTTACGAGCGGCCGGTCCTCAAGGGCGCCAGCCCGACCTCGGCACGTGAATGTATAATCGTGTTCCGCGTGTGAGCGCGAAGGATTGTCTCTCGGAGCGTTCACCCTTGCTGTTGCGCAACATACGTTGCAGGTCGGTTAACATTATGGAGATATTGAAGCAATTACTATGATGCAAATTGACATAATTACTGTTGTAATTATTATTTTTAGCAAAAAATGGCACCACCGACCGACGGCACCGACTTCCATCGTGTGCCTGCAGAATTCGATTAGTTTGCATGAATCGATGTGATATCCATGTGTGTAGATTATTGTTGATTTATCAAAAAAGGGCTCAGCCGATTTTGATATAATATAAAAGTATTTTTTAAATTGATTCACAAATTGACGAAAATATCGATGAACAATTATGTAGGTACACAAAAAAATACACACAGACGAACATAGTACCTCATCTTTCTTGGAAGTCGGTAAAAAGGAGAAGACGTTGATTTTCGTTGCAGCTTCTAGCTAGTTTGGGTAACAAAAAAAAAATTTTTTTTTTACCTATTGTAAATGATGTATTGCCAATAAGAAAACTTTTGATCGATTAAATACAAGTATGTAGTTGGATAGATGGTCAAATTCTTTAAAATTATTCACATTACAATGTAGCTTAAGTAGAATGTTATTGCTCCATGTACAATAACCTAATCGTAGAGTTTGTGCAAAAAAAGAAGCGTCGTAGGCGAGGTCGCCCGTGTGCTATTTTACTAATTTTGTTACGTTGAAAACACTGCTGTTATTGCTAGTACAACTAAAAGTGTTTGATACATGATAGTCACCAATTCGGTTTTCATCAGTACTCGCGTCTACCAAGTATAGTCGATACCTTGGCTTCTGATTAAAATATGTATATAGATAAATATTATGTACTTTATTTCAGTAAATAGGCAATTTACTCGGCCAGTAGTAACTAGTACATTCTAATTATAAGACGTAGAAGGACAGCATGACCGAAAAAGATCCGATTCGGAATCTACAATGTATGACGTCAGTCTTACGAGTATAAGAACGCCATTTTAATTGAATCCAATATTCAATCATTTTATTGCACCACAAATTCATTTATTAGTCTAATAACATTTATACGAACTAAGCCCTAATATGTAGTCTGGATCCTGTTTCATTTTATTTTACCTATTTGGGTTTAGAATAGGTATTGTTTTTTCAAGTCGCAATTTTTATATTTTGGTTAGTGATATGAAAATAACAATAAATCAGCCATATTTAAAGCATGACTTAGTTTAATTAGAGTAAAGGAGTTGGTAAACTTTTTATATGGGAGGCGGTCCTTGAAAACCGGCAGCGATGCGAGCTATATTAATGTTTAGTGCCATATTTAAGAATATTATTTCACGCAAAAACATATTTTTGTGTATCGCCGTTTTATTATAATATCTCTTTTTTATTTCACTAAGTAGAAAATATTTAGACTGAACTGGTAATACTAAGAGGAGGTCTACGTAGTCTACGTATCAGACAGGAATCTTCAAACAACCAATAGCGGGCTGGTATTTTAGAGTTTGACATTTATTTATTTTTTAAAACATGGCGACCAGCCCTCTATTGGTTGTTCAATATTGACAATGTCATTTCCTTTTGCTATTTCTTAATGTCACTGTCAGGTTTTTTTTTCAATTTAGGCTTAATGCAGTTATTTGGTGTAGCACATAGTTCATTTTTCTAATGTTTTTAGAACCCATTTGAAAATTAAATGGCGATGAAAAAAATTCTAAAAAATATGTGTTTGAAAAGATAATTATGTAAGCTTTCTATTGGTATAACTTTAGTTTCTGCAAGATTTCAAAACCCGCATCTTTTCCATATCCTTTGCGATAATGTGTTGTGAGATCTAGCTAGAGCATCCTTCTTTTCAATATTTAGATACTGGCTATCAACATTTTTAGACTAGGTCGGGAACACTTATCTTAATTATATATGACTAGTTCGCTTAACGGTGCGCGGTGTCGAAACGTTTTTCATCTAAAAATCTTGTACTGATTCTTTTTGACCTAGCTCAAAATTAGAGGCAGACCGGTTTCAAGTATCTAGACCTGACCTATCACACCTAGCTTCTAGGCCTGTGCAAGTACTATGAGGTTACCGTAAGCGTAAGGCTGCACTGGATTGATTTGGCTTCCAAGCATTTCGAATCCACATTCCTCATGCGAACAGCCATCTTTCCGCTAAAGTACAACATGGGTGTCTTCAAAACTCGAGTAAATATGCTTCTTCTAGGTAAACGTGTTAAGCCCTAGACCGCTTAACTGCTTAACATCAGGCAGTACATAGTCAAACTCAAAACGCAAACCTTTAGGAAATAAAAATAATTCTACCGATCCGATAGTCCGACAGCAAAACAGATATTTCACAGAGGGCCCAGACTTAGTACTACTCTTGAAAATAAGCTTAAAACAAATCGGCTACAAAAATCGGCATTTAATATTGATTTGACTGCCTCGGTGGCACAGTGGTTAGTGACCCTAACTTCTGGATCAAAGAGGCGTGGGTTCAATCCCCACCCAGGGCAAATATTTATGTGATGAACATAAATGTTTGCTCTGTGTCTGGGTGTTATTTAGTTAATATCTATATAAGTATGTATTTAAAAATAAGTATATGTAGTAAATCAGTCTCTGGCAGGCACATCACAAGCTTTGCTTAGTTTGAGTCAGAGGCCGTGGGTAAGATGTCCCAAAAATATTTATTTATTATTATTATTATTTGTGTTTGCATGGTTGTAAAATTTTACGATAAATATCATAATACGACTGAAATATGTTTTCTTCTGGCTTATCTACATAGAGCTAGTGTATCCGATTATGTGTTTCTATAATGGATTATTTTCAACAATGAAGAGAACAATAGCAGCAATTGCTTTTTACTGAACCACCTTTTATTATCACTCAAGTGAAGTGAACCGCATTGTAAGTAAGTAAAAATTTATATTTAATCAAGTTTTTCTATAACAGTCACATATACTCCGTTAGGTATTTTTATCAGGCAGCTGAGTGATAAGGATTATAAACAACCTGCTATTGCTCTAGCGATAAAAAGGCAAAGATCTACGTGTCAATTCCGTGTTTAAATATCGCACGTGTGAAAGACCTCAAACCACATATCACTAATATTTGCGACTAAGCACTTTCATGTTTCATAACTACAGGTAGAGCATTTTAATTTTAATTTGATCCTTGCTAATATTATGGTCCGAAAGTGTTTGTTGGTTTGTCCTTCTTTCACGCAGCAACGGAGCAACGGATTAACTTGATATTTGCCATGGACATAGTGTGAAAGACGGAAAGTAACAGGCTACTTTTTATCCCAGAAAAATTAAATGTTCCCATGGGATAGCACAAACATCAAAATACCAAGCGGGCGAAGCCGCGGGCAAAATCTAAGTAGTATTATAAAAGCAAATATAATCTAAACTAAATAATCTTGACTCTTTTTGAAATATAGACCCATCGTGTCTTATTGATTGCACAAACCATGCTTGTATGTTATAACATGCAGAGGGATATTTATACTCGTATATATTAACATGACTTGTCCCCATATAAGTTCCAAGTTGAAGCTAAGATCTTCAACTTGAGGGGAATGTTAGCAAACCACTCCAACTAGGCACTAGAAAGTTCTAATGAAAGCTATTTTTTTGAACTTTGCTCCTACACGTTGCTGGTTTTGTCGCAAAAAGAGAAAAATTGTTTGACGTAGCATAAGCTTGGATTTTTTGGGCTCCAGCCCCAGAAGTTATGCTGTGGTTTGAGTGGATTTTGTACACAATTTTTTTTGCAATATAAGTAGTACACATATGCAGTAGGTATTTATCAAGTTTTGCCCTGATGCCGGGGCACTAGAATACGGCTTCGGTACGGCCCCTGCTTGTCGAAAGAGCCTACTAAAAGGGGACCCCTGGGCTCGTGGGTGGTCAGGGTTGGGGCTCTGGCCATCCACTCAAGCGGGCCCGAGGAGGTCGGCAGCGTGTGTGTGTAACGCTGTCGTACAGGACCGTACAAGCCTGGTTCTACTACTCCAGGCGAGTAGACAAACATGCAAAGTGCCGGGAGCACCGATGCGTCCCTATTGGAGATCCCGGAGCTCCCAAGAAGGCACAAAGGCTGGCCACCGAGGGGGTTTTATTGGGTACAATCCCACATAACCTGGCTGCACCCCAAAGCGTTCGGGCATATTAGGAGATTTCCACCTCGTAAAAAAAAAAATATTTATCAAGTCGGAAATGTTTCTCTATTGTTCGCGCGCAGAGCTGACGTTTTTCATTCAAAAGATGTCGATCAAGAAGCACCTATAAAATTATACATAAAATTATGTTTTTACAGAAAATTCTAGAGGGTGTCGGTCAGTCGGTCGTGCCTCCTTTGACTATCTAGACGACCGATGTTGAACGCGCGTATTACCGACCAAGGAGCATTACTCGTATTTATCATATAATCTGGGTTAAATACTCGTGTGACAGGTGATTAGCACATAATGAGCACAATGGATAAAGAAATGGAAAACAATACGATTACCCTACTAATGGTAATGAATAGTAACGGTGGGGCCGTTACCGGCCGCGCCTCGAGTGCTGTTAGAGTAAACAGACATTGTTGCACATCTCAGCTAATCATTGGTTAGTAACATCGAGCAATGGTTCGTAACTAAATATGTATCGAGTTAATTTGAGTTTCACATCTGATGTCTATTATAAATCATCTTAAACTTTCGGTTCTACCTTTTTTATACGGGACCCTATACTGAGACTCCGTTGTCCGTCCGTCTGTCTGTCTGTCTGTCACCAGGCTGACCGTGATAGCTAGTCAGTTGAAATTTTCACAGATGATGTATTTTTGTTGTAAATACTAAAAACATAAATATATAACGGGGGCTCTCATACAACAAACGTGACTTTTGTTGCACTTTCTTGATCGATATTAATAATGGCAACATACGATACGGAACCCTTCGTGCGCGAGTCCGACTCGCACTTGGCCGGATTTTTATATAATGTTATGAAAGCGGTTCGATTTTATGAGACAACACAGATAGAGATTTATCTCATGCATCTCGTAGATTTTCTTTGGAATTTTGAACATTACGTTCAAAACTGTATGCGGCATAACAATTAGCACTTTGCTCGTCAGTATTATATAATACACATGTTATTATACAGTTCACTATTATGACGTAATATTAAGATAACCTTCTACTTGGCGGTTGAGTAACTAACAAAGCTGTCGTACTTAGTACTTTGCCACTAAGTCAAAAAACTTCCGATTTCACCATTCCGAACATATAGATTCCGAACCGGAACTCTCCGATAGAGTTCAGAATATGGCATATTATGTTATTGAAATCAACTGCTTGTGGATTGGCGCTTTACCAACCTGATGGTACAATGTATTCGCCAGACTTCGTTTTTCAGTGACGATAGTAATATATCTTAGTCTGCCAGGGATAATAACGAACCATTGCCAGTTTTCCAACTATCCGTATGAAAACATGTCTGGTGTACTGGTATTATAACTGATAGTCTTGTATTGATGTCCTAGTGAAAAGTATCCTCAAAAACTCAATTTTTGAAACATTACAAAATGAATGCTATGATATCCTGCGCTGACGTTGATTTTCAATGCTTGCTCCTGTCCTTACTCTCGTGACCAATACCTACGCATACGCATATATATCCTAGCGATCTATCGATTTATAAATAGAGCCCATGTTCTGCTGAGAACCCTACTTATTTCGAATAACTTTTAGCAAAAAATGACATGACCGACTTCAACCGTGCACAGAATTCGCGAATAGTTCGTACGGATGAATGTAGCATTTTTCGAATCGAGAAAAACCTCCTCTGTTTCGTCGGTCAAAATGGTTCTTTATGGCATTGATTCACAACGGTCCATCGTGGTTTTAAGATTGAAGTTCGCCAACTTGGCAGACAGAAAGAAGAAAAGAAATATATATGTAGAGAAGACCAACGAGTATGTCCAGCAGTGAACGCTTTACGGCAAATATGATGATAACATACAAACAACTAGCTCACGTCACCCAGTTACGTAGGTATCTACAGCTATTATAAAAAAAAACTCCGTAATAGTAAATCGTGGAAAAGAATGTTATTGTTATCGTAATTACTGTATAGATACTATTGTTATTGTATTATCTATCTTACTTGTAAATAATATTTTAGCTCCAAAATACACGCAAAATAATAATTTATCAGGTCACCGTGAGATGCCATGATTTATCTGTTGAATTGTCGTCACAGACAACAATAGGTACCAAAACTTTATTTTTAGCTAGATATTGATTGTTTTTTTTCGCCTTTACATCTTTTAAGATATGTATTGTTTATATTATAAATTGTTTTGAATATGATCATCAATCATATCGGCCGTAGGATAGGCACTGCTAGACATATGGGTGCATATCCTACGGCCGATAAGTAGTAGCGTAGTTAGCGTAATTTGAAATTTTATCTAATGAGGCAGTTGAGGCTGCTCAATTTTTGTCTACTCAAAAAGAGAAAGTAGGTAATTACTTAATTTTTGTGTCTAGGGTACTACACTAGGTGCCTTTGCTTTACATACTCGTATTTAATATATTCTTGACAAAAAAAAAATCATCGTGATTCTAGATTTTGTACGCAGATATGAGGACTCTGAAACCGTGTCACGAGGGCAATGAGTACATATTTTTATACCTGGGTATTTTACAGGACAATATTATGATATATCATAAGTATAAAGAAGGATTATACTGAGATTCCAGCTCAAGTCGAAAGTGGCCTTGGACGGCTCATGCCAACTCTACTTTTCACTCTTCTATGACCTCGCTTTAACGGAATATGCTACACGGCTTCCACTCTGTCTCCTTGGTGATCTATAGGAACAGCCGAGCTCCAGCAGTAGACGTCGTACCCGAATTGATGATCATCATGATGAAAATGAAATCGTCATGATGAGGACGCGTAATACGCGTACGGGCAACGTACCAAATCCTTATTTATACGTATAATAAATCCGAAAGTGTGTTTGTTGGTTTGTTACTTTTTCACGCAGCAACAAAGCAACGGATACACTTGATTTTTGGCTTGGATACATATTATTATATCGAAAGGTGACATATAGTGGCTACCTTTTATCCCGGAAAAATAAAAGGTTTCTGTGAAACCGTACGAAAATCAAAATATCACGCAGGCGAAGCCGCGGGCAATATCTATTACGAGGCTCTAATAATTTGGAGCCTAAAAAATTTGCCACCTCTTGAAGGGAACGTTCAATTTGGCTCCATTCCATGCCTTTCGATATCTAGATATGTTTACCATCCGTATTCTTTAGCGTGAAGAAATCAGATGTAACGGACTGAAATGATTCTGTTATACGTATACCTAATGATAGAATTTTTCCAGCAGTGGGCTCTGATGGCCATTTACCGCCACATCGCGTGACGGCCTACGCACTGTTGAATATCGTATTCTGCGGCTACGGTATCGCAGCTCTCGCCTTCAAACAAGCTTCGTAAAGATCGGACTGCATTTGAACGGCGCTGCGCAGCTCGAAACGTAAAATATTTGTTGTTTCATTGAGGTACAAGTTCAAGTTGCTGTGCGTTTACGCGCGCTTTAATTTATATGCATTTTGAAATGTTGATTTACTTTTCTGACCACAAAGGTCATTTTTGATTCGTTTTATTGCAAATTCATTTGTCAACGGCGGTCAAGAGTGGGATTCAGCGCTACTCGTAGCTAACTGCATAAGTTGATTCGGCCTGTAGGTATTATAGACAATTTCGACTCGCGGCACAGTGCCGGTCAAGTACGGTCCGACCTCTATGCGAATAGTTTTTCAGTAGCTTTAATAATAGCTTTGGCAGCCCGCCCCTGGGATTGTCGATGGCCGCGCGTGTATTACTAATGTTGTTTACTTGTTCCCAAAGAAGCGTCATACGTCCACGTAGACACTGCAGAACATCAGGCGCAAATTGTACTGTGTAGGTACAATGAATGAGGTGCAAAACATCATACAATGTGGTCAACACCTATACAGGCGTTATGCAGCACCTATGAATCATTTTCCTGCTGTAGTCGTTTATGATTGGACTAAAGAGGATATTTTCAATATATTAGTATTCAATTTAATATAAGTTCAATAAACTTTCTAAAGAGAATAAGTATTTTATTTATTTATTGGCAAACACGAACATAATTCAGTAAAAAATCTAGGTCAGTAACAAAATTTTCTCTGTATTGAGAACGCAGCAAT
Organism: Hypomecis punctinalis; assembly: GCA_949316475.1. NCBI lineage: Eukaryota > Metazoa > Arthropoda > Insecta > Lepidoptera > Geometridae > Hypomecis > Hypomecis punctinalis. The sequence goes on from OX438813.1 coordinate 22,908,852, forward strand.
GGCAAAACAAGGAATTCGGTTATACTCGAGTAAATACTCAAAAGACTTCCAGTTTTGTCGGTTTTGTGCTGATTCCTGCCAATTTGGATCAAAAGTGGTCAGTTCGTCTCGAGAGGCCTTTGTCCGACAATGGGACAATACCACTTTGTATTTGCAAAATTTGTAATTTCGTATACTTTTCAGACCCCAAATATTATCAGATTTATTTAGTAATCTTTTTTTTTATGTAGAATAGGTCTACATTTGGCCAACAACTCGCCTGACGGAAAGCGAAGTTGTAGCCGAAGATGGAGTATGTAGACCTAGAAGATTCTATTTACTCTTAACTTGAAGATATCCAAATTGTAATTGCCAGAAAACAATGACGGAGGCAGGGCATTCCATCTCCTGGGCAGATAGCTTACGACTCTACCTCCGCTATTGTAACTTGCAATGAACCATGACTCTTCGTAAAAGACAAACCTACCGTACTTTGGAAGAACCGATGGAACCGGACACAGACCGGCTAGTTGTTATTGAAAGATAACACACGGTTCCTTTCTTAATCTGTGGTATAGTGTTGGAAAGTTCAAGATCCGCCTCCTTGCTATCATCGATAATACTTATACTATTCTTTATTCTGTGGTAATAGGTACTTCCTTGATGATAAAACCACGGTATTAATATCTATCAGTATTCCACCTTCCTACAAAAGGTCGGAACGCGAATCATATACCTACGCGCTTCGGAGATCGGTATACACTCGGTATACAACATTCGCGGCGCGCCGTACCGACGAACGAACGTGTGGGTTTGTAATCAGTAAGCGTGCGATTTACCTATACTAAGCGCCACACAAATTGAAAGATGGGAAGTTAGCCGCAGAGAGCTGCGCAAACGCCAAAATATAGACGTTAGCGGGTGCCAGAGAGACAAGACGCCGCGCACACCCGCCCGCCAACCTCGTGCATCCCGCGCGCTCCCTATGCCCGAGCTCACTACTTCGCCATTTGTATAGGCATTGTGCACACATGCGCAATAATTAGCGAATCACGACGAAGTGTCATCTGCGGCTAACTTCCCACCTTTCAATTTGTGTGGCGCTCAGAATACTAGGATTTGCAGAAGCTTTTTGTGTACCACAGAATAATTAAAGACAGGTACGTACAAATATACCAGGCGGACAGCCCTAGCGCGTGATACGTACTGCGTGGCCACGCGGACAATAGATTTTTTTTTCAAGAACAGTGCTGAGTCGCTCTATAGCATAGATACCCTATACTATTTATTTATTCTGTGATAAATACTTCCTCGATGCTGGAGCACTCGCTGCGCCGGCTAATCAGGCAAAGTAGAGTCAATATTGCGTAACTCTGCAAATGATCGAATTCTTAGCACGGTCTACACAGCTCTATGTGAATCGATCTTGTCCTATTGCATTACGGTGTGGGGAGGAGCTGGAGTTACGGCAATGCTAGAAATAGAAAGGGCTCAGCGCGCAGTGCTGAAGGTGATGTACAAGTTGTCTTATAGATTTCCAACGGAGGAGCTATTTACTAAGGCAAGAGTCCTAAGTGTTCGACAACTGTACATACTAAAAGTAACCCTGACTGTGCACTGTACTCAATCCGGCATTGCCGACCCAAATTCCAATTCACCTAAAAGAAGACCCCCGCGTGCTGCTGTACCCAGAGTCTGCACTGCCTTTGCAAGACGTCATCCGGAATTCAGCTACCCATACGTATACAACAAAATGAGCGAAAAGTGCGCCATTCGAAACAAATCGGCAAAAGACTGCAAAAAAATATTATTTCAGTACTTATGCTCTCTGTCATATAAAGAAACAGAGGAATTACTTAAAATAATATCCTAAACTTGCCACAAACACCCATATACGAATACATACATATATCTCAATCACACACATGCACACACACACACACACACACACACACACCACCTCTGCGAACCCTGACTCTTACGAGGACTTGTGTATCGCAGAGGACACACTCACCACACTTCATTTCACGGACAACAACACATAAACGCAAGTGTTAGTTATTTTTCAAAATTCTTAAATTTAAACATCTTTACATCAAAATGTTTTGTTATAATTTTATTAGCCGCACCGTACGTAAAACTGAAAGTATTTGAAATGTAAGCGTCCCTGAGTCGGGCCCTGCGATACAGGTTATCCTAGTGCAGGGTCCACTGGTATTTTGGTATATCTGTAATTTTTTGGTAAATAAAACATTTTGTATTTTGTATTTGTATTTTTGTATTTGTAATAATCGAGGTACTATTCCGTAACTGCACATTATGGCAGCAGACTACAATAACGTCAAGCGTTACGATTTCGGGTGCTGTTGCAGACAACGCATCGCTGGTTATACAATACGAAATAATGTCGCGGCAATACTTTAGTCTGCTGCTGTAGTGTGCAGTCGGCTCCGGAGTTATCAGGGCAGTCATTGCGCTCGTTTTACGAGCGTAAGTCGTGGGTTCAACCCCGGTCCCGTACTACTGAGTTTCTTTGGAATTTATTGATGTATGTATTTACACACCACTTGCTTTTCGGTGAAGGAAAACATCGCAAAGCAACCCGCTTACGTCCATAGATGAAATTCGAACGGATATGAATCCATTAACATGTACTGGCCCAGTGTGATAGATATGGTCTAATCACCTTTCGTTGATAGGATAGGCCAGTGTTCTGCAGTGGACTAAGGCCGATACGGTACTACAACTACTAAAAGTAAGTTAAGGCCGGGTGATTAGCCCTGGGGCCTGATTCTCTATCGACAAAACGTAACGTAACGCGGAAGTAATTTTTTTTATTTCCTTGAATTTTGTTTGGAGTACTGTTTGATAAATTTAAAATTACGTTAAAATAAATTATAAACCGAGTTTAAGTAATGCTATTTGAAAAATAAGTAATTTTCATACTAATTTCTTAAAACAAAGAGCACGTTAAAGCGCGTTACGTGCTTGTTTTCATACGTAGAATCACCCACCTGGTGTTAAAGTTATTAAGCCGCCTGAACCTTAACATCTGCTCCTCGGAAAAAAAATCATAACCACGGGTTTTTTCGGAGCAACGCGCGGCGCAGTTGTACCAGTGAATTGGCGGCAGTATAGTGAGCCCGGACAGGTGTTGGCAGCCCTTGGGACCCCAGGATTTTGGAGGAAATCGTCGAAAACATTTACCAAGAGCTGAAGTAAAGGTTAGTCTAGAGCAATATCACGGCAGTCGCATTGTTGAAAATCAACAGATAGTCACGTACGACACAGCGCGAATTCGCCGACATCGAAACTCTCCGCCCGGCACGTTTTCGTGGAGCTGCACGCACCGATATCCGTCGCACGTCATCGGCAGGCGCCTATCGATACGCCCCCCGCCAAGTTCGACACCACCCCTCCCCTCTGAACCCAAACTCAAAGACCAGAGGTGGACCTACTACACCAGGTGTCAACAACATCATCGGGAGGAAAATATCGTCATCACCGGCCCTTGCAGAGACACTGGCTGCTGATTCCTGGGAATCGACTGGACAGCACGCAGAACATTCACCAGGTTCTGGCGCGTCAGGCTGTACAGAAGAGGAACGCAGAACACCAGCGTCAAAGTAGTAATTAGTCTAGGTTTTTGTCAAATTTGTAATTGTTTATTTTTATTTTTGTGTTAGTTTTCCCTATATTATTCTTTCCCTTCATCGATAATAATACTAGAGTTAATAATTTATTTATATTTTTAAAATGCTCTCCAGTAAAAAAAACGCCCCCTCTACCTCCGCCCCCACCACCGCCCCGAAAGCGAGGACACTCTCGGTCCGATCAGTAGCATCTTCACTCCACAAAAGGATCCTTAAGAAAAATATCAAGGCCACCAAGTCGGAGATGACACTGACGCATCTATCCATCGACGAGAAACCCATTGTGCCGCCCCAAGCTTCTGAGGCAAAACTTCGCGCCTCCCAGTCTCTTGAAATCCTACCGCCGCCATCAGAAACAGCCACTGACAGCTCGGCTGTATCGGTTTCAGTCCCAGAATCGAATTCGGTGTATGTGGCGGCGGTGGACAAGGTTGAGAACTGGGAACAGTGCGGGATTTCTCCACCTAAAGATCTGGAGCTTGACTGCGAGGAGTCTGATAGCGTGTCTGAGTTGTCCAACCCGACCCCTTCCGCCCGGAGAGTCAGTATGCTGGTTGCACACGGCTCCAAGCGGACGGGGGTCGAGATGGATATGGCTACGAAAGTGGCAAACGAAGCGCTACAGACAGGAAAGGATGCACTAGAGTCGTCTGCAAACCTCAAGCGGGAAATAAAGCAAACCGCAATTGAGAGTCTCCAGACGTTATTCGAAATCACACTTTCTTTAGCAGACTCCAGACGCCGCCACATAACAGAAAAAGAGCGCGAGCGCACCAGGCATGCCTTGGAGCTGTTGTCGGTGGAGAGGGCGCACATCAAAGCGATGACCGCTCTTCAACAAAACCTGCTCCGGGAGGTAACTCTAGTCAGAGAAGACATAGCTGAGACCAGAAAGGAGTCACAAGCTATTAGAGACTGGCAGAGTTTTGAGACGAGAGAGCCTCATCAACAAATAAAGGCGACGGCCGACGCGGTTAGAAATCTTAGCAGTCAAATAAAATGCGTTTCAGAGGAAAAAAGCATTGATCTGGAGCCTCTGAGGAAAGACTACAACGGCTTAAAATCCGGGGTTGAAATTCTTCAGAGGCAAATAGATGAACTTAGAAGGGAAACGCATTCGGAAAAAGAAAAGACCACCGAGATCCTAAACCGAAATTCAGAAGCATTGGCGAGTCTCCTCTCTACCCCTCCCCCACCTCCTCCCCAGTACCCGGACTCTCTCAAAGAGCTAGAGAAAACGCTCAAAGATCACATTCAGAAAAGTAGTCACTCCAACCCTCCACCCCAGCCCCCTGTTCAAATAAATATTGAAGAGCACATGCTGCCTCTAACTGAAAGGCTTGAAGCCGTATCGTCAGAGCTCCGGACGATGCGGCAAGAAAAACTATCTCAGTCCCCACCAGCCCTCAACATCGGTGCAGAATTGTCACAGGCAGAACAAGGCAGACCACACAATTCTACCTACGCCAAAGCGGTCGCGAAACCACCTGCTCTAAAACCTAATCATACGCTGATAGTGACGGCTTCAAATACAACCGTAATGACCACCGCCGATAATCTAATAGACAGGATAAGAGTAGCGCTGGATACCAAGACGTCTGGAGCGAAGGTTGACCAAGTACGCAAAGCCAGAAATAAAAAAGTTATTCTGAGTTGCGGAACGGAGGATGACCTAAATCTAGTACGTAGTCGTGTTCAGCGAGACGCATCTCTGAACGTGGAGACCGCGAAAGCGGGGAACCCTCTTATTATAATTCGAGACGTCTTGTCCTATCACAAAGACTCGGATATAGTGGAGAACATCTTGGCGCAGAATAAACACTTGCTGCAAGACGTTGATTTGAAGGAGAGCACTGTCAGGGTGAGATATAGGAAAAAGGCGCGTAACCCACACGAATGTCATCCTGTGCTGGAGGTTTCACCTCGCATTCATAGATCGCTCATAGAAGCAGGCAAAGTCTACATTGGACTCCAGAGGAGGCCAGTGACGGACCATTCTCCTTTGGTGCAGTGCACTAAGTGTCTAGGCTTCGGACACACAAAAGCGATCTGCCGGGAGAGGGATGAACTCTGCAGTCACTGCGGTAGATCCCATTCCTGGGCTCAATGCAAGGCTAGAAAGGATAACCTGCCACCAAAATGCAGAAATTGCGCGACCGCGCATCCCAACAGCTCTAATAAGGACGTAGCTCACAATGCATTCAGCAGCGAATGTCCTGAAAGAGTAAAATGGGATGCTATAGCGCGATCTAGAATCTCGTACTGCTGAAGGCACTCTAGAGGTACCAAACTCAGTCCACCAAAGAGTAGCAGTGAAACCAGGTTTGCGTTTCATCCAAGCAAACCTGCATCGCTCACAGACCGCAACAGCCGAACTCCTGAAAGTCGCAAAGGAAAGAAATGTTTCAGTCGCCCTAGTGCAAGAACCGTATGTAGGTAACAAGGGAGTTATGAAACAGTATCCTGGAACCCGCGTTATTCAGTGCAGTTTGAACAGGAAAAAGCCTGTAAAGGCAGCAGTAATTGTTTTTGGTGACAGGCTGGAGGTGATTCACGACCCCCAGCTTGTTACTGAGACGGAAGCAGCTGTTTTGCTGGCCAACGGAAACCTGAAGCTGGGAGTGATTTCTGTCTACTTGGAGGGAGACCAACATGTTGATCCATACCTCAACAGGATCAAGGCTTTCAGCGAAAAACTAGCGACCAAAGATCTAATAGTCGCCGGTGACGTTAACGCCTGGTCCCATTGGTGGGGAAGCACATCGGAAAACAGCAGAGGAGAAGCCGTCCACTCCTTCTTCGATGAGATGGGCCTACACATACTAAACACAGGTGACATACCAACCTTTGAAGTTGTCAGAAGAGGTAAACTCTGCACGAGTATAGTAGATGTTACTACGTGCAGCTTGCCACTTCTGGGGAAAATAGAGGGCTGGCGGGTAGACAGAGATCTCACAACATCGGATCACAATGCAATAACGTTTACTTTGCGTCTAGAGAAGGCCCTTGAATATATAAAGCCAGTCACTACACGCAAGTACAACACCAAGAAAGCAAAATGGTCGGATTTCATGTCATGCCTGAAAACCTCACTTGAGAATAAAAAAATATCACCAGAGTCAGTAAGAGAATGTAGAAGCCCAGATGAACTAGAGTCAATGATTACGAGTTACACTGAAAGTATCCACGAAGCCTGTACACACACCATCCCACTTATAGGCCCACGCAAAGGGAACCCAACTCCCCCGTGGTATACAAAAACACTCGATGATCTTAAGAAAGAAGTTCTTAGAAGAAAGAGACGGATCAAGAACGCCGCCCCCGACAGAGTCCAGTATGTAGTCGATCAATATCAAATTGCACGTCAAGACTACAAGGATCAAGCCGAAAAAGCGTATACGGAGAACTGGAAAGAGCTCTGCACGAATCAGGAGAAAGAGAGCATGTGGGACAAAATCTACAGGGTGATCCGGAAAACCTCGGAGAGGCAAGAAGACTTGCTTCTGCGTGACACCGAAGGCAACACCCTGTCCCCACAGCACTCAGCAGAACTACTAGCCAGAACTTTCTATCCCGACGACTCTGCAAGCACAGATCTACCGTGCCATGCGGAATTGCGGGGACGGACAAGAGAAACACCAGGGGACCTACCGGAAAATGACCCTCCATTTACGTCAGCAGAACTGGAATCAGTGTTACGAACTTTGAATCCGAAAAAAGCCCCTGGAATGGATGGGCTCACTGCTGACATATGCGCCGCAGCTATCCGGGCTGAGAGAGAAATATTCCTAGCAATCGCAAACAAGTGCTTATCGCTGGGACATTTCCCTAAGCAGTGGAAAATAGCACATGTGGTCATTTTACGTAAGCCCGGTAAGACAGATTACACACATCCGAAATCTTACCGCCCTATAGGTCTCTTGCCTGTCGCCGGAAAAATCGTCGAAAAGCTTTAGTGGCCCGATTCCAATGGCATCTCCTCCCAACCATCAGTCAGAAACAGTACGGCTTCATGCCCCAGCGGGGTACTGAAGATGCCCTTTATGACCTGGTAGAGCACATGAAAACAGGAGTGAACAACAAAAATTTAGTACTCCTAGTCTCCCTGGACATAGAGGGCGCCTTTGATAATGCATGGTGGCCCGCCTTAAAAGACCAATTAGCGAAGAAGAGGTGTCCGACTAACCTCTATGAGATGGCAAACTCATACCTCATAGACCGAAAGGTCGTAGTCAACTATGCTAGAGCGGCATACGAGAGAGAAACAACCAAAGGATGTGTCCAAGGCTCGATCAGTGGACCTACCTTTTGGAATGTAATTCTAGACTCATTGCTGCGACTGCTAGAGGCGGAGGGAGTTTACTGTCAAGCCTTCGCGGACGACGTCGTCCTCGTGTTTACAAGTCAGTCATCATCCATCATCGAACAACAGGCCAATCACGCGTTAGATATGATTGTGGAATGGGGAGTACGTAATAAACTCAACTTTGCAGCGCAAAAGACCAACGCGATGCTGTTAACAAGAAAGTTGAAGTATGAACCCCCACACTTAGTCATGTCAGGCGTTCAGCTTGATCTTGTTGAAGAGGTCAAGCTATTAGGCCTGTTGATTGACCGAAGGCTCAATTTCAAAGCGCACATAAACGCCCAGTGTAAAAAGGTGGCGAACATTTACAAACAGCTCGCGTGCGCAGCGAAAGTGACCTGGGGACTGAATAGCGAAATCACGAGAACCATTTACGTCGCAGTGGTGGAACCCATCATTATGTATGCCTCAAACGTATGGGCGCAAGCGGCAGACCTCGAGGAAAACAAGTCTCACTTGAACTCACTCCAAAGAGGTTTTGCCCAAAAGATCTGCAAGTCGTATCGTACTGTTTCTCACAAGTCAGCACTCGCCCTCTCAGGTCTACTCCCTATTGACCTGCGCATCCAGGAAGCGGCAAGCCTGTACAGAGCGAAGAAAAACTTCTCCCAAGAATATCTCCCACCGGAAATGGAGCTCGAACGAAATGTCAGTTATCTTGACCAGCCACACCCGTCAACCCAGATAAGTGTGGACTTCGAGCTTCTGGAAAACACCTCAAGCCTGCCCGATGGACCTCAAATCTTCACAGATGGTAGCAAGATAAAGGGCCAAGTTGGTGCAGCTCTAACCTGGTGGGAAAACGGCAGGGAAGTCAAGTATTCAAAATTCAAGTTACACCCCGAATGCACAGTCTTCCAATCGGAACTTTATGCTCTTTACCGAGCGACTCAAATGGTGGCAACGAGCAGGAACTCTGAAGTCAACATTTTAAGTGATTCAAGATCTTCACTTGAACTGCTTCGGAACCCCAAAACGAGTCATCCTTTGGCGAAGAGGATAAAAGAGAACATTGGAAGGATAACTGCAGAAGGGAGATCTCTTCGTCTTTTCTGGCTGAAAGCGCATGTGGGAACCGCCGGTAATGAGAGAGCTGATGAACTCGCAAAGTCAGCGGCACTCACTGGAACCTCAAGAGATTACGAAGGGATCCCCCTGTCTTACGTTAAAAGCAAGATTCGCAAGGAATCAGTCCAGAAGTGGCAGGACCGATACGAAACCTCGGACAAAGGTAAAGTCACTCAGACGTTCTTCCCAGATATCGTAAACGCATATCGGGTGACGAGTGTCACGAAACTGACTCCTTTTCAAGTGCAAGCTTTGACGGGACATGGAGGAATAGCTGAATACCTGTACAGATGTAAGATCAAGAACAGCCCTGGATGCGAGTGCGACCCTGATGTCTCCGAGACGGTCTGGCATGTGCTCATTGATTGCCCCAGATTCTCGGCCGCACGACACGACCTCGAAATAATGATAGACAGAAATCTAGTGGTGTCGGATCTCCATAATATCCTAACAGATCCCGAAAACAGACAACACCTTTTGTCTTTCATGGAGAAGTCGTTCCGAATAGCGGCCAGAAGAAATTCTACTCTCCACTCCATCCAACAACACACTCCCGTCGCAACACACCCCTTACCATCCTTCGCTAACCTACCATTCCTTACTACCATACCATCTCCCATCACCTCTACTCTTCAACCCACTTTAACTGACACTTTCACACTACCCTCCACTCTAACACTCGACCCCATTCAAATACACTCTACTAACACACAGTCCGCCGAAGTCGCACAAAACGCAATTCCCGTCCGAAAATTACTCCCAAAAAGCGTAGTCATCGACGAAATCCTAGTAAACGCAGAAAAGGGAACTCCGGGGATTCGTATCCGTGGTGTGGCTCTCTTCATGGACAACAACAGAGAAAGATTCGGACTAAGCTTTTGCCAAGTCAGAGCCCAGAAACGCGTCCGCTTGTCGCCTGGACTAGCATGTCTACTTAACGGGAGCACCGCCAAATTAACATTGAAGCGGAAATCCTACGACGCTATGCCAGTGTGCGAGGCAGGCGGCCAGCAATTCCGACTGGTGAGATCGAAGAACAAAACGATTGCACTAGTCGAGTGGGCCGCCCAATCACCTTTCGCGCAAGCTAGTGCATTGCTTGAACATCTCAGTAAGAAAGTGGACAGCACTCCCCGGGTGATAAGCGTGGACGCGATGGTGGTTAAACGGTCGAAGGCGGAAGCCGCGGACCGGCTGGGTTGTATTAAAGCCTCGGAATACCATGAGGTTATCGTGTATGAGGACAGAGGAGAAAACCTGAGTTTTCTGAAATCTCCTCGTAACGATCCTGATAATGCAACAGACAGCTGGGGCCGCCCCATTCCAAATTCAGCCGTTCAATCTGGTTCTGAAAGAGCAGAGTTAATAGCAGCATCTGAGGGACCCGTTTTCCGTCCAAGCAGCAGCGATGGTGCCTTATCGGGTCTATTCAGTATCGCAATGCAGAGCTTATTCCGTTTCATGCCTAAAACACCACCTCCACAGACAACGGTGACCTCGAGAGTAGTTTCACCATCCCAGGCAACCCGAACGAGAGCCGACATGGGACAGGTCGATGCGCCCCGTTATATCTTGGCCTCGGCGCCACGAGACCACGCGAGAAATGCCTTTATCGAATACCTAGCCTTATTGAGAGCGACGAAAAATGTCAATCTTAAGAACTGTGATAACATCCTGGAGTTCTTTAGGCTGGGTGGTCCGGTAAGTGAGAGTCTACTAAAATCAAGACTCGAGGAGGCAGAAGCAGCCATATACAATAACGTCACTTCCCAAGTCATCAGAGGGACCATGAAAGGACAGTATATGGCAGCTTACAGCGCAGCATGTGGTTTTGTGGAGCTGGATGAGAGAGAGACGGAGCGAATAGGAAGACCGAAATACGCGATACCATCGAACGACCCAATTGTAGTCACCGCCAAGTGCACCAAGATAATGCTAGACGATAGAATCCTTGAGATGGCTAAAACCATCGAACGGAGCTCAGACGTTGAGGCAGGCTGGGGAAACTGGGTGGTACCAAAGATACAATGGGTCAACGGAGTACCAGGATGTGGCAAGACAACATGGGTGATTAGACACTTTGATGTGGACAGGGACGCTATCATCACAACAACAACAGAGGCAGTAAAAGACCTGAGAGAGAAGCTATCGCACCGAATAGGAGATCTGGTAAAATCCAGAGTGCGAACCATGGCTTCATCTCTTGTCAATGGTTTCGGAAAAGAGAGCTTCGGTCGCCTTCTGGTGGATGAAGCTCTAATGAACCATTTTGGAGCCATAATAATGGCTGCCCGGCTGTCTGGTGCTAGCGAACTTGTCCTCATTGGAGACGTCAATCAGTTGCCTTATATCGACAGAGAAAATCTCTTCGAGATGAGGTACCATCGTCCAACGCTGGTTGCAAATATCACCCAGGAGTTGCTCTGCACACACAGAAACCCAATGGATGTCGCGTATGCGTTGAGGGAAATATACTCAGGTATATATTCCTCAGCCCCTCGTGTTAGGTCTCTTGAGCAGAAAAGGTTCAAGGGGGCTCAAATATCCAAAACCCTCCCCAATACACTTTTCTTAGTGCATACGCAGGAAGAAAAGGAGACCCTTTTAAGCCAAGGTTATGGGGGAGGCTCAGGATCACGCACTCTTACCATTCACGAAGCTCAGGGATTGACATACGAATCGGTAATCGTTATAAAAACAAAGCCAAAAATGAGACTACATGAGAGCGTCTCACACGCGGTCGTTGCACTATCGCGGCACACTGGGACTTTCATCTACTACGCCGACGACATCGAAAATGATGCCATCAGTCGATTCGTACGGCGAGCGTCGTCTGTGTCATCGGAAACCATCAGGGAATACAACCTGCAGATGGCCGTCAGGGATCGGAACGAGGCGGTGATGGAGGCTCTGGGCCGGGAGAAGGCAAAAAAAAAAAAAAAAAGCCATAGGACGTGAAAATGTGTATTTGTAATTTATAAAAAATAAGCATTGCGCGCATGCCCCAAGCATTCATGCTCGCCATCGAAGGCTCCTTCTTGCGGCGGCATCATGTGCCGGGTCGCTCTCTTCCCTCAAATATGGTCGAGGAGAGCGATGGCTGGCACATGTGTCACACTCGTGATCGGGTGCTGCTTGCGGGTCGCCGGTCTGCTCGTGGCATTCACGCATTGCACCAACTAACTAACTTAGGCTAAAATTTCAAGTACCTACTAACTCTCTTTGTACAGTATCATCTAACAATTGTAATTTTAGTTAACAAAGGGCACAGACCCTGGAGTCTGTGGTTTGTAAAAATTTTCAATAAAAAAAAAAAAAAAAAAAAAGCCGCCTGAAGGCCTCTGACATGGCTAAGCGGTTAAAATAACCGGGGCCTACGTGTCATCCGAGCCACTTGTAGCGCTCAGTTGTAAATGCCACCCGCGGTCACCCATTCGAAGACTGAGCGTGCTGAACGTTGCTTAACTTCGATGATTGCCGAACACCTAGTCAAACTGCGCTATGAGCGCTATCGCTATCTATATTAGTACTTTCTCATCGGGCACCAATCCAACGATCGAATCCAATTTATCTTAATTTTTGCCTATTACAGCTCGGTTGCTCATCAGCGAAAATTGATTCTGATATAAACTCAAGTTGTTATGGAAGTTGAAGAAAGGGTCTTTCTCTTTACTTTTATATGGATTGTAAAGAGAGCGCCGTTTTTGCGTTTATGTTCCTTGGCTTCTTATCTGGTAATTAATACAACCTAAGGGCCTTTCACTGCTAATTAGAAACATGTACGGTTTTTTAAATATGTTTAAGTGACAGCTTACATCGTCAAATAATCGTAAAAATAAGAAGTTATTCTTTTAAAGATATAATTTTTTCAAATTAACAACGAAAGGAGGACCATTAAATCACTGTGACGACGACGCATGACACTGATCTCTAATCTGTGGCACCGCCAGCTATTACATTGCATTTTTTCTTACTGTCCTCCTAGTCATATCATCATCATCATCCACAGGCTTCTTTATCCCACTGCTGGGTATAGGCCTCTCTCTTTTAGTGCCAATTACCTCGGTCCTTTGCCATCGACCCCAGATATTGACGATATCGTCGACCCACCTTGCTGCCGGACGAGCCACGCTCCGCTTATCGTTATCGTTCGTGCTCTAGGCCACCAATCTGTTATCGCCTCGCTCCACCTCTCGTCACTTCGACTTGCCGCGTATCCTGCTCCAATTAAGATTTGCTACTACGGTTCCGACGTCCCGGACTTTCGTCCTGCGTCTGATCTTCGTGTTGCGGATACGGTCTTGGATTTGAATGCCGAGCATGGATCTCTCCATGGCTTTCTGTGCAACTTTGATTTTGTTCACAGCCTAGCCGAGTCATATACATAAGATATTTGCTTAAAAAGTGACGAAATCATTATTCATTTTGCCAGTGAAAAAGAAGGATATCTGAAGGTGGCACACACATTAAACACTAATTTGCATAAGTATATAAACATAGCTGTATGCTGAGTTGGATTCGAAAATGGATATAATATTATATTTATGTCCAAAACCTGAATGTGGACTTTCACTAGAGGCGCGCTTTGTATAACTCGTATTGGATGCATTTGCTCTCAAGTTTGTGTAATAAAATAAATGAACTGGCTAAGAGCAAGTTGGAATCACACAGGGTTTCGTAACTTCTTTCATTTCATTTATTTATGCTGCCATACAGACTCGTACAGTACAAGATGTAGATGTTCATTACAAAATTGGGTACAAAGTAGAGTATGGACTATGTCGGGCACCTTATATTACATATACAGATATATTATATTCTAAAGCAAATAAGCTGCATTATTTTCATAGAAGATACCAATGGAAGATGTCTATTTAGTCAGGATCTCAGAGCAAATACAAAAATCAAGAGGGAACGTTGTTGAACAGTCAAGTGAGGCCGGTTTTTTAAACATGTGTGAGTGCGTCGGTGTTGCGCCGCCATAGTTCGACTGACAAGCCAAGGCGTAGTTTCGTTGTATGTGGATGTGTGTGTAATTGTCTGTACACGGCGAGGCGTAGTTTTGGTTGTCTTCACATGTTTGTTCACAACATTCTCTTTTGATTTTTTAATTGCTCTGAGGTCAGGATATGAAGAAACTTAATTATGTTGTACCTACTATGGTTGAATAGATATAATAAATAACTATATTTATTTGATCAGGTATAGCATCAAGATTGCATTGGACTAATGTGTGTATTGTGTACGTGAGTAATGAACCCAAAAGTACCTAACATTATACAAGTGTTTGTACATATTTGTTATCAGGGTCTCATGCTCTGCAAATACATCAAAAATATTTAAAATTAATCTGCAACCTTGGAATGGTTTAAAGGTTGTTGGTATTATAGAATCTTATTATTAAATTACAGGACTTATAATGCATTGCACCATAGAGATAACTCAATTTTAACATTAAAAAGAAAAATGGAAAATAGCAACACAGATTTTTCAATAGTCATTTTCAAAAGCTCTAAATAAAATCCTATTTTTTTTCTCTTGTTTTCTAATATGTAGAATTGTAGACTAACAAGTCATGAAGCCGTGATGGTCTAGTATGATGGTAATGACACTCGCCTTACAATCGTGAGGTCGTGGGTTCATATCCCGGTCATGTACCAATGAATCCCTTGGAATTTATGTACGGAATTTCATACTACTGGCTTTTCGGTGAAGGAAAACAACGTGAGGCAACCTGCATACGTCTGTAGAAGGAATCCGATGGCGTATGTATGTGAATCTACCAACTCGCACTGGGCCAGCGAGGTGGACATGGCCCAATCACCCTTCGTGGGTGCAGTGGACTATTGAAAAGGCAAAGGGTACAGGTAGATCACAAAGAATAAGCCAGATTCATTTTTGAACTGAGCTTAATTTTTTTATTATTATCTATTTATTTATTTAATTAATCAAATTAGTACAGTTGGACATCAATTACACTAATGACACAATTCGATTAACCACCAAATTACAAAGGAAACTTCATGATGACTATGAAAGATACTAGTAATTACATTATACATTAATGTGTGAAAAATAATTGTCATATTAGAAACTGAAAGTCCGGTGACTTTGAAAGCATCTATTTCCAAAAAAACTAATAAACTGTTGGACAAAAATTTCTTAGGGAAAAACAAAAGAATACAGGATTGTCAGGAGAAGAACTGATAAACCTGTATTGTTCAAAATTGTTCTAACAGATATTTATTAGGAGAAATCTAAACTATACTGTACTGTACCAGTCTTTTTAATAGTCCACTATAGGACGTAGGCCTACCCACAAAGAGTGTTTGGGCCATATCCACCACGCTAGCCCAGTGCGGGTTGATGGATTCACATACGCCATCGAGTTTCTTAGACAGACATATGCAGGTTGCCTCACCATAAAGCCCGTGGTGTAAAATTCCAGGGAATTCATTGGTACGGCGCCGGGAATTGAACCCACGACCTCACAATTGTAAAACGGATGTCATTACCACTATATCACTATGGCTTCACACGGAAATCTAATCAGTAGAGGATTATCTGTTATTATTTATCATCTATTATTATTAGAAGAATTGATAAACCTGTATTGTTTAAAATTCTTCTAATTAATATTTACTAGGAAAAATTGAAACAGTACAGGATTATCAGATTTTATCTATCATTCATTTCTATTGTAAGGAAGAGAACTGATAAACCTGTATTGTTTAAGATTCTTCTAATAGAAACAGTACAAAATGGTTAGTAATTATCAAGCATTCATTTCTATTGTTAGGAGGAACACTGATAAAGCTGTATTGTTTAGATTTCTCCTAACTAATTATTAGAAGAAATCTAAATATAACAGTGATACTTATCAGTCATTATCTAGATTCCTTTTCTATTGTTAGGAGGGGGACTGATAAAGCTGTATTGTTTAGATTTCTCCTAATAAATTATTAGAAGAAATCTAAATAAAACAGGATTACTTATCAGTAATTATCTAGATTCCTTTTTTTTTGTTAGGAGGAGGACTGATAAGCCTGTATTGTTTAGATTTCTCCTAACAAATATTTATTATGAGAAATCTAAACAATACAGGATTACTTATTGGAAATATTTGTTAGGAGAAATCTAAACTATACAGGATTTTCAGTATTATCTAGAATTCATTTCTATTGCTAAGAGAAGGACTGATAAACAAATCTCTAAGAAATATTTATTAGGAAAAATCTAATTAAGTATCAGTTTTTTTTCGAAATAATATGCTTTCAAAGTCACTCTAGATTTATCATTTGCTATTATTATGACAAGTGTTCTTAAAACAAATCTAGAATGTCGGGCTATCTTGTAGAGCTATTGTTACTCTTTGAAAATTAGGATCCTAGAACCACAATTTTTTAATTGTAACAAGTCCCCTGCAAAAAATATAGTTTAGACATGGATAAAATAGGCCTTTACCCAGCAGTGGGTGCACATAAGGCTAAAACAAATAACAATGATATCCTGGGGTATTTGCTTAGCTATATCAATGTTTATTCTATGATAAGTCCCATAATATAGGAATTAGGCTACTAAATAAAAAATAAATATTTAATTTAAAGGAAATAGAAATGCATGGATGCACTGATGGCAGGAGGCATTATTATCTTAAATTCTTTCATGTACCTAAGTATTGCAGATACAGAGCCCTATGTAAGATGCTTCAGTTCCTCTTTAATTTAAGATTAAATTGTATTGTGAATAATGTTAAATGTAAAATATTGTGAGTTTATTTGTACCTATATAAAAATGTACTTAACATTTAGTATTATAGTTGACTATGAGTTGCATTTATTGTAAACTAATTTTTACCCACGGCTTCGCCTGCATACGCAATATATCATTATAATTTATAGCCTATGTGTTATTCTGATATATAAGCTATATTATTGCAAAGTTTCATCTCAATCCGTTCAGTAGTTTTTGCGTGAAAGAGTAACAAACATCCATCCATCCTCACAAACTTTCACGTTTATAATATTAGTAGGATAAATAGAATTAATTTAGCATGATCATAAAAGAGCATGTGGTATTTTATAGCATACTAAGTTGCATTGTATCTCTGGTATGCAATTGCTAAAAGCCTGGCTTTTACTTAATTTTGTATTTTAACTATAGGTTTTACAAATATGTATAGGTAAAGAGATTCCTTCGCTTGATAAGTAGACGTAATTTTATTGAATATACAGCAAACATTAAGTGATTTGATAATAATGGATCTATCCATTAATAATAATTCTTAATCTAGTGTCTAACACTTAATTAGGTAATGTGACTGAATCATTTGTGTACCTAATTATTGACATTAAGCCTTTCTAATGAAATAAGTATTTGAAAATATTGTTGTTATACAGTTTCAGCACAATTTCATGGACTCTCGCATCTTTACATAATCAAACTAAAGGCGCGTGTGAATCAGTACTTACCCACATACATAACGGCTCCTGCATCATGAATGTCATCACCTCCGCGAACTGTTCAGTGAGGTTTCTGGTGACATTGAGTGGCAGCACAGCTTCGGCGGAGGCAGGCGCCAGCTCCGCGGCATTCTCGGCCTCCGCCACTGGCTCGCCCTGAACCGCCGTCGCATTCCCGCGCCAGTTCGGATCACCAGTCACATTCAGAGCATAGTAAACGGCCACCGAGAGTAGCAATACACTTCCAGCCGTGTAAACCTTGAGGTTCGGCAAGGGCAACCTGTCCACTAGAGTCACTGGCATTTTAAGCGACTGCCTTTTGCATCAACAAAACACACTAAAATAGACCGCACTACACTGAGGATTCAAACTTAATGACATTGGTCGTAAAAATAATCAAACGAAAATTTTATCAAAATAAATACGAGAACGAGATGGTTGAGGTGTCGGTCGGCCAGACAGTTCAGTGTTGCAAGAAGCCGAACATGAAGTTCCCGAACTACACAAATAAATATATCGTCTGTGGCTGACAGCAACCACACGACCGAAGAAGATATAATAATACTATGTATAGAACAGTCACTCGTTACCCCCACCCGTTTGAGTCTTCCTCACTTCCATCCGCGTTTCACGTACCGATCGTGTACTCTGCGTGCAGGCTGCACTGGCCGGTAGATCTTGTAATAAAAAATACCTAGACTATGACAATGGGGAAGACTTGTGCTGTGTATGGTTGAATATCAATAATACCTACGTAAAAAAGAAGAAATTTTAATGTTCATGTAAGGATAAGTAAATGGAATTTATTTTACATTATTTGGTAACTTCCTATTGATATTTTCTTTCAAATAAAGTAGATCGGTTACTTTTATAAAAAAGCTTACAAATTAAGTAATTGTTATACTTTTTAAGCACTACATTTATATGTTTTAATTGCTAATTAATAGCTATTTTACTATGAACGAGAAAAAATCTGTATAAGTATTTTTGAAATAGCTTAGGCAAAAATCAATCGGAAAATGTGCCTTTTAGATCATAAAACAACAAAATAAAACAAAATACAAAGTATTCCGTCTTTTTAATCTGTGCATAAAATAGTAACAAAGACACTATGGTGAAAAAGATTTACGTGCATTGTTTACATAGCATAGTGACGTCATTCATGGCCACAGAGTAAAATAATGACATCTATCGTTTTACGTAAATTACGCGCGAAATTATGAAATTTTAAAGTTAAAATGCATTCTTAAAACACTTAACCATTAAATAATTATTTTTTGTATTTTTTTTTTGTGGTTTATTAGACCAACAGGATCTAACTGAGATGCTTTTCAAAAATGACTGTAATACCCTATTGAATACGCAACTGTCTCACTCACGCGGCATATCGTCATGTCGCTGACAGCCATAGACGTTCCGCACACATATGCACGTGTAGCGACCGTGCGTGTGTGTGTTGCCTGTGAGTAAGTACTGTGTCGTGTGCGTAAGACAGCAGATTTTGTATGGAAAATCGCGGAGTGTCCGGGCTGTGGTTTCACGCAACACTTTAGTACTAAGTGTAGTAGTTAGTCTAGGCTATTTTTAAAGAAAAGTTAAACTGCCAACAAGTATAGCGTCAAATAGAACGTGAAAAAGCCGTCGATTTGAAATCAGTGGTTTTAAAGTTGAAGTTTTATTTACGTTAATTAGCGGCTTTACAATGTTCATTTTGTTTTTACACATGTTAGGTACTTAAAATCAGGCAAAAAAATGATGCTGTCAACATATTCAGAGAGAAATGTCATTTTAATGTTACTATACTTGAAATACATTTATGTGTAAACCGGAGTCACTTTGCTCACGAAATACAAGAATTTTGTTTTGATTTGGTTTTCTTTACACCTTGATAAGTTTGTACAAGTTTTTTACTTTTTTAGAGTTATCAAATAAATACTGCAATTTTCTAGGTAGGTATGTACTGCGCTATCTGTCGATACTGATACGGTTACATAAAATGAAAAAGAATTTAAAGTGTATATTTTCGGGAAAAATTAAATTCGGAACTGGCAAGTGGCAGTCAGCGGATTTGTTATTTTTGTTGTGTTTAGGAGAAATTAATTATAAATTAATATAAAATGTCTGAGAGGGATTATGCACCACTCAGCATAGCCTGCGTTCGCGGGTTATGCGATAAAATATATGAAAAACGAAAATTTGCAGGTGGAGAGATTGAAAAGTAAGTTGCTGACTGATCCAACTACTGCAGTGTTGTGAACCGCCTCCTGTGTCATTTTATTCTACTATTTTTATAGGATGGTAAAGGATTTTAGCGATGCCAATAACACGAGCCAGATCAAACGTTTGATCAAAGTGCTGGGTCAAGACTTGATGTCTTCAACAAACCCCAATGTCAAAAATGGTGCTCTGATGGGGCTGTCATCAGTGGCTGTTGGGCTGGGAAAGGTACATAATTATGATATATTTTATATTAATTTGCCAGCTTTTTAAACTGGCCCATCAATCTCGACACAGGTACCTATATTGATCAATGACAATATAAGTAGTGACTAGCTTTCATTGAGAAAGGAATCAAATGGAGTTGCCCTAACGACGAGAAAAACCTGCATACCCACCGCACATAATACGGCGGATTAGTGTTGTTACTACCACACTACACTTATCAATTTTCCCGTACCTATCGATAAAACTATCTACACAAATAAATTTTAGCCGAATCAATCATAATGGCAAACTTTTATTTAAAAAATTACAGATGTCAAGGTTGCAGCTGTCATATTCAAGAATCCATACTAGAATGGCAGGACGAGTTTTTGGCGGGAACGCGGAAAAGACATGTCGCCTCATTGTATTATTTTGTTAAAGTTGTATTTTTATCAGTGATAATTAGTGAAAAATTGTGGTATATCATTGATTATGAGCTGAATTACGTGCATGAGTGTGGTCAAGTGATATAATGTGACGTATCATGTCGTTCCGTGTTGTTACCAAAACTCCATAGACACCTCTAGAAAAGTCTCCACTGCTTTACCTACTGAAGTATGACCTAGAATTAAAGTGATAGGACTTAATAAGAACTACATATCGGATGACAGCTGTCAAGCTTAAAAGTGGAATATCTCCATAACTATCTATCATAGACCATTGCTTTCTTCACTAAACTGATATGAGATCTACAATTCGGATGACAGCTGTCAAACTTAAAAGTGGATTATCTCCGACACAGTCGTTGCTGTCTTCACAAAAGTCATAAAGCTCAAAGAGAGATATGATATCTTACAGATGACAGCTATCAATATTACGGAAATAATCAACTTTTAAGTTTGAGCTGTCACATCAAATGTAGATTTTTTTAAGCTCTATCATTTTTGTAAACACAGCAATGGTCTAGGGTCAATAGTTACACAGATTTTGCACTTTAAAGTTTGACAGCTGTCATCTGAAATGTAGGTCTCGTTGAGATCTATCACTTGTGTCAAGTCAGCAATAGTCTAGCTTTAATAGTTACGGAGATATTCCACTTTTAAGTTTGACAGCTGTCATCCAAAATGTAGGTCTCGTTGAGCTCTATCACTTGTATCAAGACAGCAATAGTCTAGCTTTAATAGTTACGGAGATATTCCACTTTTAAGTTTGACAGCTGTCATCCGAAATGTAGGTCTCGTTGAGCTCTATCACTTTTGTGAAGACAGCAATAGTCTAACTTTAATAGTTACGAAGGTATTCCACTTTTTAGTTTGACAGCTGTCATCCGAAATGTAGATCTCGTTGAGTTCTATCACTTTTGTGAAGACAGCAATAGTCGAACTTTGATGGTTACGGAGATAATCCACTTTTAAGTTTGACAGCTGTCATTTAAAATATAGATCTAATTGCGCTCTGTCACTTTTATGAAGTCAACAGTAGTCTAACTTCGATAGTTACGGAGATAATTCACTTTTAAGCTTTGACAGCAGTCATTAAAACAATCTAATAGATCTCATTGAGTGTTATTACTGCTATTAAGACAGTAATGGTCTAGCTTCGATAGTTACGGAGATAATAATACTTCTAAGTTTGACAGCTGTTACTTTCACACCTGTCATGCCATATTACTTGTATTAATTCTTGAATGACAGTTGTCAAATTTGATATGAAAAGTGAAATGAAATAAAAATTCAAAATTTTAGCAAATTAATAACACAAATAAAAACTAACCAAAATATCGATAGTTTTTTTGATATAATAAGAACATCGCTATTGTTTTTCGACTCAATATGGCGGACCAGGCACGCGCGACAAGTCACGAAAAATATAGACACTATAGCGAAACTGTGCTGTATAATGTTGGTCTATTCTTATTACGTACATTTGAAAGAGACGCCTATATGATTATTATTTCGGTTTTTAAACTATTACATGTCAAAGTATCTAAATGTCATTACACCATCTCCATTTGATTCCATCCTCAATGCTAGCTTTGAATCTTTTTTTTTTTCTTCTTTCCCCATTTGGGGCATTTGGCTTCGCGCGATCGGCGCATTTGCCATATTCGAGTTCAAATGGATGACGGAATTATTTTTATTTACAAGGTAGGGAAACGAAACATTGAATCTTTGATTATGTATCTGCTTTGAAGCTATTCAGACAATAAAAATAAAATGAATTGTAATCTCTACAATCTGGTTACAGGGCTGCACAGATTACATGAGTGAGTTGATCCACCCGATCATAGCCTGCTTCAGTGAGAGTGAGTCCCGAGTGAGATACCAAGCGGCTGAGGCACTGTTCAATGTAGTTAAAATTGCTCGGGGAGCTTCGCTAGCTCATTTCCCACTGATCTTTGATGCCCTCGCGAGGCTGGCCGCTGACTCTGAACCACAAGTGAAGCAGGCTGCGGAGCTGCTTGACAGACTTGTCAAGGTGAGTGAGAGAAAGAGAGACCAGTAAATGCTATAAAAATATTCAGTAAATTGCTGAATAATATAAAAGATATCAGAAAAGAAACCTGTTTCAATCCTCAAACCTGTTTCAATCCTCCAATTTTGAGGGAGCAGTAAAAGCTGCTACTTTAAAAAATCTTTCATCTCACCAACCTCCTGATCATGAATCCTTTGCGTTTAATCAATTTTCCGCTTGTGACGTTAAGAAGAGCATACAGTCAATTTCTTCTAACGCTGTAGGTACCGATTGTATAAGTCGGAAGATGATCATGCCCATTCTCGATGAAGTCATCCCAGTCATCCAGCACCTGCTTAATTTTTCCATATCCTCGGGCACTTTTCCAGCTATATGGAAAGAAGCCCAAATCACACCACTTCCCAAAAAGTCTAATCCTGATTCTTTCTCAGATTTCCGCCCAATCTCCATCCTTTCCTTTTTGTCCAAAGTATTGGAACGGCTTGTCCACCAACAACTTTCATCCTTCCTTATCAAAAACAATCTCCTCAACCCTCTTCAATCCGGTTTCCGTGCTGGACATAGCACTACGACTGCTCTTACGAAAATAACTGACGACATAAGGGATGGCATTGGTCATTGTAATTTGACAGTATTGTCGCTACTCGATTTTAGTAACGCGTTCAATAATGTGGATTTTGATATTTTGCTGGTAATCCTTCGCTCTCTTAACGTATCTCCAACGGCAATTGACTGGTTTCGTAGTTACCTGTTTGGGCGCCGGTAGCGCATACGTATAGATGACTCCTATTCTTCTTGGTGTAATATATCTGCCGGTGTACCACAGGGCGGCGTTTTATCTCCACTTCTCTTTGCAATTTTCATTAATTCAATCTCAAAACAGCTTACTTCTTCCTATCACCTCTATGCAGATGACTTGCAAATCTATACACAGGCTCCTTTAGGGCAGCTGCATCAGGCGATTGCAGTCACCAACAGTGATCTTGCGCGCATAAGGGACTGGAGCAAGTCATACGGCCTTACAGTTAATCCGGCAAAAACCCAGACTATAATCATCGGAAGTTCCCGTATGATTTCCAAAATCGACTGGTTCCATCTCCCGCAAGTAATGTTCGACGGAGTTGTTATACCTATAAGCCAAACTGTAAATTTAGGCATACCTATTGACAGACAGTTATCTTGGCATCCTCAACTGGCAGAAGTAAGTCGCAAAATTTTTGGCTCTGCAGCGTCACTTAGACGTCTGCGAAACTTCCTCCCGATTACTACTAAAACTGCGCTTGTGAAATCGCTCCTGTTCCCAATATTGGATTACGCTGACGTCTGCTATCTTGATTTAACCGAAGAGCAACTCGACAAGCTCGAACGTTTACAGAACTTTTGCATACGGTTCATATTTGGCCTGCGCAAATATGACCACATCTCCGAATTTCGCCAAAAGCTCAAATGGAATGAAATCCGATTTCGCCGTAATAGTCATATCCTTTTTCTTCTATATAAAATCCTATTCATTCCTTCTACTCCTATGTACCTCAAAGAACGCTTTGAATTCATTCAGGATCACTCCAATTCTTTAAGGTCCGCCCGTGTGCTGAAACTAAAATTCCAATCCTCCCACTCCAACCTATCCTACACCAAATCCTTTACTTTGCGAGCTGTCCTGCTGTGGAACGAACTGCCTGTTGCTATCAGACAGGCTAAATCCCTCCCTATATTTAAAAATCTAGTTTATCAATATTATCTCTCCTTGTGCTAGTTATAATTGGTATAAATTATGTATTTATATATATGTATGTATTTATGTATTTTATATGTATTTTTACACGTTATTAGTATATTTATAGGACATATAAGTATAATATTTGTCACAGTATGTATACACCGCCGACCGTATTCCTATTATTTAATTTTTCTCCAGTCCATCCAAAGGTTGCCTGGTAGAAATCGCCAAAGGCGATAAGGCCGCCATTGTACAACATCTGAAAAAATCTACATTAATGTATCTGTTATATGGTGTACAATAAAGATATTGTTTGTTTGTTTCATAATGCTGTTACACATGAGACAAATTTTTAATTTCTAGAAAACAGAACTATAAACCATTCTAATACAAACAATATAATATTATGTCATGTAGGGTCATATTATTTATCACTATACAAAACACATTAACTCAGTCTAAGTTGTTTATTTGCTTGAACATAGGTATGCAAAGAGTATAGGTCTTAAATATAAAAATGTTTCACTACATTCAATCCGTTTTAAATAAGAATCACTTGTAAATATTACATATCTTGCAATAAAATATTGAGTAAATAGTACTTTTTTAGTTGATGGAATGGTAGCTCCTTTCTTCCCATTTTTACCATTGTCTTTGTTTGTCTTCGTTTAGTCTAATTAGAACTAAATTCAGTGATGATTCAGGCTATGATGTCATGCTCCATGGACTGTTGTTTCCTTATTTGAAGAATGCATGCATAAATATTAATATTTTTAAATTATCTTTACCATATATAAGTTTTCTTATTATTGGCATTAATGGCTGTCATAAAAAAAAAAAACATTGTCAACATTAACTTATTAACTTACAAGCATTCATACATTTTGTTCAGTTAGATTTCTCAATTTAAACAGTTTAAAGGTATTTTCTACATAAGTATGCTATACTCTTGAGAACCCATCTCATCATATCTTATACAAATTCAATACAATGTAATCCACCAGAAGTTTGTTGTAATTTCAGGACATAGTAACAGAGAGCCCCACGTTCGAAGTGAGCGAATTCGTGGTGCTAGTACGCGAGCGTATCTACACGCGCAGCGCGGCGGCGCGCCAGTTCGTGGCGTCGTGGGTGGCCGTGCTGGACGCGGTTCCGGGGATCGATCTCTTGCCACATTTACCTGATCTGCTGGATGGACTCTTCAAGATGCTCGATGACCCTGTGCCGGAGATACGCAGGATGTTAGTCTATTATCTTAAAACGCAGTTGAAAATTGAATTTAGCTTTATTATTTACCATTAAATATACAAAAACAACAACAATAGAAATATAGGAAAATCAGAAATGTCAAATGGTGGATGGATTGTGTGAAAGACGATAAATATGAAAATATAGTGCGTGGAGTCCCTCCGCGCGGAAGAAGTGAGACTTCGACGCAACAGTGCTTTCATACCACCTCCATGGTAGAGTTAAACGTTTAACGCAACCTCGTTGGAAGTCGCATTAGAAGTTTCACTTCAATAAAAATAAAGTGAATAGAAACTAAATGCCAAAAATGTAATGCCTATTTGAATTTGACTCCATCTAAGTTTGCACCTGACAATTTTTTTTTCGTCAGGTTTTTCCATTTGGCACAAAACCTGTTTCAAAACTGAAGACCAAATTATGCGTTTGTGTGTAGTTTTAGCAACCTTATTTATTATCTAATTATATGACTATGATTGAAGGGTTGACGTCCAGCTGAGCGAATTCCTGCGAAGCATCAAAAAGGATCCGTCGCGAGTGGACTTCCAGGCCATGATCAACATACTCATCACACACGCCATGGCTACCGAGGAACTCATGCAGGTTTGTTGTCTGTGAATATCCCACTTCTGATTTTAAGTTACAAAGGCAACAAACGTTAGCCATTCCCCGTACGACTACCGTTATAGGGTAGCCTAGGCGGCTATTCTAATTTAGCAAATCATAGACGAAGCTGACTGAATCTCAATAATTTTTCCGCCTCGCATATTGTCAAAATAAATGTTCGAATTCAGATTTGTTTCTGGTAGCTGAATTGGCCTACAGTTTTTTAATACAGTACAGTACGTCTCATTGTGTGTGCATCTTACAGCAATTACACTGATAAAGGAGTATCAGGGCCGGGCATGCTGCCGTGGTTGGCCTACGATACATTAGCGCGATAGGTGGCCTAGGTAGAGCACTTCTGTTAGCACGCCATAGCAGAAAATAATACAGTACAGTTCAGATTGGTCTAGTAGCTGAATTATTAGCCTACAGTTCTGTTAGCACAGCACAGTATGTCTCAACGCGTATGTTGGCAGCGATCACGTGGATGATGGAGCTCCTAGAAGTTTCCAAGGCTGGACATGCTACCGCGGTTTGCTTACGATATACCAGGGCTATAGGTAGAGCAGTTCTGTTAGCACAGTACAGTATATCTCAGTCTGTTCCATTGTAAGTGATCACGTGGATTAAGGAGTAAACAAGAATGAGTTTGAGTTCCTGCAAGTAACAGCCCCGTGTAGGCTGCCGTGGCTTGCTTTCTTTGGACTAAGGCGAGTCTTATAGAGAAGTTCTTTTAGCACAGCACAGTACAGCAGTACAAGTATGTGTGTATACCTAAGTACAGTATGTGTCAGTCTGTGCAACTGACAGCAGTGATTGAAGGAGTTCTTGGAGGTGTCGGGGCCGGGCATGCTGCTGTCACTTGTCTAATATATATTAAGGTGAAAGTCTTCTGAGAGCAGTTCTGCTACCACACCACAGCACAGTACAGAGTACATTATGTGTCAATATGTGCAGTTGACGGTGATCACGTGGATGAAAGAGTTCTCAGAGGTGTCGGGGCGAGGCAGGCTGCAGTGGCTTGCCCACGATAGACCAGGGCGAATAGCCTATAGAACTATTAGCACAGCACAGTATGTCTCAATGTGTTGGTATGTAACTGACGGCGATCACCCAGATGAAGGAGTTCCTAAAAGCTCCACGTTCCGGCATACCGCCATGACTCACGATAGGCTAGGGCGATTCTGTTACTACAGCACAGTACAGTATGTGTCAATGTGTACAGTTGACGGCGATCACGTGGATGAAGGAGTTCCTGGAGGTGTCGGGGCCGGGCATGCTGCCGCACGCGTCAGGCGTGCTCGCCGCCGTGTTGCCGTGCCTCGCCTACGCCGATGACCCGCGGAAAAGTATCCTTGTACAAAACATATCTACTTATTTACTGCTTACTACAAAATGAAATAATTCATGTCAATAAATACACGCTTATTTACTGCCCCAACGTTCGGCTGAGGCAAACTTTATTATTTGTCTGCAGAGATGATAACAGCGCAGAACAGTATCTTGTTTATTCTAACCATTCCGGCAGTCAGTGGATGTTAACGCCTAATCTAATTACACCATACGTATTCATGAATTTCTTAAATTTAATTTTAATGTTTTACCCTTTAATCACTGAATCAATATTCAATTAACATGGTTTTTACTTTTTAGGGTCCCATACCTCAAAAGGAAAAAACGGAACCCTTATAGGATCACTTTGTTGTCCGTCGTTCCGTCTGTGTGTATGTCAAGACTCTTTATCTCGGGAACGCGTAAAGATATCGAGTTGAAATTTAAACTGTATACGTATATCTTTAGTCTCTTGCTTTTGAGTAAAAGAAAAACTTATCAGTTATCGTATAAAATAGTTAGAGTTCAAAAACCGCATATTTCGACACTCACAAAAATAAAAACCTACAGAGTACTTCCCGTTGATATAGAACTATGAAATTTGGTGAGAAGCATTGTCTCAGAGTACACATATAGGATAAATATGAAAAAAACTGTACATTATATTTAAATCACAAAAATAATAGGGTCTAGATTCAAAAAAATATGGCTTCAAAAATCGTATCATGTAAGGTATCATATAAAGAGCTTCATTAGCACATGCTAAAACAGGTTTTTAATTATTTTAACAATGTGTAATTTTAGATGGATGACGAGAAAAGTAAAAAAAAAAGTTTTATTTCGTGATTATAGTATAGAGATTTTACAACTTACTTGCCAATTTTGTGAAA
Source organism: Hypomecis punctinalis (assembly GCA_949316475.1). Classification (NCBI taxonomy): domain Eukaryota; kingdom Metazoa; phylum Arthropoda; class Insecta; order Lepidoptera; family Geometridae; genus Hypomecis; species Hypomecis punctinalis. Next base: position 22,937,072 of record OX438813.1, read on the forward strand.
TTTTCTGGATTTGTATGGAATCCTCGGTGTGGGAGCCTGAATCGCACTAGTACGGTTTTTTTTTATACTCATGTCTGATTGCATCTAATGTATAGAACATGTATACGAATAGAAGACAATCATTTACTCAAATTTTTCATCCTTTGTCTTTTTTTTCTATTCTATATGTTGTGTTGCAATGGAAGCCTCCTTAGCGGTCAGGTTCAGGTATCCGCGAGACGGCGGCCACCGTGAACCTGCAGCTCACCAAGCTGGTTGGCGAACGCGTGCCCCCCGACCCCGCGCCCGCACCACCCCCTGCGCAGGGCGAGGGGGGAGACAGGGGGGAGATGGAGGAGGGGCGGCTCAACCTGGACGCGGTGGTGGGGGTGCTGACGCAGATGCTGCACCGCAGCTCCGTGCACACCAAGGTGGCGGCGCTCGATTGGATACTGCATCTCTATAACAAGCTGCCTGATGAGGTCAGTCGCTCTGATTACCTGCTATTGATATCGATCGTATCTCTCACTAAATTAGGACTAGTTTTTGCTACTGCATAATAATAATAATGTTATCTTATTGCAAGTTGCTATCGAGAACAGTTACTTTTTAAATGATTAGTTGTAGTGTTAGTAATAAAGATATATTGCCAACTGGATGCTAAAGTATCTTTAACAGTGTTGCGATGACACAGGTAGTTATTATTGATACGAGATGGATTCTTGGATAATCAGTTTATTAACTCACTATTGCCCACAAACTCTTCATAAAATACACAACGAAATTTATTTGCACTCAACACTTCACACTTGCACTGATAGACACTATCACTAGTCACTAAACACTGCACTTTACACTAATCACTGAACGCTAGGAATAATTAGTAGCGACACTCAGTCCATCGCGTGGCTTAGCGCCTGTCTACGTCTAGCTCGACGACACTGCAGTCGCTGTAGCATGCAGTCAGCTACGAAACCGCACCTTCAGCCTGTGTATGTGTGTGCAGATGTACGTGGAAACGGACAGCGTGTTCGTGTGCGTGGTGGGCTCGTTGACCGACGCGGCGGACGACGTGGTGCGGCGCGCGCTCGCCGTGCTCGCCGAGATCTGCTCGTGCGCGCCGCCCGCCGCCGGTGCCTCGCACCACACCGGTAATAACCTGCTTTTTCCACAAACAGGCGGTCAATGAATTCATACCATTCTATGTGATCACCGGGCCGCAGCTAGTTCAGCCACCCGGTGTCCTCCAGAAAGTTTAGTATCTCGCCGCCGCAGGGGAAGACCTCGCGGAGTGTCCTCGCGGGTGCCCCGAGGAAGCTACCAATAGGCTGAGAAGGCTGGAGCCTAGACCGCCAAATTTTAGAGGGCGACAAATTTCGAACCCTTTATTTTACAAGCGATAGAGAGACACGATCGGTTTCTAAGCGTTCTGCTTGTTTCAGTTGTTGATTCAGCAATGTTTTCTTCTGACGTTATCCCGCCAAATTATCGCTGGTAAACCGACTTTACAGACAAACAACTTATATTGTAAAAATCTTTTATTTTATATAAGTATCTAAATACTATAAGGACTACAGAAAAAACCATTATGATGCGTTTTTCCGCTTAGAATCAGTCTGAAACATTATGTTACTACAATTTACTTAATCGCACATTAAAGCGGTAGATTTTTGGGACGGGGCGGCAAAAAATCAACAACCAGTCGGCGGCAAATAAGTAAATCCGCCACTGCGAGGAAGTTCTGATATTGCTGCGCCACGCTTCTGCATTCAAATAAAAATAAATAAAGTAGCCTTTATTAGCCCCTTATGATAATTATAAACATTTGGATTACATAATTTGAAAGTTACATGAAAGAAAATAATATTAACAATAATTTATACTTAAAATTAAATTTACTCTATTTTAACTAGGGCACCCAAATTATGGTGTAGGCCTTCTTCATGTCTCGCCATATAGTTCGGTCTTGCGCTAGACGAGTCCAGGTCTGCATTCAAACAGCGCAATAATTGGTCGTTCATTCCGTCGCGACGCATAATGTTCAATACGCATACTCTGCTTGAACAAGACTGTCTGGAGCAATTCTGTGACTACTCCAATAATGAGTCGGAGTTTGTCTCGTTTGAGTCTGCCCTCATTTTCCATACTCCCATTATAGGCTCTATCGAGCACAGCACACAGCAGATACAGCTAGTCTATTAATTTAGTAACTTTGTTTGCAGGCGACTTAGAATCAAGTCCGTATTACTACAAGTTCCTACAGGCGCTGCTGCGGTTACTAGCTGCCGATGAAAACTTATTAGAAGATAGAGGAGCATTTATCATTAGGTAAGATTCTCTAATTGCAGTTCGACCGTGAGCGTTACACGTGTTAGACCGAGGTTGTGTCTGATCTTTCGTTCATCCCTTGAGCCTTTTCACTGTTTCGAAATAGTAGATTGTATCATATGGGAGCAAAATAATATTTTTACGGCGAGGGCGCTTTTTTTAATCCAGAGCGAAGTGAGGGATTCTAGAGTAAAATTCTTTAGTAGAACCCTGAACGTAGTGAGGGATTCAAAGTACTTCGCCCGAGCCAAAAATATATTTTGCGCCCGAGTGGTACTCTCTATTTTTCATCACCTATAGTGAGAAAATTGACTGCCTCGGTGGCTCAGTGGTTAGTGACCCTAACTTCTGGATCATAGAGGCGTGGGTTCGATCCCCACCCAGGGCAAATATTTATGTGATGAACATAAGTGTTTGCTCTATGTCTGGGTGTTATTTAGTTACTATCTATATAAGTATGAATTTAAAAATAAGTATATGTAGTATATCAGTCTCTGGCAGCCATATCACAAGCTTGGCTTAGTTTGGGGTCAGAGGCCGTGAGTAAGATGTCCAAAAAATATTTATTATTTATTTATTACAATAAAAGGCGCCTCATATTTTATTGTAATATTATTTAATCAAATTTAGAGTAACAACTAAATTGAAAATAAATGGTATCTAATAATAAAACAAATGAAAACTTTCTGAAAACATTCTTTTCATTCATTTTCTTGGCGCTGAACACTAACATTACAAATACTTCCAAATTCAAAAAGTGCGCGGCAAAGATGATTCCGGCGCACTTATAAAGTTCCTTATAGAAAACACCACCTTTGGGCGCACTTAAAGGCGAACCAAGTAGTCCTTTTCGAATAGATGTGATGAAAAATATCTCAAACTGTTGTAGCATAAACGAAGTAGGTATACATAAGTTGAGATTGATATCTGATATGAATGAATGATTGTTATTTCACTTTTACGAGATGGGTTCTTAGATAAATTAATCAAATAAAATGCCGATTATACACTCTTCGCACTTTATTGCACACAATCAGTTTAAAAACACATGACACTACTTATTCGCACTAATCATTTACACTTGCACTGATATTCTCTCACACCAGTCACTGAACACTGCACTTTATCACTTCACACTAGTCACTGAACACTTGAGATGATTTCGCTTTGAAGGTAAACGAAATACTGTCCCTGGCTAAGGGCCGGCCGGTGTATTAATACCTGAATCAAAATAGCCTCGAATTCTTTCTAGATTAATGGAGACTCTTCGGGAACCAATAGACGCTATTGTGTTGACAAAGCAAACAACATAAAAGTTCAATACGGTCAAAAACCTTACTATTCTGCAATAGAAAAAAAAATAACAAAGGAAGACCCCATAAAAAAGCGTCGCAAACAATTAGCCGCAGCTTATGTCATAGTTAGTGCGCACGCTTAAATGTAAACAAGTAGCCGCAGCTTCATCATCCACAGCCTTCTTTATCCCACTGCTGGGTATAGGCATCTCTCTTACTGTGCCATCTGCCTCGGTCCTGTGCCAATCGTGTCCAGGTTTGACCCGCGATTTCGACTATATCGTCAACCCATCTTGCAGCCGGACGACCAACGCTCCGCTTACCTTGCTTAGCCACAGCTTACGTCGTAGTTACTACTGCATGAAGTTGTCAAAAGGTCGTTGTAACGTCGGCAGACAATTATGTGTGCTGCTGAGCGCGGAGGACATCTACCGCGCGCTCGCTCGGATCCTGCTGCAGGAGCGGAACCTGCGCTTCGTGGCCACCATGGTGGACCTCCTCAACACCATCCTGCTCACCGCCGCCGAGCTCTACGACCTGCGCCGCACGCTGCGCCGGATACACTCGCCGGTAATATATGTACCTACAGACATCATTGACCGAAGCGAAGCGAAGGTCTAAACTTCAATAAGACAATTTTGCTTTTATCTGTCTATTAAGATGAGGCATCGAGCCGCGAGAAACACGAAAACGAGTACTTTTGAATGCGCAATGTGAGAGGACGAATGATATTGATTCAAATTTAAAAAAGACCATAGACAAGGGAAAATCTTGAAAAATTTAATGAACCGGACAAAATTTTGAAAAGTAACCGGATTTATTAAAAAAAAACTTACAAATTTAAAAGTTTAATAATTAGAATGCTCAGAATTATCAGCGACAACACCCCAGTTTTTTTTACGAATTAAATAGTCAGACCGCTATTCTATTTCATAGACCGACAAGTTATTTTTTTAATGTATACATTATGAGTAATAAATTAAAAACAAACTGCCGCCCGCCGCTGTGGCGCGATCATGTCGAGCGCGACCGCGTAAAATTTGACCAAGTGAAGGGAGAATTTTTGAAACAATAGTTTATCAATGCGTCACCTTAACATCATTATCAGCCGTAAGACATCCACTGCTGGACATAGGCCTCCCCTATGAATTTACAATAAGCCCGGTTGGAAACGGCCTGCATCCAGCGCGTTCCTGAGGTCTTAATTATATTGTCGGTCCACCTAGTCGGTGGACGTCCTACGCTGCGTTTGCCGGTGCGTGGTCTTCATTCGAAAACCTTACTGGCCCATCGACAATAAGTTCTTCAAACTATATGCCCTGCCCACTGCCACTTTAACTTACTAATCCGCTGGGCTAATGTCGGTAACTTTGGTTCGTCTGCAGATCTCACTCACTCTCATTTTTAAACGAATCTCGACGAAACTTGGTACACATGTTCTGTATATTTTTTTTCGTCGGGAATTTTTGATTATATACTCGTAGTATTTCCCTAAAAAAAGGGGGAGATTTGCTGTTGCACTATTTATCAGCTGATTTTAATGTTTGGTAATATTGTTTAGTATCTAAGATATGCGATTATGAACCAAATCAGTCCAGGGCGAGTCGAGGTAAGCTCATAAAGATTCAGTTAAAGAGATGTGCCGCGAGGTTTATTGCTCAAAGAACTACTAGTATAATATACAGATAGGTGTTATACGTTCGCCGGTGGCACAGTTGCCTCTCTTTCAGAACCGCGTGATATGTTCGTATCTCTCACATGTTTATGATTTACAATCGCGCGATTCGCGCGTTTCTGACTGCACAGTTTTCCACGCACTACTGCCGAAACTGTAATTCTGCATCGCTACATTGTTGCGTGTGTTGTTGCAGGCCACGCGCGAAGTATTTGTGTCGCTGTACCGCTGCTGGTGCCACGCGCCCGTGTCGCTACTAGCGCTGTGTCTGCTCACGCACCACTACCGACACTGCAACCATCTCATCGCCACATTGTATCCTTTACAACGTACCACGCATTCGTTTGTTTTAACCAAGCCAGGCAACATAAAAACTCATACCAGGTCCAGTCATCCGGCCTATACGAGCTCACTTTTATACCTATTTTTACAATTTCCTCCTACCATTTTGTGAAACAACTATTTTGAATACAGAAGATTAAGTTGTAACTAATGTATCACGTGAGGACTCGTCTAAATCAGGATGACCGTTATATTAGTCGGTTCTGCTAATCGAATTCGATATTGGTCTAACTCTACCATCAAGCGACTTTCGTAGTATTTTTGTGTGCTGGTAGATGGTGTGGTACCTGGTAGTTAAGCAATCGTCGAATTACGTATATAGTTTGAACCGACTAATACGGCCTTCCTGTTTTGATTGAGTCCTCACATGCTAAAGACTCTAAAAATAGTTGTAGGTACATATTTTAGACAGTTCATAGAGATATACAATTAATATTAAGCATGAGCTATTTATAATATGATCCTTGACATTTGCGCAGCGGTGATCTTGAGATCACAGTGGACTTCCTCACGGAAGTGGATAAACTAGTGCAACTAATCGAATCTCCAATATTCGCATGTGAGTACTTTTCCGATGCAGTTTTCATTTGCTTTTTTCTTTTCATCATTTTTAGTTTGTTTGTCAATATGTTGCAATTTTATAAAATGGCATTCAGTTACTTGATCATTTCCTCATTGCCAGTAATGTGAGTTGCCTTAGTGGTGAAAATATTCTGTTACATTTTAATTTCGTTTTATGTAGTAGAGTACGCTAACCGAATATCAGAACCTTGCAGAGTACATTGCAAAAATCAATCGAGTACGTTAATGTTTTGTTTATGTAACATTGTATGTCTGCTCAATCGAGTACGTTAATGTTTTGTTTATGTAACATTGTATGTCTGCTCAATCGAGTACGTTCATGCTTTGCTATGTAATACTGTATGTCTACTCAATCGAATTTACCTTTGTTTGAATATTGCATGTCCGGTTACAGACCTGCGGCTCGAGCTGCTGAGCGGCGAGCAGAGTGAAGACCTCCGCGGCGCGTTGTACGGTGTCCTGATGTTGTTGCCGCAGAGCGACGCCTTCCACGCGCTGCGCCGCCGGCTGCAGTGCGCGCCTCGGGAGCGTGCGCTCACGTCAGTACCTTTAAATGCTTTGTAATCTTGTATTGTTGAGTTTTTTACTTACTCCATACAGGTCAATATTTATGTATAGCTGCAATATCGAACGCAAGTGAACTTAGTACTGTGCGGCAACGACCAGCTAGCTCAGCATGCGACCACGAAATCCACGAAAAGAACTCTTTTCGACGTGTGAAAAAGTGACAGATATATACTTCGCCATAGCTGTCTTGTTATGACACGTCGAAAGAAATATTTCGTGGTGTGTATCCTAGCCCGGCTGGTTATAGCGCGACTGATCTAATACTAACAATGCTCACATCCCTACTCTATCCAACTGAATAGAATGTAAACGTAGCAATATTGTTGCAGGGCGGGGTCCAGCGAGTCTGCAGGTTCGAGCGAGCGCTGCGCCGTGCCGGAAGCGGAGCTGAAGGAGCTACTGGCGGAGTTCTGCCGCGTGCAGCGCGCGCACCGCGACTACCGCACGCTCGAGCGCGCGCCGCACCGACTCGCGCACAAGGGGTACAGCTAGGGCGCGGGGAACACCGGGGAAATGTAGCTAAATCAAATCGGCTAAGTACGAGTTGGACTCGCACATCAAGGATTCCGTACCGTATGAGAGCCCCTCGGCGAAAAAAATCACATTTGTTGTATGGGATCCCCCCTTAAATATTTATATTATTCTGTTTTTAGTATATGTTGTTATAGAGGCAATCGAAATACTTCATCTGTGAAAATTTCAACTCTCTAACTGTTACGATTCATGAGGTACAGCCTGGTGACAGACAGACGGGCAGCGGAGATAGAGTCCCGTTTTTACCCTTTGGGTACGGAACCCTAACAATGTGAGTTGACTACCTCGCGTTTACAATGTCGATGATTCTACACTGTATAGGCCGAATCAAACTTCTTGGCGGCTGTGAAGTTAGCCACAAGCTGCGCTGAGCCGATTCCACGCAGTGCTGGTTAGTGAGCTTTCGCGTAGCTTGGAGCTGACATCACAGCTGCCATGACATTTAATTCGGCCTTATCACTTATGTACCTACCAATGTTTATGGATGTGTTGATTTACCGTTGTACTGATGTTTTAGAATAATATTTAATGTTTATTGATGTTCGGGGGATGATGGTATCTCGGCAGCTCATTGAGATCTTCACCTTGATATTACGTAATGTTTGTGGTAACTGTTTTTTTTTAAAATACGTATTTCGCAATCTGACTTGAAAATTCTAGGGCTATACTAAAAATGACGACCAGACGACAACCGTCAGTGGGGCCCATTTTTCATCAACCAATCACAGATCTTAAAAATTTCAAGCACTGTGATTGGTCGATACTAGGCCGGAGCTATCTAAGGGACGCAGTCTAGGTTTCTTGAATGCAACTTTTCACTTCTAACGTCGTAGGTATTACTACGAGTAGGTAATAAATAACGATGAATATATCGCCTGACATGTGAATTATAACGTATATTCTTAGCTTACATTTTCTTTAACTATTTATATGTTGTTTTTAAACTTTCGTGATTTGAACACATTATTATGTACTACGGGACTAATCGCGCACTATAATTACGAGATAAATAAATACCCCAGTTCTCATACTCAGTAGTCTACCCGTGACCACGATCGTTGCAACTCGGTCGAAACGTCGTTATTTATCTCGTAATTTTAGTGCGCGATTAGTCCCGTAGTACATGGTAATAATATTTATCAGATCTCATAAAAAAGATTGGAAAAGGATAGCATAAATTATGAAATAATTTGAAATTGATTCATTCAATATTTACTCCATCTTTGGAGTTTTGTTTTGGTTAAAAAACTCGGGATTTCTAATAATAAATATTACAAGTAAGGTAAAAATAAGGTCATATGCCTTATTGTGATAATGTTAAAGACTTAATTTTGCGAGCCTCGTTGTAGATGTTACCAGTATTCTCTTTTTTGTTTTTTTTATTAAACGGGCAAAAGTGCCTTTATTAACTGCAATATGATACAATACTACTTTATATGTTAAAACTACCTACACTACTACTACATAGAAAGCAATTGTTTCATCCACAGACCATTGAAGGTCTAAAGATAATCCAAGTATTCTCATTGACCTCGTTCATATAATATTGTACTTTAGTTTATACTGCGGTAAAATTGCTAAGATTACTATTTTCAAGCAACTTGATATTGCCTTGAGTATTTTTGTCTATGATATTGCGAATGAGTTAGATAATACTTTTTTCGCATTTTCTATATGATACAATATTGTAGAAGTTAAAGTTTATATTTTCTGTTTTAAAAAATCAAATTCACTTAAAAACATGGAAATCCAAAGCTATTCAATTATGACTATAAAATGATTGAATTAAGTATAAAATTATATTAGTAAACATATTCCCGAATATGTCTTTCTTGTTCAATTGTTGAGTTTAAAACTTATAATAACTTTTAAATTATGGATCAAATTATTATATATAGTTTTATCATGGAATCTTTACACGTAAGTAAGCACGTAATATGTAATACCTTGTATGGTAATACTAAAGATACGCCTAAGGTCTACACTAGAATCTAAAATGTACATTCCACTTAGCTTAATTTAAACAACCAAAATGTTTTAAAAACAATTTTATTTATATCATTTATGTATGTACAAATACTTAGAGCTATTGTATATAGAATAATTATATGAGATAATTATTTACAACATAGTTTCATTTGTCTACTTCAGAGAGCACCTACTAATGGACTAATTAAAATATACTTACATAAAGGCATTGACGTAGCTAGAGATTTTCTCAATATTCATAATTTATTGCAACAAAAAACTTACTCTAACTAAAACATTAGTCTGGCTACGTAATTTGACAAAATAATGTGGTGTTGTCGCTGATAATTTCGAGCATTTGAAAAAAAAAGTTTTTTTTATGATGCGAAGTTTTAATTTTTTTCTATATTATTTTCCAAAATTCTCTCTAGCTACGCCAATGCATAAAGAACAAATTACTACGATTAATATGCTATAAGGAATGCTGTGTTTATTAGTCTTTGGAAGTTTAGGTAAAATTGAATTAACAATAATTTAAATTGGAACTTTTGTAGAGATCAATAGTATAACAATGGGGATATGTATCACTGACCTTAATGATTTCTAAGAAAGATTTACTACATTTAATATGAATATGAGGTAGAGTGAACCACACTGCACCATATTCTTTAGTATATTTTGTAAAGATCTTAATTTCGTAACTAGAAAATTATTCTTGTATAAGAACAAATACTGACTGAAATATAAAAAAGTAAACTTAATCCAAATGGAATATAGTGTAAAAATAACCATGTAAAATAGCCACGTTTTCAGGAAACAACACACGACTTGCCCGTCGGCCGCGTTTCATCCGACTGGTCTCTCTCTGTAGAGACGTCGCGGCCCGACCCCGTGGACTCGTAAATGACGGTCCGAGCGCCCGACTCGAACGTTCCTTCTTCGGAGTCCTCGGACAGCGAGGGCGAAGTCTCCTCGCTCGGCGAGCTGCCGCTAGTACTCGACTCTTCACTCTCATTCGCTTCACTACTGTGAAAGTCGGGATCATTGCTCACTTCATTGTAACAGGTTGGATTATTTCTGACTTTCACTTCATTGCCATATACGGTGGGGTGACCATAGTTAGCTTCATTACGATAGATAATAGGAGTACCCTCATTCGCTTCACTACACTCGGAGTCAAAGCGAATGGTGGTGTTCACTTCGCTACAATAATACGAATCTATGTTAGCGTTCTCAAATTCATTGTAGCAGTCGAGAGGACGATTCAAGTTTCTGAAATTGAAATGAGAAGTGTAATTGACGTTCTCACACAGGATAGTATGGTCGGCTTTACGCTGGGGGTTAAAGCATGTAGGGATGTCTTTGTACTGAGTAGTACAACTGATGTCTTTGCACTGAGAGTCACAGTAACCAGCTACACTAGCGTCACCAATGTCAGTCTGGGCAGTACCGATGTCACTACACTGCGGATTATAACTGTTAGTACTATTTTTACACAAGGAAGTAAGATAGCAAGATTGTTTGTCTGCATACTGTATTTCATCGATATCACTACACTGTGGATCATACCGGGTAACATAGTTGTCTTTACACTGGGAATCGTAGAGAGTAGCACATCCGAAGTCTGTACGCTGCGAGTAAGTAGGAGGGGAGACGCTGCCAGTACACTGCGGGGGGGAAGGTCGCACCGTCTCGAAGTGTGTACGCCGCGAGTAGGGGGTGAGCGGCGACGCGCGAGATTGTTTGTCGGGGTGGGGGTGGGGGTGGGGACGGGTAGAGTCGCGCGCGGGCTGCGCGGGGCGGTCGGTCTCGCGCTAGAGCTGCACGTCGCGGGTGGCGCGCAGGATCTGCGCCAGCAGCGCGGAGCTGGCGGCCACGTGCGCGCCGCAGTCGTCCTGCGCGGCGAGCAGCGCGCGCACGCCGGCGCCGCGCGCGGTCACCCCGCGGGCGATGGGCTCGCGCGCGCGCCCGGAGCTCTCTGCCGGACCTGCCGCTGGTTTTGAAGCGCTCTGTAACAATCATTTTTACTATTGAACATGGAAGAGCTAAATCTTTACTAATATTATTTGAATACTGTTTATAGACTTGTATGTATGAAAACCGTTTGGCAACCCACATCTGTATATTTAGCCTGTTCCAGCCACGGCTAAGTTAGGCCTCCTCTCTTTCTTACAGAGAGTTCATGGACTGTATAGTATAGACAACATATTTAGCATGTGTGAGCGCTCGGCGGTCGCGGTGCGGCTCCCGACTCACCGCTCGGTCGTGGCGGTCGTTGCGCAGGTTGCACTCGGCGTCGGTGAGGCGCGCGGCGAGCGTGAGCAGCTTGAGCTCGGCGGCCGCCACGTCCTTGTCCAGGATCTGCGTCTGCAGGAACACGGTCTGCGCCACCTTGTACCAGTCCGCCACCGCGTCCGTGCGCGCGCGCGCCAGCGGCGCCGCGCGGGCCAGCACGTGCCGCGCGCGCCGCCCCGTCTCCGACACCTGCAACCCAGGCGCAGGACGTCATCTACCAGCGCCGACCCCGCCGTCCGCCGCGAGCCGCCACGGGTGGTGCGAGCGTTACCGTGATCCGCTCGAGCACGTGGAACTGCTCGTCGTTGTAGGTGAGCGAGCGCGTGGCGCGGTCGCGCACCAGGTGCTGCCAGGAGTCGCGCAGGCGCTCCACCAGCGTGCGCGCCTTCACGTGCAGGCGCAGCGCGTGCGGGCACGGCGCGCCGCCCGCGCCCGCCTCCCACTCCGCCGACAGCGCCGCGCCGGCCGCGTGGCGCGCCGCCAGCGCCGCCGCCGCCGCGCGCAGCGACGCCGCCTCGCCCGCCACCAGCCCTCCTGACAATACAATCTTAAACATTTGTAGTCTACTCGTGACGTCACGCGGAACTTCACGGGCTATATCTTTATCCATTTTTATTTAACCTTTTTTAGAGTTTTGGCGGGAACGCCTAAAAATCATGTCGCCGCATTGATTTATTTTGTTAAACTATGTTTTTATCAGAGACTAGCGGACCCGGCGAACTTCGTTTCGCTTTCCGTAAGAACCTTGTACAGAGTATTAGAAAGCTACAAAAAAAAAATAAGCCAAAACGGTCAAGCCGTTTTCATGTTATGTTGTGACAACGGAAAACGGGTTTCATTTTTATATATATAGTTATCAGAGATAATGAAAAATTGTGGTTTTTCGGTTATTATGTACTGATTTACGTGCACGAGTGCAGGCGAGTGATATAATGTGACGTATCATGTAGTTCCGTGTTGTTACCAAAACTCCATAGACGCCTCTAGTCTAAACCTCCACTGTGCTGCTTTACTGAGGTATGACTTGGACTATGCTTGGACTTGACCGCGACTTTATTGGACTACGACGTGACTACGACTACGATTTTGATAAAATATTGTCAAACATTATTAAAACTTGACACTAGCAAATGCACAACGATGCGATGCCAAAACATAAAAGAAAACCTTTTATTTGTTAAAAACTCAGACTCGAAACCTTGCTGTACTTTTTTTAATTTGCTTTGCACGAACCATAAGTTAAAAACAAGAAACTTGAAAACAAGTGAAAAACCTAAAATAAGTGATTCTAGCGAAGAAGAAGTTTATTTGTTGCGTACAGAATTGACTGAAACTGTCAATAGTGCGCAAATGAGCTTTCTTCCTCAACAATCACGCGAGAAGCATCTGAAACAATACCTACGGTATGTAGACGACTTTAGTTATTTCCTCGCTTAGGAGGGATGAAAAGTTACGTGTTGCACTCGAGTGCAATGATTTTTCACCTTGTGCTCTTTTGATTCCCTCGCTAACGCTCAGGATTCTAATTTTTGATTCCTTCGCTTGCTTGGTCATCAAAATTGAGCACGCGATTAAAAAACAACTTTGCACTCGAATCTTGTATATTAAATAACTATTTATAATCCAACTGATGGACTAATTATATTTTTTCAGTTATTTGACCTATTATATACCTAATATGTCTGATAAAATATTTCTATTAATAAATTCCTTATAACTGGCAACTTGTTTACTACTGACCTAACCCGCCCCACTGCTCCCCACCAGTGGGAGAGGCCAGGTCCAAAGCGCGCGCGGCGCACGCCAGCAGCGAGGCGTGCGCGTGCAGCGCCTCAGCGCGCGCGGCGACCCGCGTGAGGCGCGTGCCGAGCAGCGCGCCCCAACGCTGCACGCACGCGCCGCACAGCAGCGCCGCGCTGCACAGCGCCTCCACGCGGCGACGGATCACGTGGCCCACGCTGCACGCCGTCTGCCAAAACAAAATATGTCTTTCACCTAGAGCTTCTTATCACATTTAACCTGCGTACATACGTGACAGATATTGAACTGTAAAAATATACCTATCTATCTATCAGCCGTAAGACGTCCACTGCTGGACATAAGCCTCCCTCAAGGATTTCTAATAAGGTTGTTTGGAAGCTGCCTGCATCCAGCGCGTTCCTGTGATCTCTATTTTATCGTCAGTCCGCTTAGTCGATGGACGTCCTACGCTGTGCTTGCTGGATCGTGGTCTCCATTCCAGAACTTTACATCTCCATCAGTCATCCGTGCAACTATGTGCCCTGCCCACTGCCACTTTAATTTGCTAATCCGCTATATCGGTAACTTTGGTTCGTCTGCGGATCTCCTTATTTCTGATTTGATCCCGCAGAGAGCCACCGAGCATAGCCCTCTCTATAGCACATTAGACTATCTTGAGCTTATTCATAAGGCCACAATGAAAAGACGCCACGCAATTTTCAGAACGCTGCCCAGCCGAGTCAGATTCGGCGATCGACCTCTTTCTTGAAGTTGGAGTAACCTAGCTGAACTACTTGTCCTAGGTAAACGTGCGAGTCAACAACTTCAAAAACCGAGCTCTCAACAAATATTGGGGTGGGTACAACATGGGCATTACACATGACCTTCGTTTTATCCATATTCATTTTAAGACCCACCTGTTGAGAAACTCGATTGAAGCCTTTGAGCATTGTATTAAGCTCTTCCATCGACTTCGCCATGACCACTATATCGTCGGCAAACCGAATGTATTCGCCATCGATGTTGATGCCGAATCCTTTCCATTTCAGGAGCTGCGTTCTCAAAGTGGCAGTAAACAGTTTCTGAGATATCAGTTAGCTTCACTAGAGCCAAAACTTTTAAAGTTCTTTATTGTACATTTGTACGAAGCATTCTTGAATACGCATCTCAGGTATGGAACCCTCGATATAATATTTACATCGATAGGATTGAAAGAATTCAGGTCAAATTTATGAAATATCTCTGTTTTCGTCTTAAGATCCCATATAAATCCTTTAATTATGATCAACTTTGCAAGAAATTTCACTTTCTCCCTCTTTCAGCGAGACGTGAAATTGCTGATTTAATTTTTCTGTTGAAGATAACTTCAAATCAAATTGACTGTCCTGAGCTACTTAGTAAAATATCCCTTAGAGCCCCCAGTAAGATCATTCGTTATAACCCAATAATTCACACTTTTTCTGTTAGCACAAACTACAGGCAAAACTCGTTCTTATTGCGAGCTAGCGATCGTTTCAATAATTTGTGTAGGCACATTGATCTGGATTTGTTCTGCACAAGTATTCATTCGGCTAGGTGGCGCTTGAGCAGAGAGTTTTTTCAAAACTAATTAGATACAACTTCTCATTTTCAAAATTATATGGCATATCACTTTGTGTTTTAAAGGCTTATTATACGTATGATTTGTAATTATATTTATAGTTCGTGAGTTTATTCTATGTTGTGTAAGTTTATTTTTAGCTATATTTTTATACTCTGTAAGTCTATTCACGTTTCGTAAGTTTTATTTTATGTTTTGTTGTGCGATTTATGTTTTTAAGTTTATTTTCCCACATTGTCACTATATTAGTTCTATACGTGAGGATCTATAATTAGCGCTCTATATTTGTTACATGTATGTATTTTGTTATTGATGCTGTTGATCCTCCTATTAAATAAATAAATAAATAAATAAATAAATAAATATCACATCTCCCTGTCTGACGCTTCTTTTCAAAATATACTTACCTAAACTAAATCGGAAACGAGAGGAGTAAAGATGTACAAAACTAGAACTTTCTCGGCAAAGAATAAAACCAACTGTTCTGCTGATGCACAAAGGAAAGAAAGGAATATAGCATTTATGCAGTAGACTGTCAAAGAAGAATGTCAGGCTCCTCGCGCGTCGAACAGATGCAGCGCGAGCGAGACCAACAGTAGCGTCTTCTAATTATTGCTGTAGTGTTTAAACTGCGTGTGCTCACCTTGGCCTGGCTGGCGTCGTTTTCGACGGAGACGATATTGGGGAACACGGGGAACTTGGGGATGTCGGGCTCGGGCGCCATGCTCACGTTATTATTGTTCTTGTTGAACAACAACAAGGGCTCCTCTGCCGTCGTGCCGGGGTACTCCTGGAGAAAACATCGCTACTTGTTATCACAAATATTTAAGAATAGAAATATAAGTCTAATCAAACTTAATGGCATCTGTAAAGTTAGCTTACAAGCTGCACAAAACTCCACTTCTCACCCTCGTTGATATATTCTCAGACGGTATTATTAGACTAAGTTCGAATTGTACTTAGGAGTAACGATACTTGTAAGTTATCAAGTTGTATTGTTATGCTATAGTCGTGCTGTATTGCTGTTCCAGCAATGCTTATAAGCACAGGGCGAAAACTTTAGCATGTTAGTAAGGCGCAGTTATAGCTAGCTCACTTCGGAAGCATCAGAGGCTAGTTGTCATTATTGATAACGTTACTTGAATTAAACATAGAATAATATTACATCGGTTACATCAAAATAACAAGCATGTAGGTTTCCACCAAAGCACATATTTTTAAAAACTTTGAAATCTGACTCTATCAAATGGTATTTGCATACCTTAGCAGGAGTGTTTTCGGTGACTTCTGAAGTAACCAGGCGATCTTTATAGAGCAAGATCTGCGACTCGGCCACGACGCTGGTCTGCTCGCAGATGTACGACTGCAGCTGTTCATACTTCTCGTCTGGCTTCAGGAAAACCTGGAATAACAACTTCCTCTACAATCTAACTCACTACCCTTTTTTTCTCAAATATTATATTCCAAATGAATGTTTAAACGTATTTTTTAGAAATATAGATTCACAATATCGCCGATTCACGCTTTTGGTTAACACTTGAAGTTAATCTGCAAAAAAAAAGAACCTAGACGAAAATATCCAATGTACACTTTTATGGAGACATGGTGATGATCGAGGTGGTCGAATCATAAAAGTCGGCGGATGTAAAGCTAGCAACAAACTGCGCTAAACCCAATCAACGTACAGCTTTATGTGAACTTCAGTCTGCATGGTTGCCTGGAAGAAATCACCATGGGTGATAAGCCACTTTATAATCATATTTTTTGTCGTATATGCGTAAATAGTGTTTATTTTTCATGTTGTGTTTTATCTGTCTGTCAGTCAGGATTGTATATTGCGCAGCTTGAAGCTAACTTCACATCCATCGGCTTATATGATTCGGTCTATACTACCCATAGAATAACTATTCTATAGAAAGCGTACTAAAATAGCAAGAGATATACATCACTTTGTCCCATTTTAAATATGAAATTTAAAATGTGTTAAAAAAAGATACATTTACACGGGCGCATCTTACGTGATTTCAAAGGGTTTCACAAACTAGCTCGGGTGTCCAAATTCAAAAAGGTAAAAAGTAGGAAGGTAAAATGATCAGATATTTGAACCTTTTTACTGGAACTACACTCTAGTTCCAGTAAGAAGGTTCAAATCTCTTTTTCGGATATATATTTTTTTTTAAATTAAAGTTTACTAATCTCAGACTCCAGGGTCTGTGCCCTTTGTTAACTAAAATTTACAATTATTTGATTAAACTGTACAAAGTAGGTACTAGAAATCTTAGCCTAAGTTTAGTCAATGCACTGCGTGAATACCACGAGCAGACCGGCGACCCGCAAGCAGCACCCGATCACGAGTGTGACACATGTGCCAGCCATCGCTCTCCTCGACCATATTTGAGGGAGAAGAACGACCCGACACATGATACCGCCGCAAGAAGGAGCATCGATGGCGAGCATGAATGCTTGGGGCATGCACACAATGCTTATTTCTTATAAATTACAAATACACATTTTTCACGTCCTATGCCAATTTTGTTGCCTTCTGCCGGCCCAAAGTTTTCGAACCCTCTAGTAACTAGAGGATTCGAATATCCGAAAAAGACAAAAGACCAAGTGGAACCAAATTTTAACTATTTTGATATTCCAACTGATTTTGACGTACCTATGCGACAGACATTGCGTTTTTTTGTTCCACTCACTCTCGCGTATTCTGTATAACCAGATGTGAAAAAGACAGCTGAAACGTAGTTTTTATTTGAGTAAAATTTAGCAATACTTCTATTACTTGTCATTCTTCTGAGATACTACTCTTGTTGTCTAAGCGTGGCGTGGTGGCTTTTGGCTTTCGCGTTTTATCCTGCTCGCGCCCCACAGGAGTGAGTAGATGTAACGCAATGACGTACGCCACCGCATTAGTTAATAAGGGCCAGACCATATGTAATCAAAATATTTTAAAAAATGCATTATGGCTAAACAAATTCGTAATTTTAGATAAAGATAAAATTTCATTATAAAGCTCTGACACCAGGGCTAGCCACCCGGCCTATACGAACTTACTTACTTTTATTATAAAATTGTAATCGCGTCATGGTACAGGTTTCGTCTTCAACATTACTCTTGCAAGCAACTTGTTAAAACGGAAATCATACTTAGATGTTCATAATACTCCTCTAATTGGCGGCGGTTGTGCAAGCCTTCGCTGACCCAGATCGCCACAGAACACCCGATAGTTACTCTACACCACACATTGTTTTTGATGTAGATCTAACAGTGTTGAGGCGCACTTTTTCTTACTTACAAAACATTCCATACCTTATTCCTAACGAACGTGGTGTCAAATTGCCATACAGTAAAAAAACGCTATGTCGAATTTTATAGCAGCCACATACCGCGGGATAACGAGCCGTGCCGTGCCTCGGCTTTCGTGAATTGTTCAATGATGCGCCGATAGCTTCTAGCACGCGATATCTGTTTATATTTCGGTGATTTTTATCGCGATGTTACACGGCCGTGTACTAAAATTTAGATATAATAGCAATAGTACAGTAAAGTTTCGTTCTGGCTCTAATCGTAGACCATAGATCATGGACAGGCTTACAGAAAGAAATATCTACTTATTACGTTTTATAAAGGCTTTTTATAGTACGCAAGTATCATCTGTGACTGGTACCTGCTGGTATGGTTGGAACCAGAATGACGGCATAGATTGTTTGTAGCTCGTTAGGTGTTGTAAGTCGTGTTGGGACAATAACCATGGCAAATGAGAGCGTTCCGGCCGACGGAGCAGGCCAATATCGGCGGTCGCGGGGTCGGAGCCCGGCCTCGGCCCACATGCATCGATTCTCGATATGTCCTCCATTGATCCGATTGATCGCAGTCCGATAGCTATAAATATAAACAGCAGAAGCTGATAAAATATGGAATGACTCATTATTGCTATTAGCCTTCATTAGACAGAATATAGCCGTGGTGGTCTAGAGGTAGTGACACCCGCCTTACAATCGTGAGGTCGTGGGTTCAAATTCAGGTCCCGTACCAATGAGTTCTTTGGAATTTATGTACGGATTTCACTGGCTTTGCGGTGAAGGAAAACATCGTGAGGCATATTATGTCCGTAGAAGACATTTGATGGCGTTTGTGAATCCACCAACCCTCACTGGGCCAGCGTGGTGGATATGGCCTAATCACCCTTCGTGGATTGGCCTACGTCCCCCAGTGGACTACAGACAGAATATGTCTGACAAACTTGATAGTAATATCTGATATCAAGTTCTATAGATCATTATTAGTTGGTTGCGTACGCGCCTGAAAGCAGCCTGGGTAAATGATGAGAAGAATCTACC
This sequence comes from Hypomecis punctinalis, assembly GCA_949316475.1. Classification (NCBI taxonomy): domain Eukaryota; kingdom Metazoa; phylum Arthropoda; class Insecta; order Lepidoptera; family Geometridae; genus Hypomecis; species Hypomecis punctinalis. The sequence continues at coordinate 22,956,320 of OX438813.1, forward strand.
TATCCTATAGATGGTGACTCATTTTTTTAGGTATTATCTCTGTACTTTTAAACTGTGGTGTTTTGTGTGCTTTTAAACACGCTTTAAATGAAGACTATGAATGAAGTTAAAATGAAGACTATGAATAAATAAATAAATATTTTTGGGACGTCTTACACACGGTCTCTGACCCCAAACTAAGTAAAGCTTGTGATATGGCTGCCAGAGACTGATATACTACATATACTTATTTTTAAATACATACTTATATAGATAGTAACTAAATAACACCCAGACACAGCAAACACTTATGTTAATCACATAAATATTTGCCCTGGGTGGGGATCGAACCCACGCCTCTTTGATCGAGAAGTTAGGGTCACTAACCACTGAGCCACCGAGGCAGTCAAGCAATACAATGGATAAGCAATTAAGCGAAGAAAATTGTTATTCGCCAAAAATGTCAAAACCGCCTTCCATCGTGTATAAAATTCGAATATTTCGCTCGAATTGTTTACATTATTGTTGATTTTTCAAAAAAGGCTCAGCTGATTTCTTTAAAATTTAAATGAGACCATCTCCGGAGTACACCCTTTCGAACTAAAAAGAATTTTTCGATACCGTTCACAATCGGCGAAATTATTGATGAACATACACAAAAAAAAAACAGATGAACATAGAACCTCCTCCTTTTTGGAAGTCGGTTAAAACTGTTGTCAAAAATGTCATTTGGCTTTAGTTTTCTATAAAAAAATAACCAAACGATGCTGAAATTGCTATTGCGGCTCTATAATTGAATCATTGGAACGGCTAAACGTATACGTAAATAAATGGTCACAGTCGGTCTCGTGTCCATAAGAGCCGGAGCTTATAGCAGTATTATTATATATTCTTTGCTTATAGCTAACTTCACATCCGCCGTACAGCATGATTCGTCCTACAACTGTGCTACCTGAGGCGCATCGTGGGGAAAGTTAGACAAGATACATGTTACATTTATGTACCATACTATGCAAAGGTTTTAGAATAGCAATTTTTTTTACTAAATTTAGAAATAAAATCTACAAAAAATAACTAATTTGAGATTTGCGTGTCATAGAGTGAATGGAATGTGGATTGTTACTTGCAATCTCAATGCAATTAAATTGATCCTGTTATTTGATATTAATTGAAATGAAATCACTTCACCAGCTATTTCTATAATGTATGAATGCAATACTTGCCTATGTAGGTAGATTTTGCAATCATACATTCCACTGAATAAAATGGACTTACTGTTTTTGAAATCGTTTTAATCGTTTTTTTTTTTAGGGTTTCGTACCTCAAACGAAAAAAACGGAACCCTTATAGGATCACTTTGTTGTCCGTCTGTCCGTCTGTGTGTATGTCAAGACTCTTTATCTCGGGAACGCGTAAAGATATCGAGTTGACATATAAACTATATACGTAAACCTATGAATTCTTGCAGTTGTGTAAAAGAAAAGCTTCTCAGTTACCGTATAAAAAGTTAGAGCCGTTTATATCGTAAAAAACCGCATATTTTGCACTCACAAAAATCAAAACCTACAGGGTACTTCCCGTTGACATAGAACTATGAAATTTGGCGAGAAGCATTGTGTCAGAGTAGACATATAGGAATAAATCTGAAAATTGTACATTTTCATTTACATCACAAAAAATAAGGGCTTCAAAATTCACAAAAAATTAGTTCAAAATTCTGTCTAAACTGAAAATAAGTTCAAATATAAATTTATATGTAAATGTATAATTGTATAAATATAAAACATCAAACTTAATAACAATCAAATCAAATAAGTTATAAAATCAATTCTTAAATCTCAGTATTTAATCATATCAAAACTAGATGGCGTTGGCGTCAAGTTAGCCCGCGGTATTAACTTTCTCCGTCGATGTACGAGGTATCTATGCGTTCGGTAGATGTTGTTCAGATAAATGCATTTCCTGACTCGAACAAATTCAAAGTGAGTGAAGTATCATTTTAAAGAACTTCATTTGCAATGTTATAACAAGTTTATAATTATTTTAACAACGTGTTCGTACGGGACCCTCGATGTGTGAGCCTGACTCGCACTTGTCCGGTTTTTTTTTTATACTTTGAATACTTCTTAGTAGACATGGGTAGTGGCTAGATTTCTGCGTAGCCAAACGTAGCCGCTTCTTTTGATTGAAAAGCCGCTCGCAAAAACGGTTGTTCAAAGTAACCGGTTACTTTTCCTTGCCAAGTAAAAATAAATCTTAAGTAGTCTCAATAAAGGTCAAATTATCATGGCGGCATAACCATGCAAAAACTGCATTTATCAGAGCAAGCAAAATTGAACCTTTAGGTCAGGAGCATAATGATTAAAGTTCGTTCATCACTAAGTGTAGCCGTGATTAGTTCGGATCTTCGCCACGTAGCCGTGGGAGTCGCGCGGGTTGCGACGAAACTAAAAATACTGCAACTTTTTTCTTGCCAGGCAAAAATAAATCTTAACTAGTCGAAATAACGGTGAAAATTAATTATCATGGCGCCATAACCAGAGAAAAACTGCTTTTCTTAGAGCAAGCTAAATTGGACCTTCTTTAAAGAAGCTTAAAGTTAATTTTTCACTAACTGTGTATGTCGCTGTGATTAGTTCTGGACCGTCGCCGCGTAGTCGTCGGTGTCGCGCGGGTTGCAGCGAAACAGTTTAAAAAAAGTTTGATTTTTAGTAACCAGAAAAGCCAGGACACGAGCGCGACGCGGCGTAGCTAGGTAATAAGTAGCAGTTTTTCGACATTGCAAAGGGCAGTTTTTCGGCTACGCAGCTAGAAGCAGTTTTATAAAGCTGTTATGGTATGTAACGTCCACTGCTACTTCTTAGCACAAAATAATCTCCAAATTATATCAAAGTATTGCTATTAAAGAATTGACATATACACATTCACACAATTCCATAATTATCAGTATAAGAGTGTAATTTATCAGAAAGTTCAATGATAGTAGCCTTTGAAAGAGACAATCAAGGTTTGTTGTGAAAATGTCACAATGCCATTGTTAACCAACTTCAAGAATATTTTTATGGTATAGGCCGAATCATACAAATTGTCGGATGTGCAGTTAGCTACAAGCTGTGCAATATCCCATCAATGCGCAGCTTTATGTGAGCTCAAGTAAGAATTGGATATTGCACAGCTTATAGCTAACTTCACCCCTGTCAACTTGTATGATTCAGCCTAATATGTTATACAATTACTTTTCCAATCACAAAACGATTTAGACGATTGTTTGGTAGATCATAGTTCAGAAGTTCCCACTTCTATTTTATTGAAAATCGTTTGTTGCCCATAGTCCTACCAGATGTACTACTAGTAGGATCACAGGCAAGATTTTTTCCTGTGGTCCTACCAAGCACTCTGGTAGAACTACAGGCAACAATTTCATGCCCGTGGTCCAACTAATAATGTGGTAACATATTTTATCCCCGTAACTATCAATGCTAGACCATTGCTGTCTTCAGAAAATTGATAGTGCTCGACGAGATTAACATTTCGGATGACAGAGTAAGAATTACAGAATATGACAGCTGCCACTTTGATACCTGTCATGCAACTAGTATGAATTCTAGAACATGACAGATGCCGCTATGACAGCTGTCACTTTGACGACTGTCATATTAGAAACTAAAAAGTAATAAGTATATGTTAATACATTTGATTTCCTTTGACTTCAAGATCAATTACGGGCAAAATTTGGCTAAAACTCTGACAATATGTCACTGCAATTTTAGTAGGACCATAGGCACGAAAGTTTTACCCGTAGTCTTACCAGACTGCTTGGTAGACCACAGGAAAAAATTCTTGCCCGTGGTCCTACTAATAGTACATCTGGTAAGACCATGGGCAACAAACGATTGAAATAGGCCAAGTCATTTTTGACAAATAAACATTAATGTCATAATTACCAAATTGGCCTATGGAAACTCTTTGAATCTATTTGACAACATTGAAAACATACTATTGATTGTGATAATCCTTACAGATAATACAATAGCACAAATAAAATAGTCTGAAAAAGACAATGTTTCGCTTTATTTAAACTGAAATATGTATAATATTGGCAAATTGCACAAAATGAAAATACGACATTTTTTTGATATTTTATCTCTGATTTAACAAAAATGATGGGCGGCAACTCTGGTGACCACATGCCATAGTAAGCGAGAATTTATCGATTAACTGTTGTTTTGTATTTGGAGTAATATTATTGGATCTGTAAGTTACTTCTAAAGTATCCTTTGTGAATTTTGGGATGTGAACTGGCGTATTACTTAACTAATGCTAAGGCGGGATCTTGAAAATCCATTCTTTAACAATGATTTTTATTGTTAATACAGTAGATCTCTTGGAAATATAAATATAATGTGCTTATAATGTACTAAAGAATAATTTAAAACCATTTCCAAAAAGTAGCTACAGTTCGGCCTCGCACCTCTTGACGGCTAGACGCGTTAACACTTTTATTGTTTTTGTTTCTTACAACCGGTCCGGCGCGCGCCGCCGGGCCTTGCGGTAGTGCGAGTGAGTGACAATGAGTGAAAATCAAGACGAGAATGACTTAGACCAGAACCAGATGCAATCAATATATGAAGACTTAACCCCACTTTTTGAAGAACAAAAAAGTGAAAACATAACCTCAAATAGGGTGAATAGGCCAGTTTGCCGACCACCACCGGTTCACGACCACTTTTTCATAAAACCACTATAAATAGTTAAATAAAAGCGCGCCAACGTTTGTTTTGGTTTTTGAACGATACTTTAGTCAATCGCTTCCCCTCCGCGACACTGTGATTTATCTTCTGATACGTGATGCACTTCAATGAGCCTGTGAACCAGACCCATAGTGGACGTGTCGGAATTGGTTGCACATATTTACGATAAAAATAGTGAGAGGACACTTTTTCAACCGCAAGTAAAACAAGTTTTTGTCGAGATTCACGCATCCAAATGTAGCTTGGAATGTTTATAAAAACACGTTTTTACCCCTAAAGGGTCATTTTAATGTAAAATATGCGCTTTTAATTAAAATAATAGGTGTTCGGCAAACTAACCTACTAAAATTTTGTATGCATCATTTCACGACCACATGGTCGGCAAATTACTATTTCCCATCGATCTTCTTCATAAATTTTCTTACTGATAATTCATGGTACGGCATTTTAATCTTTATCAGTTTGGTCTTTAGGACGTGGTTTATGTACACTTCAGAATGCGACCAGCAAAATGTGTTGATTACCATTAAAATATAAAGCATTATTTCGGTGGTCGACAATCGGTCAGCTAACGACCACGTGTCTTATGCCGTACAAAAATTACTAAATAAGTAAATAATACTATTATTAAAATTACTAAACAAGTGTGAATATATGAAAAATAAATATCATAAAATAATTGAATGAATAATATTAGATAACTAAAATTAAATGTCATTTAAACATGATTATTTAATGCTGTTATTATTTACGACCCTAAGAACATGCTCTAAGGCTCTTTTTTCGATGGCTTTTGAGTGGACGTCAACTAACGAAAATGTCGGACGTTAACTGACCACATGTGGTCGGGAACTAAAAAATAGCACATTTTGATAAATCATTATTTATTTTATACTTACTAACATAAAATACAAAAAACCTTATGTTTTTTCACTTATTTAAGGTTTTTTCTAAACTTCTGAGTATTATTAGAATCAGAACATTATCATTATAGTGAATAATGTCACTTCAAAGATTACTAGTCCACTAAGTGGTCGTGAACTGGCTGGTTCACCCTAGGCAGATCATTTCTGCAAAAAAAAGGATGATACCACACGACGACGAGTCTTGGTCCGAAGTGTCGAGTCAAAAGAAACGAACCCGCGAATCGCAGAAGAAAAACATTGAAATTTCCATAACCTCCAAAGATAAATTTTTAAAACAATTTGCGCTTGCAAAACTTTTCCAAGAAAAAAATATAACCGGAATAACAAAAGTGAAATACATCAACCCCTACAAAACGATTGTAGAATTGGATAAAAGTAGTGCGGAAAAACTCACAACCAGCACATATTTTGCTGAATTAGGATGGAGATTCCAACAACCATATGAAGTCGCCTTGTCGTATGGAGTAATAAGGGACATCGAACTGAACCTGTCAGAAGAAGAACTACTGAAATCCATCTCCTGCTCAACTGAGGTACCTATGCAGTGTCAGGCGTCTCAAGCGCAAGGTCGCAGGAGAGTCTGGAGAGGCAAAATGGACGGAAAGTGAGACCATTCGCGTCGGATTTATGGGGCCTACTTTGCCGAGACATGTCCGCATTCACGACATGAGAGTCAAAATAGAACCATATGTGTTCCCGGTGACACAGTGTACTAGGTGTTGGAGATATGGACATGTCCACAAGATGTGTCCGTCGAAGAAAGCATACTGCCCAAAATGCGCCGGCAAACACGAAACATGCGAAACCACTACTTACAAATGCATAAATTGCACCGGGAGGCATATGGCACTAAATAAAAGCTGCCCTTTGTATAAAAAAGAAAAAAAGATCCGGGACATCATGTCTGAATTCAACTGCTCTTATAGAAAAGCATTAGCTACATACATCCCTCCGGAGACTGATGCTAGGAACACAGAAGAACCACTTAGAGAACATCGAGCCGAAGAACCACAACAGCCACGATGGCCACCAATCTCAACACACTCTGCCAACACGCAGCAACAATCATCTCTGCAACAGGTTCCTACCACAACGTTTGCCCAAATAGCCTCTACGTCTAAAACAGCTCCAACACTTCAGCCTCGGAACAATATCCTTATAACTGAAGAGAGCCACCTTGAGGAACAAAAAAAGAAGAAAAAGAAAACAAACAAGAAAGGCAATAAATCCAACTATGATGATGAAGTTTTAGAATCTCAGAGTGAAACGGAAGGAACACAGAACTCTGAAGAATCAAACCAACCTAAGGCCAAAAGAAGCAGCATAGAATCATCATTTAAAGATATATTACTGAAAATTAAAAATATCTTTTTCCAAAGCGAAGAATCCATCGTAAAAAAATTACAGTGTGCAGTTCAGCTAATTTTAGATTATTCAATCTCATGGGTTTTCAAAAACATACCAGACTGGTCTTTTTTGCTAAAGATCATCAATAATTATGGATAAAGCTCTTAAAGTAAACATTGTTCACTGGAACGCTCAAAGCATTCGACATAAATTAGTAGATTTTGAACTATTCCTATCCCAAGATAACATCCACATAGCTGCTATATCTGAAACCTGGTTAGACCAACATTCAAAATTCACAATTAAAGACTACACTGTATATCGCCAGGACAGAGCCGATTCGTATGGTGGTGTTGCAATATTAACACATAAATCAATAAAGTCTCAATTGTGTACAGTTCAAATCAATAATAGTGGCATCCAAATACTGATGGTTAAAATACACAATTGTGATTCTATAGAATATGTTATTACTATCTACTGCCCAAGCAATGTACATACCTCACAAAGCGACTGGGACTATATATTTGCTCTAACAACTAGTAAAACTCTGATAATCGGAGATTACAACGCACATCATACAAATTGGTCGTACAAAACAGATTCTAGGGGCATAATGATTCATGAAGCTATGCTAGATAACAATTTTATAACACTAAATGATGGTTCTCCAACAAGGCTAAGAATGGTTAACGGTGTCCTGCAAAAGTCCGCTCCAGATATCTCTGCAGTTTCCACAGATATTGCTTTAAAACTGAAATGGTCGGTGACAAATGAATCCCTTGGTAGTGATCATCTAATAATAAAGTTGACAACAATGATAAATATTAATACATCACATTCAAAAAAAAGAAATTTTAAACATGCTAATTGGGAGACCTACCGAAATTACATGGAAGAAATGTGCTTACATTACCAATTCAATGATAATAATTTGCAAGAAAGTTATGACCTATTTGTTGACCTTTTAAATAGCGCAGCAGATGTTAGCATTCCGGTTCATAAAATATGCCAAAATCCTAGCAATAATTTTATACCCAAACCATACTGGTCCCCTACCCTATCTAAAGCCATAGCGGAGAGACGACTGGCCTTAGCCCAATTCAGAGGAAACCCAACGCCTAACAATTTAACATTATTACAAAATAAAACTAGAAATGCCCAAAGACTAACTAGAAATGCCAGAAAAGAATCATTCAAAAAATTTTGCACATCTATTGACCAATCTGTCTCGGTTACAGATATGTGGCATCACATGAGATGGTTAAAAGGCCAAAAATCTCCTAAAACATGTATTGACGACAAAACTGCTTCTACCTTACTTAATAACTTATGTCCAGATTTCACTATCCCGCCTCAACCACCTTTTCACTCAGTAAATCACAAATTAGAAAGAATTATTTCAAAACAGAAATTTGAGAAGTGTTTAAAACCTAAAGATACAGCTCCAGGAAGTGATGAGATCTCCTTTTCAATGATCAAAAATCTACCTGACATTGCTAAAAACATTCTACTAGAGCTATATAGTAAATTCATCCAACAAAGTTTTATCCCACTTCAGTGGCGACAGATTAAGATAGTACCTATCCCGAAACCAGGACGAGATCCATCATTAGTTTCATCACTGCGACCCATATCTCTCATCTCTTGTCTATGCAAAATCCTCCACTCCATCATAAATAATAGACTGGAGTGGTTTCTGGAACATAATGAATATTTGTCAGAACAAACAGTTGGCTTTCGAAAGGGGCGCTCATGCCTGGACAACTTATGCAGTTTAGTCTCTAAAATACAAACGGGTCTTTCAAAAGACCTATTTACTGTGGGATGTTTTTTAGACCTAGAAAATGCTTATAACAATATTGATGTAACATGTATTCTACTCACATTAGACAAACTCGAATGCGGATCACTCTTATGTAAATATCTATGGTCATTCCTAAAAGACAGGCACCTATTTATTGAAGGCAGCAATTTCATAATATGTAGATACACTGGAATCGGTCTCGCTCAAGGTGATCCTCTTTCAGCCATACTTTTCAATACGGGTACAATAAATATATGTAACTCTATTTCTAGCATTGGCATATCCCAATACGCAGATGATTATGTTCTTTATGCTACTTCAAGTACAATTAGGGAAGCTGCTTCTCGATTGCAAAGAGAGCTAGATATTATAAATGTTCTATTCACCAAGCTAAACCTCGACATATCTCCCTCTAAAAGCAAAGTCATAGTTTTTAGAAAAGGCCAAGAGAAAAAACCGATAGACCTAAAATTGTTCATTAATAACAACCGCCTCGAACGAGTAGACTGTGTGAAATATCTAGGCATGTGGCTGGATCGTTCACTCAGATGGCGTAAACATATTGGAGAAACTTGTGACAAGCTTTCCAAATTTTTGAACGTTTTTAAAGTACTTGCTGGCTCCAACTGGGGAGTACACCCAAAACATCTCCGCAGGCTATACATCTCAATCATACGTAGTCGCATAGACTACGGCAGTTTTCTATATGACAACAGTTCCAAAATGTTCTTAAACAAGCTGTAGTACAAAACCAAGCCATGCGAATCATTGGCGGTTTCATAAGAACTACTCCCGTTCATGCAATGGAAAACGAGCTCGGCCTCCAACCCCTATTCATACGGCGTAGATATCTAGCTGGCAGATATTGGCTTCGATGCAAGGCTGCTTCAAATAACGATATAATAAGCACTATAGCCGAGCTAGCCAGTCTAACCGATAGGCGATACTGGCTAAGTAAACGAGAACCTCTGCTGACCAAAACACACAATAAATATAATCATTTACCCATACATTCTTGCAAAAAATATGGGATGTTCTCTCTAGATACATGGGTCACTGACATAGATGTCTCGAAAACTGTTATCCCCAAAATAAATAGTATGTCTGAACCAAAACGAAATTATAATCATTCCCAATTAAGATCGATTTGTTGCGATTATTTAAACACTAACTACGCCAATTATCATACCATATTTACAGACGGTTCAAAAGATGAAAACAATATTGGAGCTGCGTTCTATTGGCCAGAGTACCAAATTAGCATGTTGTTAAAAATTATACCTAGAATATCTATCATGGAGGCTGAACTCGTCGCCATTGCCGAGGCCCTATCCTACATTGCTTCAACCGACCTCGATAATGTTGTAATCCTATCTGATTCAAAAAGCGCGTTACAACACGTGGCTCGGTGCGCCTCGACCTTTCGAGGCACACCGATAGCCTACAGCATTTTGGAAATGATTAAAAAATTTCAAAATGAAACTAGAACTGTTATTATACAGTGGATTCCATCCCACATAGGTCTTGATGGAAACGAGAAGGTTGATAGCTTAGCAAAACAAGCCTCTACTGACGGAGTACATACAAATTTTCTCCCCTACTACACCAATTACAATCGCATGTTAAAAATACACAGTTTTAATCAATATAAAGAATATTTTGATTCGAGATCAAGAACAAGTGGTATCTGGTATCGAACGGTCCAGCCACATCCATTGAGACACCCATGGATAGATAACAATATCCTAGACAGAAATGATACTGTAACTGCTTTAAGGTTTCGTTCTGGACATACTCCATGCAACAAATTTTTAAATTTGATGGGAATATCCAATACCCCATACTGTCAAACATGTACAAGCAGAATTGATGATATATATCACATTATAATGGAGTGTGCACAGAATGAAACTGTATGCAGAAATATTTCTTCTAAAATACAATTTATGTATAACATAGGACACTGCAATAGCATTCTGGCTGATCCACTGTCGGACTCGGCCAGAATGCTGTTTAAACTAAGTCATAGAGTATAAATAGTAAGTAGGAAATGTAATCAGAGCGACATATTCGTTCAATAAAACGAAAAAGCTCTTTAAAATTGATTAAAAGAAAAAAAAAAAGTAGCTAAATAGCTATATAACGAATCTGAAATTTTTGCCAAAATATATAATTATTGACATACCTTAATGCTAGCGGCCTTGTTGACATGGAATATGTGCACAGCTATAGTGGAGGTGGCAACTTGCACCTCAGAGAAGAAACGTTCAAAGGTCCAGATTCGGTGTGGGTCCACCTCCAACAACCCGGCCAGAAGTGGTGTCACTAGCTTGCGGAGTCCTGCACTCAGCTGGCAGTGCGGAGGCAGCTCGCGGGCCCATTCTATAGGTCCATTCTCTGTTGTTTGTGTACCCTGCAATTGATTTCAAGATATTCAATATTTGTTGGATAGAAAAGATGTTGTCTTATCACTGCTTCATGTAAGCACACCAGCATATTATTGTGAGGTTCGCCTATAAACAAATATCAATAATTTGAACCATTGCAAGAAATTTAGTTTTAGCACTAATAAGTCTGCCCTTGTTCACAAACTTGCTTGGCGGTAAGCAACATTGTGGTCAAATATAAAGCGCAGACTTAATTTACCTATTCAATGACTTTGAAAAGCATTGATTGAGGATTTAAACATCACAGGAAACAGGAAAGTCAACAGTTGGTTTCATTTTCTGGCCCTACCAATCAGAAATGTTGTGTCAAACCACTTTGTACATATCAATGAAAACAAGTGTAGGAGTAGTAGCTAGGTGCCTTTTTACTTATCCATGTATATTAAAATTTGATTCAATACATCCATTGAGCTTATGTAATTTTTCAAAACATAGTAACTTTTACTTACAGAAATAACTCCTGATGCTTTCTTAGTAGTGATATAAAACATAGTTTCCTTGTTCCTCCTGCCCCCATAGGGCCTGAATGGGAGTTGTCCCGTAGCAACATGGTAAAGCGTAACTCCAATGGACCATAGATCTACCGTCGCTCCAAAACTCTTCCCTACTGGCTTCCGTAACACTGCCCTCTCATACATATCAGGGTGCAAGTACTCCTCAGTTCCATACAGAGACACAAACTGCTCTTCTTCTTGTAACTCTCTGGCAGCTCCAAAATCAGTCAACTTGTATGTTGTAGTTCCATCTTCGTTTATGTATTTCATAATGTTACCTGGTTTGAGATCTCTGTGGACTAGATTGTTGTCGCGCAGGTGCTTCATACCCGCTGTAAGATGCTCCAAAACCAGCAAGAACTCGTGCTCTTGTAGACCGTACGTGTTCTCTGGGTCGTCGAGTATGTTGAACAGACTCCCGCCCGTGCACAGCTCCATCACGATCACTTTCCCGCGCCCCTCCTGCTCCTCCTCTATCGCAAGAAGCTTCACGATATTCTCATGCTTCACTTTCTTTAAAACTTCGAATTCTCTCATCTGTACGTCGTGCGGTCTCATGTGACTGAGCTGGTTGAAAGTTTTAACGGCAACTGGTTCCCCATTGTTTTTATTGACCCCCTGGAAAACTGCACCGGTCGCACCTTTCCCGAGAACGCTAGTCGTACACCAAACATAATTCTCGGAGCCTCGCAAGAAGGACATTTTCGAAAGTTCCTTGTGCAATAAACCTCTCGTAATATAACCTTGGTCACGTATTATTTGGTTTTCGGAGACAGTGGAAATAATAACTACAAAAAAATATCTAGTAATATGAAAGTAAATTAATACTTATTTCAGTATTTCGAAATAATTTATTTAATTATTTTATTTCACATTCACTTTCAACTCCACAACAACATGAAACGAAATGACAAAATTGACAAATGACATAAGAATTCCAAATAGCAAAATGACATTGACAATAACATGTGCGTTCGGTTTGGGCTCGGTGGCGTTTTTGGCGTTTGCAAAATTAGCGTTGATGTAAAGCGTTCGGTTTGGGATTTTTGTTCATTTCGCCAACAATGCTACTTTTGCTCACTTCCCAAAACGAACGCAAAAGGAACAAACTGCGGTGCGTCAAATGTCAAACAACAAAATTATGGCGGCAATACTTCGAAAATTCAGAAATTCGCGAGATGTGATTTTTGTTTTGAAACTTACATGTTCTTTGTTTTGCTGTTCGTTCTGATTTAAATATCTGCTTTTGACGGTCAATCACCCACGTGTCACTTGTAGCAGTAGTAAGATTGTGAAACCTTTAAATCACAGGACATTACACTACACAATTAAATATAAACATTAAATTACACAATTTTATCCGATTTTAGCAATACGCAATTTGCTGGTAGTATTTACATTATCTTTGCTTCGCTGTTCTGCCTTAAACACCATCTATTATTAATTGTACACCGTGCAAATTATTAAAAAGCTTGAAACTTTAAATTACGCGCAAAATTTTATCAATAATAAAACATCAAACTCTTAAATGTCAGAAAACGATCACAAAGAACCCACCTCCGCACGTGGGTCAAAATTAACAGTTCACGATGGCATTTTTAACTGTTTTCAAGCTATCCGAACGGTGAATGAAAACATATAAAAATGCAACTTTTGCTCACACATTCCCAAACCGAACGCTGAATGTGATCGTTTTTAGCGTTTTGAACTGTTATTTTTGCTACCAGTAGGCTATCCGAACGCACCTAACATTATCGAAATGAGTCCGAAATTAAATAAAGTTTGTAATCCGATAGAAAAATTACATTGAAGGATGAAGGCTCCTTTACACACAGGCGATACGAGCGGTATAGCAGACGGGCGGGCATCTGTATTGTACTGGTTATATAAGAAGGGCTCACACAGGTCCGGTCGCGGTACTGCCGTACCGCCCTTTACCGCTCGTACCGCTCGTACCGCCTGTGTTTGATGGAGCCTTGAAATAAAGTTATGACCGTACTAATTCTGCTCGAAAAATCATTCGGACCCACAGTTCGAACGTGGTTCGGACCATACCAGGGTGCGCTTACGCACTCCACTCCAGTATAAGATATTTAACCAGGCTAAAAGCCCGATTACAGAGGCGCCAGCGTAATTAAAATAGCTAAATAGCATAGTTCTGTTTCTTTTTCACTTTAGGCATTCGATAGTGAGAACGCTTCTTACGTTGCTATTCGCTGGCGCCTCTATAATCGGGCCTCAAGTCTATGTCAGCTGGTTAGGGCGTCCGTCAGGCGAAAAATTGTCCCGACTAAAAATTAATCGTTCACGCACGCCGCTAATTTTTCTCCTGACTAGGCTAAATTTTATCGACGTTTTTAGGTAGATAAATTTTATCTTTTCTCTGATTGGTCAGCTAGATGTCATCGAATCGAATTTGACAGATGGTTCCAGAGATTGACAGAAGTGATTGGTTTGTAATAGATTTGAAGGCTATGATTGGTCTAGAGCTATGACTCCGTTCACGGACGCTACACAGAATAATTTTTACTGGAGTGCGTAAACGCACCCCAATTGCCTGCTACATCAATATGTCGCATCAATCAATGTCAATGTCACACGTGAAGAGAACGCAAGCAAAGCAAAATTGTTTTGATTGTGCAAAAATTACAATAATTTCTATTTATTTTAATCATATCTCATTCGACATTGGTTTAATTTAAAGGAATTCAAGCCCTATTGTTTCCTGATATTTCTTTATCAGAAACCAAATAAAAATGTGAGTATTATGAGTGCATTAGTCAACTTGCTACCAAATTCTTACTATTGGTCTTGCTTTACACTCGTTTTATAACTCTATTTCACAATTTATGATTAATATCACATCAAGTTTATGTTTTAAAGTAATCATCCTGAACGATTCTGCCACAGGTCATCAAGAGGTGAGGTTATGAGACGTCGTGAACGTAGTCGCAGTCGTTCCCTCGACAGACACAAAGACCGAAGAGCTAGGAGTAAAGACAGAACAAAGTCACGATCACCGACGTCTAAACATCGTTCAACCAGCAAAGAACACAAACACAAGAAGGAAAAGAAAAGTAAAAAGAGCAAAAAGAAGAAGAAGCATTCTTCTAGTAGTAGTAGTTCCAGCGACAGTGAAGAAGAAGAGCTCAAGTTGCTGCAGAGACTGGAGGCTGAAAGACTGAGGTTGAAGGAGGAGAGACAAAAGAAGAAAGAAGAAATGAAAGCTAATGAGACACCAGAAGAAAAAAGGTCAGTCTTATATTATTTTCATGTTTTCCCTAAGCAAACAATCTATCTATTTAGGCTGATTTGCCCACTGCTGAGTATAGGCCTCCTCCCTTTGTTGCCATTCTTTCTGGTGCTGAACTAAAGGCCGAATCATATAAGTTGGCAGATGTGAAATTAGCTAAAAGCTCCGCAATATCCAATCCTGAAGCTCACATAAAGCTGAGCATTGAGTGGGTTACGTGCAGCTTTTAGCTAAATTCACATTCGTCAACTTGTATGATTCGGCCTACCCCATGATCCAATACAAACTAGCTAATGTAAAATTCAAATAGTTAAGTTCGAATGAATACACTGTTTCATCGGCTTAAAAGTTTGGGGAATGAAAAAATTGGTGAACTTAACCCACTTGTTACTAGCGTTTGATATACGGATCAATGAACAATAAAAAATATTAAACAAAACATGGATAGTTTCAAATTTCTTTGTTTATTGTTTGTGATAGCTGGATGATCCCTTTGTCGAATAGAGGTGGTTTGTTCTAGTTTGAGTTGCACGTGTAAAATTAATAAGTGTTGATAAATCGTGTTTATTTGTCATGAGTATTTCGAGGTAATTAGATAATATTAATTGTATTTATATTGGGTAATTGTTGTAAAAATATTAATATTTATAGTATTATCTTTAATATAAGTTTATATGTTTATTGGTTCTCTAACAATTTATGTCACTTATTTGTCTATAAAGTTGATGTTCCGTATATCAAACGATAGTAATATGTACTGCTATATAGCAGTTGTACCGTAAATATTTAAATCAATATGTTTTAGAAGTTTAAATAGGTAACAAAATACAAATTACTCTATAAATAAATAAAATATTTTTTTTATTATTTTAACACCACTTTACGTAAGTAGGTATGTAGTAAGTACCTCCAAATAATTTACTCAGCATGTGTGAGATAGGTTCCGAAACAAACTTTGGGGTGTATAGAAACTGTACATTTTACACAAAAAAAACAGCATTTTTATGGCACACAAAACATCGCAACTGTTTCGTTCTGTACTTCATTTTATGTGACCATCATAGCGTGAAGTACCTTGAAAATTTTTTGATGTCCTCCTGGCCTGCCTGGCTTCCGGTACCGTAAGATTCTAATGAATATGTAGCGATGCTTCTTCGGAATCCGAGGTTGTCATACTCTGAGGTTGATCAATTTGGATGTATCTCTTTTGCTGTTGGGAAAGTTTTCTAGTTTTTACTAGTCTTACCTACATGAGAGGCATAAATAAATCTGACCAAAACATTGGCTTATATCATACTTCCATTCGTGGCAAAAAATGGTACTTTTCTCGGATTTCCCATTGCTAATCAAGTGTAGAACGGAACAGTTGTAATGTGCAGTGTACAATAAAATGATATATATATTTTTTTGTAAAATGTAATGCCTCGTTACACCCAAAAGTTTGCTTGGAAACCTATCACAGACATGCTGGGTAAATTATTTTCAGATACTTAATACTTACCTACCTACGTAATTGGTGTTCCTAAAAAAATAAACAAATATTTTTTTATTTATAGAGTAATTTGTATTTTATTACCTACCTAAACAGCTAAGATATATATTTTTTAATGTTTACGGTACATCTACTTCATAGCAGTACATATTACTAGCGTTCCGTATATCAAACACCATTTTCCAGCTTTTCCGCAATACCTACAATTTTTTATTTATTTTTCCACGTATAGTAAGCCTATAATTAGACCGAATACAAAAAATCAGAACGATCCTCCGAAAAAAGGGATATCCGTAACAACTGGGTTAATCTCATTTTAAATTGATTTTACTTGAACAACAGTCTTTGTAATATTTATTTAATTTAGTTTTGTAATCTAATTTTCAGAGCTCGCCGTCTAAAAGAAAAGCAAGAGAAGGAGCGTAAACGTCGCGAGCGCATGGGCTGGGACAACGAGTACCAGTGCTACACCAACCAGGATAACCCATTCGGGGACTCCGCCCTCACCAACACGTTTGTTTGGTCCAAGAAACTGGCCAAGGAAGGGGTGAAAACTGTCTCACATGATGAGCTTGAGGCTTTGAATAGACAGAAACAAATGGAAAATAAAATTGAGCTGGAAAAGGTATGATTTACAAGGGATAAGACTAAAGTTTTGGTATACATTTTTTTTTAAATATGAAGTACAGTAACATGCATATATGTAATAAAATATATAATGGTTATAAATATTTCATGCACTTTAGACTACCCAATGTTGGCCTCCTGTGCATTCCTATAAAAAAGTTTATGTAAGATTGCAACTTGGCAGTTGAAGTATACTTCTGGCATGCTCACCTACTTAATGTCTTAGTGTATGTTCTGTGGCACACAAACTCTAGTGCGAGCCACTATATTGTTCCATGGCTCTCCCCTCTCACAGCGAGTCCTATTGAGAGCTATGTGTGAAGTATTATTACTGTTGATCTCAGGTGAAGCAGCGACGGTTAGAGCGCGAGGCAGAGCGAGCTGCGCGCGAGGCCGAAGCAGCCGCGGCGGCGCGCGCGCGCGAGGCTCAGCAGTTCAGCAGCTGGGCGCGCCAGGAGGACGCCTTCCACCTGCACCAGGCGCGCCTGCGCTCGCAGATACGGATACGCGACGGGAGAGGTATAACTACACTAAAAAAAATTACTATCACAAATTCAAATACATTTTACATTGTAAATTCAAACACTATTACTCAAATTGAGTAAAATAAAGCACTCCTATCTTGTGGACAGGGCATTCCCATTATGTTGACTATATGTAGCTTTTATGATTAACTTCCCGCTAATGTCCAACTTGTGTGAAAGCAGTTGGTCCACGAGGAACTCCTTCCTACTTTTGCTGGCTTCACAGACCAAATATTTTGCCTCCATGATGTGTCGAGGTCACTGTGTCATTGTATCACATTTCTTATACCTTTTAAAGTATGTAGTTTAGTGGTGGGTAGAGAAGATAAGGTCATCATTTGTTGCCACAAACACTGAAATCACTTAAATACTTACTTATTATTTTGTATCAGGAGGAACTTTGATAGACGATATACAATCACTGACCAAGGCTAGTAACGCCAGTACCAATGTTCTTGCTATGAAATGCTGGTGGTCAATGGTGGCGTTTGTGAATTATTTGCAATGATACTGAGTGTCCATAAAGAACATGCTTAGCTCAGCGTGTCGATACTGGGCCGTATAGCGGATAGCGTCAGCCGGCGGAATCTGCAGAGTCGCGACCCAGATTCATCGTCAACCATCTAGGCGAGGCATCGGCACACAAATATGCACGGTCATCAAATTAGTCATACTTCAAGACCAATTAGATGTAAGAGACTGTTGTATAAATAGTAGTTAAGCATGTAATAAAATCAATCACAATCTAACGGTTGTTTGATTCACACCAAGAGGGGTGCAGTGGCGAGAACCTTCGGGCGGCTGCACTCGGAGTCTAGAGGGGTGCAGTGGCGAGTACCTTCGGGCGGCTGCACTCGGAGTCAGGGGTCCACCTTCGCCAGCAGTCAGGTCAACTAGACGTCCGGCCGTCGGACCTTCGAGGATCCAGACGGAGCCCATACAGAGGCCTGCAGCGCAGGGGACGACGAGTTAGAGAGGCGGGCGGGGAGTAGAGAGTAGGTCCCCGCGACGACCGAACGGCCGATGGAATAATCCATGTCCTAGCTTCGCTTGCTATCACAGTATAGCCAGGCGTTACGGCGACGGTAGTGGACTTCCACGGTTGCGTCGGTGGGTTAGTCAGGCGTCGCATAAACCTAACCATTGGTTGTGAGGCGGCTGTACTAACCGAGATTTAGTCAGGCTTTAGCTAATCGTTGCAAAGATTGGCTAGCGCCTGAACATTTGGTCCTTCGAAATTTTGTGAACCAGTAGGTAAAATTCGCGGTCCTCCTATCCTTTAGTTGACTTGAAACTGACAGACTACCTTTGACGTACCTCGGGCTAGCGTAATCAACAAGCGCTACGTTCGTTGCACGTTGAAGTACTCATGAATAGCAGTTAGCTGCCTCGGACAGTAGCAATTCGGGACCTGGCCTCCCACAAGCGGGAATCACCAGGTACTTGAGAAGGTGCAGAAATACTGATCCAGGGAGAGATAAGCAGCTAAGTGTGAGGGTTTAGATCAGGAGTAGGGCTAAGGATTAGGGGAAGCAAGAAAGAAGAGAGAAGAAAGAAGATCAAGATAATTCGATAATTTTATTGTTTTCCTGGAGTGGTGAAGAACATGCAATTAAAAGAGAATTGCATTGTTGAGCAACTCTTCACCAACCATACGGAGACTAGGTGCCCGACCAGAACGATGTTGGTCACAATGCGACGACGCACTCGGCAACCATGAAGAGAAGCCGGGCAGATCGGGTAGCCAACCAGCCACGACAACCAGGGGTTCGAGACCAGTGGCATCCCATCCACGCCATCAACCAGCAGGAAGGACCGTAGCAACGGTTCCAGCGGAACGAAGGCAGAGGTGTTGGAGCTGTACCAACTGAAGACCGTCCCGGAGAGACCCCAGAATGTCCATAAAGAACATGCTTAGCTCAGCGTGTCGATACTGGGCCGTATAGCGGATAGCGTCAGCCGGCGGAATCTGCAGAGTCGCGACCCAGATTCATCGTCAACCATCTAGGCGAGGCATCGGCACACAAATATGCACGGTCATCAAATTAGTCATACTTCAAGACCAATTAGATGTAAGAGACTGTTGTATAAATAGTAGTTAAGCATGTAATAAAATCAATCGCAATGTAACAGTTGTTTGATTCACAATAAGAGGGGTGCAGTGGCGAGAACCTTCGGGCGGCTGCACTCGGAGTCTAGAGGGGTGCAGTGGCGAGTACCTTCGGGCGGCTGCACTCGGAGTCAGGGGTCCACCTTCGCCAGCAGTCAGGTCAACTAGACGACCGGCCGTCGGACCTTCGAGGATCCAGACGGAGCCCATACAGAGGCCTGCAGCGCAGGGGACGACGAGTTATAGAGGCGGGCGGGGGGTAGGAGTACAGAGTAGGTCCCCGCGACGACCGAACGGCCGATGGAATAATCCATGTCCTAGCTTCGCTTGCTATCACAGTATAGCCAGGCGTTACGGCGACGGTAGTGGACTTCCACGGTTGCGTCGGTGGGTTAGTCAGGCGTCGCACGAACCTAACCATTGGTTGTGAGGCGGCTGTACTAACCGAAATTTCATCAGGCTTTAGCTAATCGTTGCAGAGATTGGCTAGCGCCTGAACACTGAGTTTATCCTTCAGCGAAGCCCATCGACCTGCTGGCGTGGTACGTGAGCTCGGAGGAATGTGTGGACGCGCTGGAGATGCATGAGCCATATACATATCTTAATGGACTGCAGGCGCAGGACCTCGAAGATCTACTAGAAGATATTAAGGTACGATTCATAAATATACATCCATGTTGACAGTTTCAAAATTAGTGATTCTTCTGTTATGTTGTTCATTCATAATGTTGAGTGTGATTATTCCCAGGTATACAAGGAGCTGGAGAACAACGCCAACGTTTCATATTGGGAGGATGTGGAGACCATAGTCGTTGATGAAGTGGGCAAGCTGCGGCGGCTGGCGGGGGGCACCGCGCGCCGCGACACCGTGCACCGCGCTGTCGCTGATGACGTCACGCAGGTACGAGCGGGCGGGCTGAAGGATAGATGAACGATCTTCTTTAAATAGTCGAATATTCAACATGTTAGCTGTTGTCACAATACTTATGTCATTGCAGATCTTCAAAGGCAAGTCGGGCGCGCAGCTAGAAGCGCTGCGAGCGCAAATCGAGCAGAAAATCACCTCCAGGCAAGACGGCGTCGACGTCGGGTACTGGGAGAGCCTGCTGTCACAACTCAAAGGTAATACACCTCTCACACTCTGCTTACTCATTTTATATCTTGTATTTTGTTTAGTTGCTGCTTGGTTCTACATTGATTAGTGTACATATTCAAGTTATATTTTACTAATTACTGCGATGTGTAATATACGTAACGTTGCTAAAATCTTTAGCTAACACAATACAGCTGATATTTGTGTAATGTTCAAATTTTTACTATAGGCGGTCATTGACCCTATCAGCTGATATGTGAAATATGTGTATGAAAGTGGTGTTTTTGTCTCAGCGCACATGTCGCGCGCGCGGCTCCGCGAGCGTCACCAGCACAATCTACGCCGCAAGTTACAGCTGCTCAAGCAGGAACAGGGCGTCAGCACTCAGCAGCAACACGACATGTGAGTGTAATGCAATACAACACATAACAACAACACGACACGTGACTGTAACGCAATACAACACATAACAACAACAGACGTGAGTGTAACGCAATACAACACATAACAACCACAGACGTGAGTGTAATGCAATACAACACATAACAACAACAGACGTGAGTGTAACGCAATACAACATATAACAACAATAGACGTGAGTGTAACGCAATACAACACATAACAACAACAGACGTGAGTGTAACGCAATACAACACATAACAACAACAGACGTGAGTGTAACGCAATACAACACATAACAACAACAGACGTGAGTGTAACGCATTACAACACATAACAACAACAGACGTGAGTGTAACGCAATACAACACATAACAACAACAGACGTGAGTGTAACGCAATACAACACATAACAGAAAAATGGTGCGCTATGAGGTAACATTATGAGAGTTAGACACCCAGCTATAAATGTAATATTTGATTATAGGGAGGGCTCGGGTAGTGGCGCTGGCGGCGAGCGCAGCCCGGCGGCGGGCGCGGCCGCGGCCGGAGACGACGCCGGCTCGGACGGGGACGGCTCGGGCTCGGACGGCAGCGAGGCCGAGGAGGAGGCCGAGGCCGCGTGCGAGGCGCTCTACCGCGCCGGGCGCTACTCGCCCGCGCTTCTCGCCAGCTCGGCCCTCGAGCCGGGCACGCTACTGACGGAGCCGGAGGACGACCAACAGCGACTCAACTATCTCCGCGAGCGCGCGCACGCCGGCGCCGCGGCGCGCGCGCACTCGCTCACTCAGGTGCGATATACCACATGCTCTCTACATACACGTGTGAAGTGGAATGAGCCATCTTCCTAATTCTCAGATGATCAGATCTGCCAAATATACACAAATTGATAAAATCGAAAGGGGTACGGATCAAAGCCCTTTCACAGGAGTTTGATAACCAAACACTGTGAGTCTGATACGAGATTCTAAATATTAGAGTTACTTACAACCTTTCTAAATGATCCGAGAATAAGCCAAGAAAAGGCCTCCATTTCCGCTTTCCACATGTTGGTTTTCCTCTACAGGTCGAATTTTTCAACGAAACTTGGTATACAAGTTTTATACATTATTGGAATGTTTTTGTCGTCGGCGATTTTTGAAGGTATTTCCCTCAAAAAGTCAAAGCTGTCGCGCTATTTATCACCCGATTTCGATAATATTTGGCAAGATTATTTAATATCTAAATCTTAACAATGCGAATATGAACCAGATCAAGTCAAGGGCGAGTCGAGATATCGGCTTATGAAGATTCATTTAAAGAAATGTGTCGCGAGGTCTACTGTTCGGAGAATGATTAGTTAGACATGCACAAGTGTGTTGTGCGGCGAGTAAAGAGTTTCTCTGCTCTACGAGTATGCTGATAGTCGGATTGGTCCCCGCAGGGTCCGGAGAGCGCCGTGGCCGGTCCGAGCAGCTCGTCGGCGGCGGCGCTGGAGAGCGAGGCGCGGCGCGCGATGGGCGGCTCCAGCGCCGCCGAGGCGCAGTTCAGCGTGGAGCACGCGCTGCCCGACCAGCCCTGCCTGTGGGCCGACAAGTACCGCCCGCGCAAGCCGCGCTACTTCAACAGGTAACTACACCAGTGTGGATTATAATTCTAGGCTTGGGATGCCTACATGGAAAGGACAGAGGACACTGGAGAAAACCCTCAACCACCCATATGTTATAGTTGCAAAACCTTTGTATGGGCCAAATCATACAAGTCGGCGGATGTGAAGTTAGCTGCAAACTGCACAATATCCAAACAACACACAGTTTTATGTGAGGTTCTAAGACTTCAAAACAAAACCGTTCGAATTAGTTTAAAAGTTAATTGAGTGCTAACTCGTAATCATAGTGCTATAGTGCTAGTGCCGCGTGTAAAGATCACAATAACGTAGTGGCTTCGCCTTAATAGAGACAATAAGAAAAGTGTTGATGGACACATTCTTAGTTTATTATACCTAGCAATTTAAGTTTGATTTAAATTACTTATTAGCCCATGGCTAGATAGTAATTTTTTAAGAAAAGCTCGTCAAAAAAACAAAAAAAAAAATAAAAAGTGAGGTTCAGTCAGGATTGGATATTGCACAGCTTATAGCCAAATTCACATCCACCTACTTGTATGATTCGGCCTATAGTAAAGTCATACATACTTATATTTTCAGTGCACAATTAGTCCTGTAGTAAGTACATAAAAATAATATTTGTAGTAATGGTAACTGATTTGTTATAAATTCCATAAAAATGCACATCAAATGAGTAACCATTTTTTCAGTGCTCTAATTAAACTTAATTATGTTACAGAGTGCACACTGGGTTTGAGTGGAACAAGTACAACCAGACCCACTACGATATGGACAACCCCCCACCAAAGATTGTGCAGGGCTACAAGTTCAACATATTCTACCCTGACCTCATCGACAAGAGCTCTACACCTGAATTCACATTGGTAAGCTATTTATACTTTGCTGGTACAGCCTTACAGCTAACTTCGTACAAAATTACATTGTTGTTATTGTTTAAACCATAGGATATCTATGGCCGAACATAGGCTTCCCCTATAGATCTCCAATAAGGAAGCGAGGCTGGGACGCCTTCAGGCAGCTTAAAAACTCTGACACCAGGATTAGCAATCCAGGCAATCCCTATTATGTACTAAAATAGCACTTTCACTGTCCCAGTACAAATTTTACAAGGTAACTCTTAAAATTCTTGGTAACCATATGTCCATGAGAATCTATTTGTTCTTGTTCATATTTGCAATCAATAAAAAATTATAAATTTTACCTTGAAATTGTGGCCCCAAATAGAGTCATGGACATATGACATGGTACAAATGTGACTCCTTTTGGAGACATTGGACAGTGAATGTGATAGAGAAGTCATTGGTAAAATATTTTTCCAGAAAGCATGTGCGGATAACCCTGACTTTGCAGTGCTGCGCTTCCATGCGGGTCCTCCATACGAGGACATTGCGTTCAAGATTGTGAACCGTGAGTGGGAGTACTCGTACAAGCGTGGCTTCCGCTGCCACTTCCACAACAACATCTTCCAGCTCTGGTTCCACTTCAAGAGATACCGCTATCGACGATAGTTCTACAAACAATATACAAGCCCGTGTACATTTTGTATTTATTTATGATACAGATCTATAACCTTAAGTTCAATTAATTTACAACTGAATAAAATAATGAACAAGACTCTTGCTGTATTTATTTTCACTCCTCACTTTTAAGCGCTCATATGACTGGGATTTTATTAAATAATTTACATGCTTCCATCTACATTAAACAATTTTATTTACAAGCAATTTTCAAATAATCTATTGAGGTTTCTTGTCGTCCCCTGGGTTGACAATTTCCTCAGAGGGGTTGCCACGGAAGTTGGGGAACTGTTCCCAAGGGGCAGCAAGTTCGAACCTCCTGAACTCCTGAGCCAGCTCCAGAGGCTCCACCACCACACGTTTCTGTTCGTCGTCGTAACGCACTTCTACATATCCACTCAGAGGAAAGTCCTTCCTGAATGGATGTCCTTCGAATCCATAATCTGTCAGAATCCTTCTCAGGTCGGGATGGTTGGCGAAGAAGACGCCGTACATGTCCCAGATCTCGCGCTCGTACCAGTTGGCGGCCTTGAACACCTCGCAAGCGGAGTCCACCGGCGTCAGCTCGTCCGTGTATGTCTTGACGCGGATGCGCGCGTTATAGCGGAGCGACAGCAGGTTGTAGATAATCTCGAATCGGTGCGGGCGAGACGGTACGTCCATGCCCGCGATGTCTACGAGGTTCGCGAACTGAGCACTGTGGTGATCTTTCAGAAACTGCAGCACGGGAATAACGCCTTCGGTCGGAATTAAAACTTCCAATTCGTTTCCAGATGTAAGCTGCACCTTTTGCACATACTTCGGCATGCAGTCGGCGATGTATTTACCAAAGTCGATCAGTTGTGATTTCTGTAAAGGGTCTAATTTGGCAACTGTGGGTCGGGTCTCTACTTGGGGCGCCGCTTGATCGGTCTTTGTGGCCACACGCTGGACGGTAGCGGGTTTGCCATTGTTAAGGACGATGCGCCCTAAATTACATCCCACACCGAAGGTGCGTTTTAAGAAAAAGGACATCGTATTCGCTGAGCTTTATCGATTATCAACTTATGTAATGTCGTATTTTAATTTTTATTCAAGACTACGAATCACAACAAGAGAAGGCAAGAGAGATCTGTCACTTGTGTGAAGTGTCAGTGTCAACCGCATTCTTCTTCTTTTATATTTTGGCGTCACATTGTTGTGCATTTGCCAGTGTCAAGTATTTAATATTTTTTGATAATATCTTATCAAAATAGCCACTCGTAGTAACGTCATAGTCCAATAAAGTCGCGGTCAAGCCCAAACCTAGTCAAAGTCATACCTCATACCTCAATAAAGTAATGAAGACTTTACTACCTACTGTATAAACGCGTCTATGTAGTTTTGTTAACAACACGTAACAACATAATATATCATATTATATCACTTTCCTACACTCATGGACGTGAATCGGCTCATAATCAACGAAATACCACAATTTGTCATTAGTAGGATAAAATTGTATATTATTAATATTTAAATGGAATTCTTACTACATGCTAAACAAAATCCTACCTAAATATATACAAAAACAGGCTAAAAATCGAAATAAAAATTGTCTCCATGTGGAAGTATGCCAAGAGCGCTGGCTGCATTCCCGCGCTGAATTTCTAAAGAAATTATCTGCGCGAGGAATGAGCCACTCCTCACACATGTCACTCACTTGCAAGTGATGCGTATTTGCGCCGATTAGCGTCTTCAGCGGCCTCCGCCGCGGCTCCGGCTTTTGACATGTTTTCATATTTCACAAGGCTATGAAATTCCAAAACCATTTTGAGATATCGGGATACTGATCATTATGCTTATTTTTCCAAAATTTTTTATTTTATTTTTATTTATTTTATTAAAAACTTTTTTTGTGCAGTAACTGCTAAGATATTAGATATAAGCTCTCATCCAAGCCGTTTCGGGATTTATACTAAAAGTTTAGTTGCCAATGATAAAAAAAATACTAGCAATATAAAATGACAGTTAACACCATGAAGATATTGGTAAAAATGGAGCCCATACTAATACCTACTTGAAGCCAAGGAAGTTTCATACGAGAACTGCAGGCCAATCGCGTTAATTTTAAACAGCTGCGTTCCATCTGTAATTCAGTTAAAGTTCGGTTGCAATTGACAACATTTCAAATTTTTAACATAGTATTATTTATTTATTATCTGAAAGAATATTGCAAAATAACATATACGTATTTTTTATTTTTCCAATACGACTTATATTTTCCGTAAAATTAAATTTTGAAAAGTAGCTTATTCTAAAAGGACGTAACTGCAAAACTTAGGACTCATAAACCTTTTTACTGAAGCCACATTAGGAAAAAATAGGTGCTAGCGTTACTGTCACTGTCAATGCCAATCAATCCGTAACAATTCACAACAAATAGGCCGGGAGGTCAGTGCAAAAAGTCCACTAAGTACCGCGGTATACTATGGGAAGAAAAATATAAAACAAGTTTAACAACTGCCAATCACCTGAAATATGTAACAGAGTCTGCCATATAGGCTTTAAATTAGCACCACTTAAAAGAAGAAGAATAAGTAGTACTAGTTCCAAGATACTTTTAAAATTCAAACGGATTCTTCTACCAAATGCTAGGGAACCCACCTGACTGACTCCAGGGTATTGATGTACACCATTTTGATAACTATGTACCAATAATTCAGCTTTTGACAAGTATTTGCATTTTTTGCGTTTACCTCTCGGGCTAAAGCAAAATAAGTAATTTGAAAATGACACTGACATTTTATTTTTAAACTACATTTTATGTGTCAACAGTGTCAGTGTTAACTGTCATTTTATATTGCTAGTATTTTTTTTATCATAGGCAACTGAACTTTTAGTATGAATCCCGAAACGGCTTGGGTGAGACTTTTTATCTAATATCTTAGCAGTTACTGCACTAAAAATTTTGGAAAAATAAGCATAATGATCAGCATCCCGATATCTCGAAATGGTTTTGGAATTTCATAGACTTGTGAAATATGAAAACTTGTCAATAGTAGTTGAGTTTCGATTCAGCTTCAAGGAATTAGGTATTGCGCTAAACGTCATACACCAACCGTTCATTTGACACCGGTTACGTTCCAACTCTGATCGAGTTGCGTTTCAACTTTAGTCAAAAGCGTGATACGAAAATAGACAAAAAGTCGAAGTTCAGTTAAAGTTCAATTGTAGTTCAGCTGTAATTTTTAGTGCGATTGGCCTGCTGGAACGCTTACGAAGCAAAATTTAAAATAGAAAAATGTACTTTCTTTCTATACACAAAAGGTTCACATTTGTTTCTTACTTATCAAATGGGAAAAACATTCCGAGCAGGACAGCAACAACTGTTGGGCGTTGTCCCTTTCTCGAAACTTGCCAGTATTAATAAAACTATTGGATGGTAGATTATCTCATATATCTGGTAATCATTAAATCGCATTTCATAGTACTGTACCAGCCTTTTTAGTAGTCCACTGCAGGACGAAGGCCTACCCACGAAGGGTGATTGGGCCATATCCACCACGCGGGCCCAGTGCGGGTTGGTGGATTCACATACACCATCAAATTTCTTTTACGGACGTATGCAGGTTGCCTCACGATGTTTTCCTTCACCGAAAAGCCTGTGGTGTGAAATTCCGTACATAAATTCCAAAGAACTCATTGGTACGGGACCGGGGATTCGAACCCACGACCTCACGATTGTAAGGCGGGTGTCACTACCTCTTGACCACCACGGCTTCATAGTACATGTTGATAAATAGATTAGCATAAAATGTATTCTAATTAACGTAATAAGTTCGATAATGTTCTGATTTTAATGTTGGTACGTAATTATTTTTGCAATACAAAAACTGTTTTTTCATATTAGTAGAATTAGTAGTAATTTACCAACTACGCACGGCCGCACCTATGGCGCTTCCTAAAACAATATGGCTGATAATTTATGCAAAAGTCGTCATTCTGCTTGCTGCTTAATATTTTTATAAGTTGAAATATGGTGAAAAATTGTTGCGTTAAGGGCTGTTATAGTGAAGCTTATGCTGGTTGTGAAATTTCATTTTTTAGGTAAGTTTCTTGGTTTATTTACAAATTTCTTGTGTAGGGTGACATTAACAACATAACATTTCGGGAATGTGATGTTAGGTTGTAGAGAGAAGTAATTACTACTTATATATAATCTAATACTACGTACGTTAGTAAGTCATTGTAATCAATTAAGAACCTACTTCTATGAACTATGCACTTTTCTTGTATAATAGCAAAATAATGAACTGTGTTGTACTTAGTAACTAGTACAGCTCGGTAACAACGGGTAGATATAATTTGCTGTCGCGCTATTTATCAGCTAATTTTTAAAATATTTCGCAAGATGGTTTAGTATATTCTAACAAGATTAGTAAAAATGAGCAAAACTGGTCAAAAGCGAGTCGAGATTTTCAATTTGTTTATTTATAGAAAATGTAACTTGCAGCACTTAATACTAGGCTTTATATTTTTTATCCTTAAATACTACGAATTAAAAAATTACATAAAATAGAACAGAATAAATACAAACATGAATTAAAAGTTATAAGAACAACAATGTGTTATTATTTTTTACGCTAACTATACCTACCATTAAATTTTAGGAATATTTTGAGATCACAATTTGACTTCTTCGCAATATGAAAAAATATTTTTAGCAATTATTGTTGTTCATTCGTCGGCAAAGATGTCTACTAGCGGGTATGGGGCGCTAATGAACTGATGTACTCAGCCAAAAGGAGGTTTACTATAAGGCTATAGTTTGAGACTAGACTATAATTTGAGGAAAAAAATCTGCTGTTACATACATTTTGTCGATTCCGAGTTTCAGTTTTGCATAAAACAGCTGCTTTTTTTCTCGAATTTCGGGTTGGTTTCATACTAAACTTTAATAATAATGGTCTTAATCAAGCAATCATTTTTACTTAATACAGGTAAGCAGATAACCCTGTTTATAATAATATTTGAATTTCAGATTTATCCCACCTGAAATACAAATTATTTCCCTCATTCTTTTATTGGTATACTAGCTGCCCGCCCCGGCTTCGCCCGGATATGATTGGCAAACAGCAGACATTATAAGTATTGTGCATTTATATACCTACCACGTAATGTAGCTAAAGGTCACACACATGAACACCAACCAGATCTTCGATTCACGTGAAGACCTTCTCTATACTTGCAAAGTTGCCAATACATTGTCTACATTCGAGAACTTTAAAGCCCCATCGATCATTCGTTTTACGAACTATGTGTGTAACTACACATACGTGAAGGAAAATATCGTGTGGCAACCTGCATCCTTACGTCTGTAGAAGAAACTGGATGACATATAGGAATCCACCAACCCGCACTGGGTCAGCGTGGTGGATATTATTTTGAATAGGATATATTAATACCAAGATGTAAATTAAGAGCCCTTTATTGCGTTGGCATTTCTATGTAATTTTTCAAATAAAAGAATACTTATTGTGGCTTAACTATAACAGTTAGACTTATGTCGCAAAATTTTTTGTAAATGATTATTTGTTCTACAAAGTCGCAGTACATTATTTTATACTATCGTCAATAGTTTTCGCAGCGTACACGATGTAAAGGTAAATATTTTAGGTAATTTTTTACACCTTGGGATACATTATGGGAGTTTTAGTAAGGATCCCAATTTTTTTTAAATATTATATGTATAGCCTATGTTACACAGGGATAGTGTAGCTTTCTATCAGTGAAAGAATTTTTCAAATCGGTTCAGAATTTTTGAGCCTATTCCATACAAAAAACAATCAAATATTTCCCCTTTATAATATTGGTATAGATTATTTTCCTCGCTAGAGAGCTTCGATAAACACGTCCGATCGCTGCTAATCGTAAAGTGCTGGAGGAGAAGCGCGGTCTCCGACGCGCTATTTGGAGGCACGCGCCGCCGGCCGGGCCGGTAGGTACCTCCGCACCTCTATGTCCCTGCATTTTAAATCTGTAATATCTTCGGAAATATTAATTTAAATTACATGCTGTAAAAAGCCATATTGATCTATATTGAATGGACAATGTATTGAAGGCACTTAATTGGATAAGGATTAATGTTGTGTTGCTTAAAATAACTTCCTAAATAATCCATTTCTTCCCGTAAAATTTAAAAGATAAAAAATGGTTATTGTGGGTTATCCTTAAGAGATAGACATATACCATCGCGGACTTTTTTGTTGTCCTTTTTAAGGTGTACAATACCGTAGTATATTATTTTGATTTATCTCGTGGGGTTCAGTCAGCGTTTGCAATGTAAGCGCAAAAAAAATGTGCTTATTTACGACATCACATTAAAAACCTGTAAATTCATCAGTGTTTCTCTACAATATTATGCATGTATTATACATATAAACCTTCCTCTTGAATTACTCTATCTACTAAAAAAAAGCGCTTTAAAATCCGTTGCGTAGTTTTGAAGATTTAAGCATACATAGGGACGGACAGACAGCGACAGCGACATTGTTTTATACTATGTAGTGAAGTGATACTTAGTGTTATGTAGATTGTCCTATTAAATGAAATTACTGTATGGATACACTAGTAGAAAGAGATATATTCCAATGTTGGTGCTTTACTCTTCGGAACGTTTTTGGGATGCACGTAATCATTCCAGTTCTCGTATGAAACTTCCTTGAATTTTATAGAGTATAGTTTTTCAGAAGTATCCCGACCCAACCGTACCTTGAAGTCATGGTCTATTAACTCTTCCAAGCTAATTTCTCTTTGATTTCGCAACAAGCGGTTCGTGACATTGAATTTCAAATTGATCATTTTTTTCGCACTGGCTATTGTCACAAACTGGCATTTTTTAGGGTTCCGTACCTCAAACGGAAAGAACGAAACCCTTATAGGATCACTTTGTTGTCCGTCTGTTTGTGTGTCCGTCTGTGTGTATGTCAAGACTCTTTATCTCGGGAACGCGTAAAGATGTCAAGTTGAAATTTAAATTGTATACGTATGTCTACGGTCTCTTGCAGTTGTGTAAACAAAAAACTTCTCAGTTATCGTATAAAAAAGTTAGAGCCGTTTATGTCGTAAAAAGCCGCATATTTCGACACTCCTACAGGGTACTTCCCGTTGACATAGAACTATGAAAATTGACAAGAAGCATAGTCTCAGAGTACACATATAGGAATAAATCTGAAAACTGTACATTTTTAACTAAATCACAAAAAATAGGGTCAAAATTCACAAAATATGGGTTAGAGTAGTGATAGCTAAGAGAGTAAATCGTATATGAGACATGGACGCTGCGAGATATTGAAAATAAAAAGGTAGATGCTCTAGAAATGTGGTGCTGGAGAAGAATGCTTGGGGTATCGTGGACTGAATTTCGTACCAACTTCTCGATACTACAAGAACTCGACATCAAGCAGCGTCTATCAGCCATAGTACAGTCTCGCATACTCGCTTACTTCGGACACATCTCAAGGCGAGGTAGTCAGTCTTTGGAGCGTCTTGTCGTCCAGGGAAAAGTTGAGGGCACAAGACCACGCGGAAGGTCGCCCATGAGATGGACCTATCAGATCAAGTCTGCTGTGGGTGGGTCCGTGCATGAGTGTACCCGATTCAAGTCCCATAGAGAGAGATGGCGAGACATCGTGAGGCGCATTACATCTGCCCCTACAAATAATAGTACTACTTGATGACCACGACCGCTCTGTTAAGAGCGCAACGATCAAGAAGAAAAAGAAATCGTATCATGTTAGGTATCATATAAAAGAGCTTTATTAGAACATGCTAAAACAGGTTTTTAATTATTTTAACAATGTGTAATTTTGTGTAAATGTGCGATGGATGACGCGAAAAGTGAAAAAAAAAATTTGACGATGATTACAGTATAGAGATTTTAACAACTTACTTCCCAATTTTGTAAAATTTTCTAGATTTGTACGGAACCCTCGAAGCGCGAGCCTGACTCGCACTTTCCGGTTTTTTGTTGTAAATATAATGTTGTCCTGGATACTTGTCTCTTTTTGCCACTTATATATTTAAATTTCGGGCCGCTCTAATAGTACAGGCCAGAAATAGATAGTTATTTACTGTGAATAGTGATAGGGAGCAAAAATAATCAGTAAAATAATAGGTATAATCAGTGATAACACAGTGTTCACTCAAATCATTCGTTCAAAATAAGGTCTGTTGATAGACCCACCCTAAATAGTAAAATGTTCACTCAAATTATTCGTTCAAAATAGGGTCTGTTGGTAGACCCACGATAATATCATAGGTCTTCTAAAACTTGCCTAAAACTAACTCCGCATTGACAATAAAAAATATTCTCATTCTACAAACTAACCTGAGAATTGTTTTATTCTGGTTATTCAATTAAACATTGCGACATTTATCGATTTTCGAAGTTGACAAAAGTAACATAATATGGACGCAATTATTTTGGATTCTACTGGTAATATCTAAAACTTTTAAAAAATAACTGTAGCGAAGTGTGGGTGCACATTGTTTCAATGTGTTGACGTTTTTGTCAATGTGTGACACGAACTGCTCACGCAATGTGGTTTGTTTTGACTATTCACACACAACACCAACGTATGCAGTGCAAGTTGTCAGATCTTGTGTCGATGGCATAGAGTTCATTATGGTGCGCAATAGGTGCATTATCGTATGGTTTTTGTAATGTTTCTATGTAGTACCTGTAATCACAATACCGTGTAGATAGATAAGATTACGTTCCAAGTTACGGAAACAAGTATCATCTGTAAATGTTTTTAGCAAAATTATCCCGGTTATTGGACAAAAATGACATGACTAACAATAGAAGAATTATAGAGGTATCAGTTACCTACATGGTTTTTAATTAATTTATTAATTTTAATAAAAAATATTTTGATAATTCTGCAAAATTAACTAAACAAAATGTTTTCCATCAAAGGGATCATCTATTAATTACGTGAAACTCGAAACTACTCGAAAGGGTCTGGAGGGTGGAGAGGGTTCGGAAAAAAAAACGGAATTTCACAAGAGGGGATATGATCAAATGCCACGAGTAATTTTCGCTAATGGCTTTTTTTAACATTGTTAGGTAATAATTTCCTGACGCATTGATGCCCATAACGCCCATGAGATTTTATTGTAGCTGTAATGTAATTGGTTTTGCCGTGTTATGAGCTCAATAAATGAATTTAATTTAATTTATTTTATTTAATAGCTTTTTGCGAACTAAAACAATAAAACATATTGACATCGTACGTTAACATGATTTGATACTGTAATTTTGTCTTTGATAGTTATGGGATCCCCCCTTTATATATTTTAGTTCAATTACTAGTTATTAAGGTCAATATACCTATACATAAATTCACGTTTGTTGGATATAATTTTTTAATATTTATTTTATTCCATTTTTAGGGTTCCATACCCAAACGGTAAAAACGGCACCCTATTACTAAGACTTCGCTGTCCGTTTGTCTGTCAGTATGTCACCAGGCTGTATCTTATGAATAGTGATAGCTACAACGCTGAGACATACACAGAATATTAAATTGGATATTTCCTCTACAAATAAATAATTAAATTAAAATTATATATACTAACGGGGACTTACGTACGACACGGAACCCTAAGTGCGCGAGACCGACTCGCACTTAGCCGATTATTGCTATTTGTTGTTATGGTTAACATCAAAACATCATTTGTGATCAACTTTCTAGCTTCTAAGGTTCATGAGATACGTGCCGCTATTTGTACAGCCTGGTGACAGACAGTCTAACGGACATACAGACAGTTGAGTTTTAGTAATATGGACCCGTTTTTACCCTTTGAGTACGGAACTCTAAAAATCATTGGTATAATTATGAAACCTGCGTACCAAGTTTCATCGAAATTGGTTGAAAAATTCGTAAGTTGCTAAAAATAAGTCATGACTAGTAGACGACCCCAAACCAATTAATAGTCAATCGTTTTTATTTGTTACTACTTTCTATGGTAATACTGATGAATACTGTACCTTTTATAAGCTGTGGTGAACGAACATGTTTATTTCCATTTTTGATCTGTGGTACAACACATGCCAGTGTTGTCAGCTTAGAGCTACCTTACTTAATTAGTAGTTTTTTCAATGCCTAAATTTTATGTCGCGATTGAGATTTTGAGTTTTAACAACAAATCATCACTTCGAAAGTGTAGA
Source organism: Hypomecis punctinalis (assembly GCA_949316475.1). NCBI lineage: Eukaryota > Metazoa > Arthropoda > Insecta > Lepidoptera > Geometridae > Hypomecis > Hypomecis punctinalis. The sequence continues at coordinate 22,990,887 of OX438813.1, forward strand.
TACGTAAAAACTCCAGGAAATGCCGAGACGTTATATTTTCTTATGACACCTGGAAGTACACTACGCCGTTTTAAATTTTGGGTTCATAGTAAAATTTTAAGCGCTAAGCCTGGCAACTTTATTGTCGTGAGTGTGTGTGAATAACCTTTGCCCATTTTTTTTTGTGTATTTACGCCTGTTCCAGCTTAAATCATTTCAAACTTTTACCCCTTTTACCTATACTTTCACGAAAAGAACATGCAATTCTGCGTGAATGATTAAGCTGTCTCATTAGGCTTTAGGTAAGAATAATCTAACTCCCACACGTCTTCCATCTCTTACCTCGCTTGGAATGTGGTGGTGTTTTTCTTGGTTTTTGTTTATTGATGCTTTGATTACAGCAGATAGATTATCTTGTGTATTTGCATTTTAAATGGAAGACACTAAAACAGCGTACATGTATAGTTACGGCCAATAATTATAAATTCATATTCATTTGTAAGTAGGTAGGTACTAGTGTGTAAACAAGTTATTTCCATTCCACCGCATTTGTATTTGACAGAATAAGAATTGTGAAAATGGATAAAGAGCTGCAAGAGCTGAAGTCGGTGTTGCGGTCGCTGGTGGTGTCGAGCCCCGCGAAGATGGATGTGCGATCCCTCGTGCGCGACTACCGCTCCATGATCGGGGCTCCCATCCCGCTGGCGAAGTACGGCTACAGGGATGCACTGGCCTTCCTCAAGGAGCGCTGCTCCGATTGCTTTTTGGTTAGTATTCATCATATCGAGTCGATGTTGTGTGCTAAAATTGATATTTCTACTTATGACCAAAAATTTGCACCCTCAATGGTATCTTATACCTGAGTGGTGCAGGTTCTAGGCATGTTGCATAGTTGGTCAGATGAGTCATTATTTTTGGTTAAAAGTATAGCTCATTTCTAGCGGCTTTTTTGTATGTATATTTGTATTTTTATATTGAACTAGCTGCCTGCCCTGGCCCGGCTACGATTGGCTAAAGAAGACAAATATTTTAAGTGTTGTATCTAACCTATAGTGAGGGTAGTTCTGAAAAACAGTCTAGTGATTCGAACTAACGTGTCAACCGGCACCTACGAAAATCCGCGGAAAATTGGTGCGTACATAAAAATAAGTATTAAGTGTGCCTATATATCTACCTCGTAATGTAGTTATACTTCACACAAACAACAACTATAGTGTTATAGTTAATTATTTATTTGTTTATAGGCGAGCATTGTGTACTGATGTGCCTATATCAAGCAGACTCGAATATAATTATTTTTTGCAAAAATAGCATGACCAACTTCACCCATGTACAGAATTCGCGAATATTTCGCATATAGATGTAGCATTTTTGACATTATTGTTTATTTATCAAAAATGGATTCATCAGATCAGCCGATTTGGATAAAATTTAAAAGGGACCAATTTCAAAATATACTCATTCCAATAAAAAAGAATTATTGAAATCGGACTACTATGAAAAAAGTTATGCGTTAAAAAAATAAAATAAAAATATATACGCGTCGAATTGAGTATCTCCTCTGGTTCGTCGGTCAAAAATTAGTATTTATCTGTGAAAGATTTTTTTTCCTTCATCATCCAAAGGTCCAGTCTATTCTTAAATGTGTTTATTGTTCTTGCTGAGATGACATCCTCAGACTACCTATTCCAATTGTATACAACTCTATATTCATCACAATTCTTTTACACAGTTAGCATTCACATTACTGACCAATATTTCTTTGTACACATTCCAATAGTTTAACAAGTAGGACAATAACTTGGTTAGATGTGAAATAAGGCTTTCTAACAGTCAGGTATAGTTTCAGGGCCAGCCCTCCAACCCAGTGCTGACATTGATTGTCCCGGACACTCTGAAGCATATTGATAAGTTCGTGAAGCGACAAAAACCTTCAGCCATCACCAAAATGTAAGTTAAATAGAAATTCAAATAATACATTTAAATATTAAAAAATCCATTCCATTGATTCTAGCTAAAGAATACACAATTTATCAAGCGAAAAGCAAAGCAAAGTGCCGAACTGGGCTAGGCTTGTTTTTCGGTAACTTCTTTGTAAACCTACTTCAAATATACATATTATTATGACCCTTCGTGATGTTCAATTTGGAAATGACTTATTTTGGGTCTTTACAGTACTTATTAAAAGTTCAAAATTGGTTAATCCTCATAAATACAAATATTTTATTTGTACCACCATAGTTACATGTCAAATGACTCTCACATCAATCTCATTGCAATCTTGTTAGTTATATTAAGTGTTCTATACTACATAATATTAATGTTTTAATCCCTTAGGAAGGGCAAGAGAACAAGTGTACATATTCCAAATAAACCGCCAAAATTCGAAAGCTCTTCAAACAGGATTTGTGAAACATTTCAAAGATCTTATTCATCAGAAAAAAAGCCAAACCCTTCAGTAGGAAAAGGAAAATACGAGCCCCCACACCTCCGTCTAAAGTCAAACCCAGAAACGAAATCAAGATCTCATTCTCCAGAAGTAAAACCAAAACATTCACCAATAAAGGAAAATTCAGGACCAAACTGTACCCAGGGTACTACATATGGAGAAGTAAAGTCAACTAATAGGAATAATGAAGCTCTAAGTAATAGACATGACATGTACAATGGCACTAAAGAACTGAATCAATCTCCGCCAACTATTAAACAAGACTCGAAAGCGAATTCATACTCACCAAGTGAAGAAAATGGCAGTGTGAGTAAATTCATGAAGAAACGGTTAAGCGGGTTGTACGATAGCGCCGTGTACTTGAACAGCGAAGAATGTAGCGAACCTGAGAGGGCTTACTCCAAAGAGGATGATGATTCTGGGAGACAAACATCATCTAGTAAGTCTACCAGCAGAATAAATAGGCCCAATTATGAAGGCGCCATCGTAATTATAATATCTAATAAGCATATTTCTGTTTCATTTTCACTATACGCATTCGATAAAGAGAACACTTTTTACGTTGGTATTAAATTTACGATGGCGCATTTATAATTGGGCCTAATGTATCTCTAGATGAACTTATTCTAGGATATCATTGTACATCGTATCGACTCATACAAGTTGGTGGATGTGAAGTTTGCTGCAGGAAGCGCAATGTCTAGTCACAGCTTTATGTGAGCTTCAGTCCGGATTGTATATTGCGCAGCAGTTAGCTACAGCTAACTTCACATCCGCCCACTTCTATAATAACTCATCATAATGACTAGCTTTTACTATTGCATCAACCCTAAATTCTACAAAAAGAAATTGGCTATTGCATACAAATGTTCAATGACTTTTGACAAAATGTATGGAACAGAACAGCCAATGTTTAATCGCATTTTCAAGTTAAAAACTAGTATAAACTATCAACACACTGCTTTATGTAAGCTTCAGTTACGTAGTAGCTGACTTCACATCCGCCGATTTGTATGATTCTCCCTATACAGCACGGTATTCTTATAACCAAGACTATGGCACTAACCTCAAAATAGCATAAAAAAACCGGACAAGTGCGAGTCAGGCTCGCACACCGAGGGTCCCGTACAAAGGTGATGTCCACAAGTGGTATATTACTCAGAGAAAAATATTACCAAGATGATATATACATCATTTGAAAGCTTGTTTTATGGGCTTCTGAAAAATATTTAATTTAGATTTTTTTATCCCTGCATTTTTTTTTAAAGTGAAAAATAAATTATCTGAAAAAAAATAATGCAGCTTTTTATTTCTTCTAGTTTAACAATAATAAAGTGCTTCTAGCGTTATTTTACTTGCATTCAAAGCTGATTCTTCCACATTTACCTCTTAATTTGCTAAAATTGAAAATTATAACCTACCAGTGTGACCAGTTGGTAGGTACAATGTGACAAAAAATCACTTAAAGAGTGTGTCTAATTGGTAAAAATGCTTTTATTTAACAATTTGGACGTTACTTAATCAGAGTTCCTAGAGATAAACTACCTATTGAGCCAAATATATTTATTGATCCTAATAAAATAAAATTAATTTTAAAAAAAATGCAGGGCTCTTTTTTGTTTTCAACTGATGTAATAGACTCAGAAAAATATGAACTTTCTCGAAATGTAACGAGTCTTTTGGTTAGATTTTTTGATTATTATTATACCAGCCTCCATACATTTTGTGAACATGTCCATTTCACAAAATTGAGAAGTAAGTTGTAAAAATCTCTATACTATAACAATCGACAAAAAAGTTTTTTTTTTCACTTTTCTCGTCATACATCGAAAATTACTGAAAATGTTAAAATAGTTAAAAACCTGTTTTAACATGTGCTAATGAAATTCTTTTATATGATACCTTACATGATACAATTTACTCACTTTGAATTTTGAACCCATATTTTGTGAATTTTGAGGCCTTATTTTGTGAATTTTGAGGCCTTATTTTATTGTGATTTAAATAAAAATGTACAGTTTTAAGATTTATTCCTGTATGTGTACTCTTAGGAAATGCTTCACGCCTTTCATAGTTCTATGTCAACGGGAAGTACCCTGTAGGTTTTGATTTTTGTAAGTGCGAAATATGCGGCTTTTTACGACATAAACGGCTTTAACTTTTTTAAACGATAACTGAGAAGTTTTTCTTTTACACAACTGCAAGAGTTCATCGATATACGTATACAGTTTGAATTTCAACTCGATATCTTTACGCGTTCCCTAGATAAAGAGTTTTGACATACACACAAGACGGACAGACGGACGGACAGACGGACAACATAGTAATCCTATAAGGGTTCCGTTTTTTTCCTTTTGAGGTACGGAACCCTAAAAACAACTTTTCTATTCATTTTATCTAGAGCCAATGAATTTTTGTATGGAACACCTCATTTTTTTCGCGATTTTGACCTTAGTCCTACAGTAAAAGTTGGTCACATGAATGAGTACATACAATGATATTTTACTATATGTCAGTCATGTATAAAAACATCCAGTATGTATACCAATTACTTATAGGCTGAATCAAACTCCTTGGCGTCTGTAAAGTTAGCTACAAGCTGCGCGCATCCTCTCTCTTGCGCCTGTGAGTATATTGCCACTGCGCAACTACCCGCCTCGTGTTCACAGACGCCACGAACTTTGTTTTAGATCTATTTTTAACCGACTTCAGAAAAGAAGGTTCTCTATTCGACTGTATGTTTTTTGGGTGTTTCCTCATGATCATAGTAGATTGTCATACTAGTATGACCACGAGGAAACACCGGTTTTTATGTTACGCGATTACTCCATCAATTATTATGAACAGATTTTTATGATTATTTTTTGTTTGGTAGATCATACTGCAAAGGTCCCATTTAAATTTTACATAAACCGGCGTAGTCCTTTTAAAAAATCAACAATAATGTGAGAATTACTATATCGATGCTATTTTTGGCAAAAAATAATTAAGTGAGCACTAAGTATATTTGTATAGGCCGGATGGCTAGCCCTGGTGTCAGAGTTGAGCACTGTACATTGTGATATTTTGCACATTTCAGGCTGCACCAAGAAAGCTGAAATGGTAAAGGTGATGAATGAAGTTTTTGAGCTCATCCAAGAGAATGAACATGGTGTTCTATGCGCGGATGTTTTGAGGCTTTACAGGTTAGTTGGCCTTCAGTACCACAGTGTCTGAACTATTTTACTAAATTAGTTTTTTTATTTATTAATATCATGCAAATTAAATTCATTCTACATTTCATATTAAATTTTATTTTTATGTATATTAGATTATAAGTATGCTATTTAAAATGTAATATGACTTGCCCAGTATAACAAACTGTTATAAGGCCAATAAATTATTCTTATTCTAAAGGTTTGCAAACTGGTTGATGCAGTCAAAATTATAAAATGATACAATACAATAGAACATGATAGGCTGTCCAACCTTCTAGCAGGCCTCCGTCACTCGCTCAAGATCACGCGCTATATGCCTATCGCTCGGCGTATCGTCGACGATACAACCGACAGAGGGCTGCCAAACGCCCGCCTGAGCGCGCGCACCGCACGTTTCCCGCGTAGTATTATTGACGAGCGAACGAAGAACCTACTTTTTGCGAGTCTACTGCCCACAGGGCCACTAGTAATATCTGTGACCGCGCTTACACTTCGAAATGCCGAAACCACGTAATTATTGTGCAGTAGATGGGTGCAAAAGTCAAAAAACAAATGAAAATTTGTCGTTTTTTTCATTGCCGAGAGACGAAGAAAGTTGAGTAGTATTTAAAATCTATCTTTATCAATTTTGTCACCATTTATTTCTTTGAACACGTGTAGGTAAATCGTAAAAGGAGTTTTTTGAGTCAGGTAAGTATTATAAAAGTGTTGTTTTTATAGGTAATAATAATTCCTACTGTAGTTTCCATACTTAGTACTTACGCAATGGGCTTTGTCCAATAATTTTAGGTTTCATTGATATTTTTGCTATGGGTAGGAATAAGACGTTTGTCTGTGTCTCGTTAGGTACCCAGGTACGTGTAGATTGTAAATTAAAGTAGTTACAACCAGATTCAATAAAGAAACGATTCAAGTCAGGGTCAACAAACTATAAAATTTAATAACAGAGAATTCCGAGAAGGGAAAAAAATTATAAATCATTATATAAAACTAAAACATATTTGATGGACTAATAAAAAATATAGTTGATTCGCAACATTTGTTTTATTACAATAATCATCATAGGTACAACCCTAGCGCATTCTTACGATGACGCGTTGGCACGTGACTCGCACAGTGGCCAACACAGTCTCGACTCTACGTGCGCGTAATTATGGTACATTTCTCCTCGTCTTGAGCAGCAGGTATTATTTTAAGATTTCGTAGGCTATTTTAGAGTAGGTATTTTCGCTTTGGTATGGGAGTGATGCATCTGTCACTATTTATTAATCTGTGCTTCTAGGTGCAGCATGCATACAAATGGAGCACTGGTAGTTTATTGTCATCGGTCTTTGATAGGTGTGCAAAGTTTAAAGAAAATCTGTAACCGCTCAAAGTAAGTCAAAATCGAGCTCAAAGGGGTTGGTTACAAGAAAACATAGAGGTGAAACTAATAACAACGTGTTAAAAAAGTACCAGTTGGACTCCCGCATCAAGGGTTCCGTACCGTATCCGTGCCCTTCGTCAAAAAATCGCGTTTGCAGTATGGGAGCTCCCTTAAATATTGATATTATTCTGTATTTAGTATTTGTTGTTATAGCGGCAATCGAAATACATCATGTGTGAAAATTTCAACTCTCTAGTTCTAGGTTCATCAGATACAGCCTGCTGACAGACAGACTGACACACAGATGGACGGTGCAGTCTTAGCAATAGGGTCCCGTTTTTATTCTTTGGGTATGGAACACTAAAAACTAATTGAAATGAGAAAAAGTAACATCAATAAAGAATCTAAAAATGTACAGTATATGTTACTTAAGATTAACCAAAGAAGTATTTATTGATTTTGTTTGTTGGTGGTAAAAATATTTAATAAAAAAGGAATGATGGAAAGTCCATGTGGATATTCTATAGTTTATGGATTGTTTGCCAATATGGATTGTTTTTGATCACAAAAGGCCGTTTGGCGACACAAATAAAACATTATATAATTATTAAATATAATTTTTATTTTATTTGTAAAAGCTATCATATCCAGTGTATCCCTTTGAATTAAATGCATAGTATACAGAATTGACATTGTTAATACTCTTCGTTCTCAACGTGCTACGACGTGACATTATTTCATAACGCGACGTTGTAGAAACCTACGATGAGTAAGCGACACGACATTGCAACGTGCCCCGATTCACGTGACTACATCGTCCATTTGTTATTGAATCTCGAAAAATTGACCGCATTTTTTTTGAATTTTCGTCATGTCTTCCTCTGACAATAATATAAGTCAGAGTCGTTGTGTAACAAACATTGTTGCATCTTTTTTTTATGCGCAAAGTTTTAAGACCGCGTTAGAAGAGATCTCTTCATGCTGATTTAATGCCTCTCTAGCGAGAAAAGTTTGTGTCGCTTGCTCGTCGAAGATTCCCGCGACAGCGCACCGTACGCTGTCGCGTCGTGAAACGATGCCGCGTCGTAGCACGATGCGACGTATCGTGTTCGTGTGTACGAGAGCCCTATATGTGGCAGGGAGCGGTACGGGCGCGACCTGCAGCTGTTGCGCGTCGGGCACCACAACATCAACAGCCTGCTGTGCGAGCTGGAGCCGCGCGTGGCCTTCGCGCCCGACGTGGGCGGCGTGCGCGTGCACGACGCGCGTGCTCCGCCGCCGCCGCGCGCGCTCCCCGTCTCGCGCGCCGTGCCGCTCGTGCGCGCGCAGCCACCGCGCCCGCCGCCCGTCGACCCCGACGACGCGCTGCCCGGCGTCGACTTCGTGAGTACACGCCATACATCTACCGACGTGGCGGCCGGGATTCCACTCGGTGTAACTTTGCTCTAATCAAAGTATGTTGCGCATTTCACTCGGTGTCACTTTGCTCAAATCAAAATATGTTGCCTATTCCACTCAGTGTTTCTTTGCTCGAATCAAAATATGTTGCGCATTTTACTCAATGTCACTTTAACCGAATTTGTGTTGTCCATTCCACTCGGTGTCACTTTGTTCAAATTTATGTTGTCCATTCGATGTCACTTTGCTCAATTATTAATAGTACATTGTTCACCGAGAGGAGAAAGTGACCGATTACCGTCGAGGGTGTCGTTTGAAGCCCGAGCCGTAGGCGAGGGCTTTAAAACACCTGAGATCGGGAATCGCACTTTCTGTCGAGTGATACATAGTGCTTTATACTACACCTACGAGGAAAATAAAAAACTAAGAAAAAGATGCCGCATTTTTTTCACTTTTCCATTGCAAAAAATCGTCATAAGTTTTACTATATTTTTTAATTGATTTTTTTGCTGTTTCCTTTAACTGCGGCGGAGTTAAAAAATCTTCATCATCACTATCACTACTTATCATTTTGATAGTTTTATTTTACTTTTCTACGAAAACTGAATCCTCAAACAACACACAAATTGAAAATGGCGCCAATGGCGTCTGCAATTTTCACATGTTCTTTTTTCAAATTGTTTGACACCATCCAACACACAGCTAGAGGCCAGTGGCATTTTGCAAACTTGGAGATAAAAACTCACTGTAAAAACTTTTTGGCTTTTGATATTTAGGTTACCAGCGCATAGTCTTACCCAAAATTAAAAAAGAAAAACCACGTAAGAAATGGATTTTCATACACTTTTCTCTCCCGCTCAGATGCGTTTTCTCGCCGCATATTTGTTCGATATGCAATGACGTACTTTCTACCGTAAATTTAATAAAGTATCAAGGTACTTTCCGAGCAGGTGTAGTATAAAGTATGTTTCCTGTAGAGTGTCACATTGCTCGAATTTAAATTATGTAGTTTATATGTTATGTATGTGTGTAGAGATATATTTCTTTAAATATAATTTAGTTGTAAAATATTATAATATTATTATATTTTAAATTTAATTTTGGAAAGAAAGAAATGGATTTTCATACACTTTTCTCTCCCGCTCAGATGCGTTTTCTCGCCGCATATTTGTTCGATATGCAATGACGTACTTTCTACCGTAAATTTGATAAAGTATCAAGGTACTTTCCGAGCAGGTGTAGTATAAAGTATGTTTCCTGTAGAGTGTCACATTGCTCGAATTTAAATTATGTAGTTTATATGTTATGTATGTGTGTAGAGATATATTTCTTTAAATATAATTTAGTTGTAAAATATTATAATATTATTATATTTTAAATTTAATTTTGTTTCCAACCCGCACTGGGCCAGCGTGGTGGATATGGCCCAATCACCCTTCGTGGGTAGGCCTACGTCCTGCAGTGGACTATTATAAGGCTGATACAGTACATACAGTATAATTTAGTTGTATATTTGTTAGGTATTGTCTAGTATTATTATTATTTTTTGTTTTGTTAAGTGTTTGTTTCTATGCTATTTAAATTTTCTTGCAGCTATGGCCACGTTTTTTTTTTGTCAAATGCTTTTTTTGTCCGCGCTTGGTTGCCTGGAAGAAATCGCTTAAAACGATAAGGCCGCCAATTAGAGACCTATTGTTTTGTTTTGTCCTTATAATCTGTTTTTTATGTAATGTGTTTGTCTAATAAAGTGTTGTTTGTTTTGCTCATTTCATTCGATGTCACTTTGCTCAAATCAAAATATGTTGTCAATTTCCGTAGGCTCCGGACGTGTTCCCCGAGGACTGCATGCACTTCATGCAGTCGATCCCGGCGCTGCCGCTGGACGACGTCACCAGCGGCTGCATGATAGAGGTGTCGGTCGGGGAGGTGTACTCGCCCTCGCACTTCTGGCTGCAACGCGTCGGCCCTGAGTATTCGCAAGCCATGGACCAACTCATGGACGAAATGACGTGAGTTGCCGCTCGATGATCTGTGATACTCGTTTCACTTCGTACAGGGCCGGACCGTGAGTTTAGGGGGCCCTGGGCTAATACTACTTAGAGGCCCACACAATACTTCTTAGGGGCCCTAGGCTAATACCACTTAGGGGCCCATCTAATACTACTTAGGGGCCCATCTAATACTACTTAGGAGCCCACCTAATACTTCTTAGGGGCCCTAGGCTAATGCTACTTAAGGGCCCACCCAATACTACTTAGGGGCCATCGTATAGGGTAGTTGACTAGTATTGAAATAGTTAAAAGTATTAAGATTACTTAATTCTGCAATTAATTATGATTCGTAAACTGAAAAAATAACTAAAATTGGCTAATCCAATTCAGAGACATAAGCTTGTAAAGATTTTAGTAGGGATTAAGAAGGGATGCTATTTCCTTTCCCACTAAGCATAACATGGTATGGCGAATGTATGACACTTACGGACTGTGACGTCATATTCTGCCGTAGTGCGTTCTTTGTTTAGCAAAAAATAAAATGCTTGTAACTTCTTTATTTCTAAAGGTGATGTCCACAAGTGGTATATTATTCAGAGAAAAATCTAACCAAGATGATATATACATCATTTGAAAGCTTGTTTTATGGGCTTCTGAAAAATATTTAATTTATATTTTTTTACCCCTGCATTTTTTTTAGAGTGAAAAATAAATTATCTGAAAAAAAATAATGCAGCTTTTTATTTTTTCTAGTTTAACAATAATAAAGTGCTTCTAGCGTTATTTTACTTGCATTCAAAGCTGATTCTTCCACATTTACCTCTTAATTTGCTAAAATTGAAAATTATAACCTACCAGTGTGACCAGTTAGTAGGTACAATGTGACAAAAAATCACTTAAAGAGTGTGTCTAATTGGTAAAAATGCTTTTATTTAACAATTTAGAGGTTACTTAATCAGAGTTCCTTGAGATAAACTACCTATTGAGCCAAATATATTTATTTATCCTAATAAAATCAAAATTAATTTAAAAAAAAATGCAGGGCTCTTTTTTGTTTTCAATTGATGTAATAGACTCAGAAAAATATGAACTTTCTCGAAATGTAACGAGTGTTGTGGTTAGATTTTTTGATTATTATTATACCAGCCTCCATACATTTTGTGAACATGTCCTTTATTTTATTTTTGTTTTCGTTAATAGGCTCTGTTTATGGTTAGCTGTTACAAGACATCAGAAAAAAATGTCAACTAGCCTATTACTTAAGGATAAGGATAGCAAGATAGAAAGAGAAGGGAACAGCCAGTGCTGGATTAAGCCAGCGCCAGCGCCAAATTTCCTTCTTCGCAAGCGCAAAATTCTTTAGATTCCCAAATGTAAGGTTAAGTTTAGGGTAAAACTATGAAATGATTGTTATCGTGCTTCACACACTAGGTTTATAGAAATTTTCTTTTTGTGATAAACACTTCAAAAATTGACGCGCTCGCATGATTTGAACCTGCATCCTTTTGCAGAACGCTGTACTGCGAAGCCGCCAAATTAGTGAAGTGTTTTATCATTTTACCAACTACTACAGTGTTGAAAAGCGCCATCTGTGAGAACTGCTTTAAACCAGTCAATCGTCACTTAATGTGAAATTATTAGAACTTCTTACCATTAACGAGAAGTGGCGCATTGCTCAATCAGGAAAAATGATAAAACACTGATTTGGCGGCTTCGCAGTACAGCGTTCTAGCTTAATTTGACAAAGCATCTAGGCCGGAATCCCAGAAAGATGCAGGTTCAAATCCTGCGAGCGCGTCAATTTTTGAAGTGTTTATCACAAAAAGAAAGTTTCTAGGGTAAAACTGTTACAAATCTGGGGGGACGGTAGTGTGGCCAACAGGGCCGGACCGTGAGTTTAGGGGCCCTACTTAGGGGCCCACCAGTAATTACTGTAATTATAGGATAGCAAAAAAGAAAGATCGTATGAATGTGTAATGGCAATGGTTGCCGAACATATCAACTGTCAGTCAAATACAGATCTAGCCATTGGCTTAGGGAGTCATCAAGTTGTAGAGTTAGAATTTTAATTCAGAAATTTCAAAAGAAACACGAGTAAACAAGAATGCAACCGCGAAATTTTTTTTAGTTATTTTACTAATTTTAAAATACAGATGAGAAAAGCAGACCAATCTAATGCCATGCGCGAGCGAAGCGAACACAAAAAATTTTCGCCTTTTTTCAGTAATTTTAAATTAGATATGCGCAAAGCAGAGCACTGCTATGAAAATATACGCGAGCGCACCTTTCTCGACAATTTGTCACTTTTTCAGTGATTTCAAAAGAAGGACGTGGGTCGGGGCCTGTAGCATTTGCTACTCTTGCTACGTGGCTAATCCGGCACTGGGAACAGCGGAGCACGATCGAAATCGAATGAAAGTGTAATGGCTGTAGAACACTTTAAATGTCAGTTCGAAGTACCACCACCATGAAGAAAGATATGAATTGAATAAGTTTGATTAATCACAGGATTAGCTGGGCTGCACATCTTACGATCCGCTTAATTTAGTGAAATCATATTTTTTTTCGCATTATCGTATAAATGCTACATTCCATAATTATTATGGTACTAGCGAAGTATATATACATGAATTGTACCATCACCATTGATGGTACAATTCACGTATACACGTCACGCATACACATATACGTGAATTGTACCATCACCATTAATGGTACAATTCACGTATATGTACTAGTACACTAATTAGTGGTACTACTGACAGAAAACCATCTATATATTTTTTTCTTTGACTTGACTTAGCTGGGGCCCCTGGAATTTACGAGGCCCTGGTCTGAAGCCTAAAAAGCCATATGATAGATCCGGCCCTGACTTCATAGTGTATGTGAGCTGTATTGTAATGTGCGGGTGATTTGGCAGGGAGTACTACACGAGCGGCGAGGGCCGGTCGCGGTGTCTGGCGTGGGGCGCTGTGCGCGTGGGCCACTACTGCGCCTCGCTGTACGACCGCGACTGGCACCGCGCGCTCATCGTCAAACTCGTCGACTCCGACACCGTCAAGGTAACATGTAGTGTGAAGTGGCAGGGAGTACTACAGCTTTGTAGCTGAGTATGTATAAAAGACCCTGAGAATCAGTCTTATTGGATACAGTAGGTATATGTATAATACGGTATATAAAATAAAAAATAACACAAAAATAGTTACGTTACGTTAGTAAAAAAGTTTAGCGGGGGGATCCACTTCACCTTCTAGTATTTAGGACACAGCTACCGCCGCGGTACGTTGTGGGACCGTGAAGAGTTGTTACGACGCAGGTGCGGCACGTGGACTACGGCACAGTGGACGCGTTGGCGGTATCGTCGCTGAAGCCGGTGCTGCGGTGTCTTCCTAGTGAAAATAGTAGTTGCGTCAAGCAGGGGGATCCACTTACCTTTTTATTTTTAGCATGCAAGCTACCGCCGCGATACATAGTGAAGCCGTGACCAGACTGTGTGTACGCAGGTGCGGCACGTAGACTACGGTACCGTGGACTCGGTCCCGGCGGCGTCGCTGAAGCCGCTGCTGCGGCAGTGGGGCTCGCTGCCGGCGCAGGCGGTGCGCGCGAGGCTGGCGGGGCTGCGGCCGTGCGCGGGCGGGCGCCGCTGGCCGCGCTCCGCCGCCGCCGCTTTCCTGCACCTCGTGCGGGACATGCGCTTCATCGCCAACGTCGTTGCCGTCGACCGCGAGGTACATTCTATACTCTAATAATAGGCATGACGACTAAGTAAAAAAAACCATTAAAATTAGTCCGTGAGTTTAATTATCATAAAATGTTGAAAAAAATTCCAAAACATGGTTTACGATTTAGTTATTTTTTTTCGCGGACCCTTCAAACATAAAAAAACAACGATATGCTCTCCGAGAGTGCCGGCAGAAGTGAAAACTTGCACATCAATGTCAATGTCTGTCCCTGCGTCTGACGCGAGTTTAACCTTTTTTACCCGTACCAAAAAGTGCACAACGCCGCTAAAGAAGTTTTCACTCCAAAAAGCATTAAGAATCGATAGATCGAAGAAGAAATAGTCGAATTAAGAATCTCCGTTTTTGAAGTGGGCTATAAAAATCACCGGAAAAATCACCATCACCAACATAATATTAGTGTAATAGGCTCAAAATTCGATTTTGTTTTGTGATTTAATCAACGAGATGTTTGTGTGTTTCCAGGAGGAGACGATCGAAACGTTACTGATAGACACGCGCGGCGAAGACGACGTCTGCGTGTCGACTGAGCTGATCCGCGGCGGGCACGCCGACCCGCGCCCCGACTCTGCCCTCCGGGTGAGTGCCCCCGCCCCCGTGCCCCCCACACCCTCAGCCAACCTCCGCCTTTTAGCCAGTGACCTCCTAACCTTTGGACACGATGCAAGCAGCGACGTATCGGCCTCAGCCTCAGAACTAGTCGACGCTCCTCCGCGACGCATGCCTCTATGGGACCCTGAATCGCCTCCGCACTCTCCGCCCGAAACTGTCGTATCGACGTCGACGTCGCGACTACTCGCCCGCAAGCTTGCACTACTTGATCTAGCGCAGAGATTGAAAACAGAATCGCCTTCGCCGCCCGATACCGTCGTGACACGCGATGCTACGAAAACTTTGAAGACTACAGAAGCTTCTGAGAATTCGAAATCCCCTGAGGTTATAAAAGCCCGGGAATTTCCAAAGACTCCCGAGACTATAAAAGCCACAGGATTCCCAAAATTGCCTGAGGCCATAAAACCCACGGAATTTCCAAAAGCGTCTGAGGCTATAAAAGCCAAGGAATTTTCAAAAGCGCCTGAGGATATAAAAGCCACGAAATTTCCAAAAGCGCCTGAGGCTCTAATAGCTACGGAAATTCCAAAAGCGCCTGAGGCTATAAAAGCTTCACAACACCCAAAAATGTCGAAAACTTCTCGTCTTCTAGCTCACAAACTGGAGCTAGCGCAAAGTCTAAAAACTGAATCTGAAGCCTTATCGTCTTCGTCGCTCGCTACCGTTGTAGAGGCGACTACTGATATCGATTACCCAGCACTTATTGCATTTAGAAAGATTTTGAGCAAAAATAAAGCGAAAAAGGAAGATCCCGCAGATTCTGGTGTACCATTACAATCCTTAGAGGCTCCAAAGTCTCAGGAGGCTTTAAAGGCCTCAGAGGCTTGTGAGTCCCCGATAGTGTCTCCACCGTTGAGCGCCGTCTCGAGTTTTCTCCAGCGAAGGGTCGAGTTGCACCGCAGCCTCTATATAAAACCCACAGAATTTTCAAAAGCGCCTGAAGCTATAAAAGCCACGGAATTTCCAAAAGCGTCTGAGGCTATAAAAGCCACGGAGTTTTCAAAAGCGCCTGAGGCTATAAAAGCCACGGAATTTCCAAAAACGCCTGAGGCTATAAAACCCACGGAATTTCCGAAAACGCCTGAGGCTATAAAAGCCACGGAATATCCAAAAGCGCCTAAGGCTATTATAAAAGCCACGGAATTTCCAAAAGCGCCTGAGGCTGTAAAAGCTTCACAACACGCAAAAGTGTCGAAAACTTCTCGTCTTCTAGCTCGCAAACTGGAGCTAGCGCAAAGTCTAAAAACTGAATCTGAAGCCTCATCGCCTTCGTCGCTCGCTACCGTCGTAGAGGCGACTACTGATATCGACTACGCAGAATTTATAGCATTTAGAAAGCTTTTGAGCAAAAATAAGGCGAAAAAGGAAGATCCCGCAGTTTCTGGTGTACAATCTTTAGAGGCTCCAAAGTCTCAGGAGGCTTTAAAGGCCTCAGAGGCTTCTGAGTCCCCGATAGAGTCTCCATCGTCGAGTGCCGTCTCGAGTTTTCTCCAGCGTAGGATCGAGTTGCACCGCAGCCTCTATGCATCCTAACTACTCACCGTGATATAGCTCGTATCAAACTTCTTGGCAGCTGTGGTTAGCTATAGACCGATTCATACAAGTCGGCGGATGTGAAGTTAGCTACGAGCTGCGCAATATCCAATTAACGCGCAGCCGTAGGTGAGCTTCAGTCAGGATTTGATATTGCGCAACTTGTAGCTAACTTCGCAACCCGTAAATTTCCTCTTCGAAGGGACATAAGAGTTCTGGCGAGAACGCGGAAAAATCATGTCGTTAAACTTGTGTTATTTTGTTAAACTTGTGTATTTATAAGTGATATTTTTTTTTTGTGAAAATTAATCTGTGAAAAGTAATGAGTGAATAAATTTGGTATTTCGTTGATTATGAGCTGATTTACGTGCATGAGTGTAGGCAAGTGATATAATGTGATGTAACATGTTGATCCATGTTGTTACCAAAACTCATGACGCCTTTAGTAAAGTCTCCACTGATTTACTGAGGTATGACTTGCGACTTTATTGGTGACTTTATTGGACTATGACGTGACTACGACACTTTTTTAATAATATTTTGATAAAATATTATTAAAAAAATATTAAAACTTAATGCTTGACACTGGCAAATGCACAGCAATGCGACGCCAAACATAAAAGTAGAAAAAGAGGAGATATAATGGTGGAAATACAGTTTGTCCCTAAGCCATCCTACCCATTAGATTATCATCACTGGAGTAGACAGGGTATAAGTTTGCCGTGTCTGTGTGTCTGTGGCTGTGGTAGCTCCCGCACCGATAATGATTTTGTTTTTTGTTTGAAA
Organism: Hypomecis punctinalis; assembly: GCA_949316475.1. Lineage (NCBI taxonomy): Eukaryota > Metazoa > Arthropoda > Insecta > Lepidoptera > Geometridae > Hypomecis > Hypomecis punctinalis. Next base: position 23,007,938 of record OX438813.1, read on the forward strand.
GCTGAATTAGTTATGAGTGTTTTTATACTGAGCGCCACATAAATCGACGGATGGAAAGTTATGCACAGAGAACTGCGCAAAAGCCGAAATATAGACATTCGCGGGAGCCAGAGAAACAAGACGCCGGGGCACACCCGCCCGCCAACCTCATGTCTTCCGCGCGCTCCCTACGCACTACGACACGCGACGTTGGAATTGTGCACACATGCGCAATAATTAGTCAATCATGGCGAAGTGTCATCTGCGGCTAACATCTCATCTGCCGATTTGTGTGGCGCTCAGTATAGCTAAGTTTGATGAAAATCGGTCCAAGATGGCCGCCGCCACAAAATGGCGGATTACATATTTTTTCACGACTCAATACCACTCCTTCAATATGAGTATCACATGAAAAGGCTTGAATAAAACTAGGTTATCATCATCATCGTGGTCTGCGGAATCCTATCATACGCGTGTGCTTGACAACTTTTTGTTGATCATATGGTATAGACCGAATCAAACAAGTTAGCTACAAGCTGCAGATAACCCAATCCTGGCTGAAGCTCACTTGAGGATTGGGTTTCGACCAGTTTGTAACTAATTTCACAGCTGCCAAAATGTTTAATTCTGCTTATAGTATGTTAATAATGTTTCACTACTATGGGTTCTGTTAAGTTTAGTACATTCTATACCTACATAGTAGGTAAGCTTAGTTTTCAAGACTAACCGTCTTAAAACAAACACCAAATTAAAATATCGCTGTCAGCTATATTCATTTACATTTAACATCTTAATTTACATTATGCATGTAAAACAAATTGTTTTCTTTGTTGTATATTTTTAAAACATTTAGTCAGAGGTGGTTTAGTTAGTACTCTGTCATAATATTTTTTCTTTTGTTATTTTTAGTAATGAAATTATACATTATGGATAGATGTGACTGAATATCAGTGTATATTTTTGACCTTCTTTTGTAAAATCGCATTATTAATTAAATACTATATTTCATCATATTAATTAAATACTATAAACGGAAATAAAGATATTATACATATTAAGATATTTTCCGCCTCACCTGGACCGCCTGGAAGAGATTGCTATAAGCAATAAGGCCGCCCTTTGTTGCACTATTTTATGTCGCTTGTTTTTTTCCTCTCTGTGTATTTTTTCTGAATTGTATTTTAGTGTTAACAATAAAGTGTTTATCTATCTATCTAACCACAAAATATTTAAACACGCTTAACTGTTTAACCTTGCAATTTGTACTTACTGTTAAACAGTGTCTAAAGCGTGCGTAAAACTTTTGTGGTAGGTAAGACGGTTTAATCTAAGTTAAGATTACGTTTTCTTTTTTCTAGTTTCCTTGCTTCAGGACTTTAAATTTAAACACTATAAGATATGTTATTGGAATTCTAAATTTCTTTATAATTTTTTTGTATAGTTGTGTCGCATCATGCTGGGTCGTTCCCGAAAGTTCTACTATTAGTTCTACTAGTCGAACTACCGGGCCAAATTTTCCCGGTAGTCCTACCGTAGAATCATCGGGACAAAATTTTCCCGGTAGTTCTACTCTAGAACATTTCGCTTTTAGGGCTCATAAGTTCGAATTTGCCAAAAACTTAAATTTTCATTACGTTAAGCAACTAAGTTCGTATAAGCTGGGTGGCTAACCCTGGTGTCAGTTTTTAAGAAGAAGATTTTGAAGATTCAGTATTTGGATGGGTGACCGTGGGTGGCATTTTCTAACAGACCGCTACCGTGGCTCGGATGACACGTTAAATTGTAGGTCCCGGTTGTTTTAACCGTTTAGCTATGTCAGAGACCTTCTATTACGTTAAATTTTATGGTTAGTTTGAAAAAATATTGACAGATGTCAAATCCAGATGACAAAGGCATGGAATTCCAAACAATTTAAATGGAATTGCCCCTTTACAGCAATTAACCCTATTGAAGTAGTTATACTCTATAAAATTTAACTTGATCTCTGCGACAGTAGAAGATTGACATTTTTAGAGTTGGGATAGTTGTGGAAAAAATCGATTTTCAAACAATGTTGTAATGAAATCGAATCAGTGTGTAGTTGAAGGTGAGAAATTCGATTTCATTTACTTATTATTATTTAAGATCAAGTATGTACACATGTAAATAATGGTATCATATTAATTATAGACTCATAATAATGTAACGATAGTATTTATCGACGTTTTTCACTATTATCGATGCTAATGTAACATATAATTGGGCTTACTTTAATTACACATGTAAAAAATGTTATAATATTACAATATACAATAAAATTAATGATTAATCAAGTTTTATTTAAAATACCGTCAGTATAAACTATCGATATTTTAATTAAAACTCTATCTAAAACTCTGTGGTACGTCTTACTTACGATCATTCGTCGCCCATCACTAATCGGCATGCCCACAAAGTATGACATTGACAGGTACTGTCTGTACTTTTAAGAAATTCAGGACTTCATAGGCGTGATTTTTCTGACAGCTGTCGCAGAGATCAAATTAAATTTTATAGAGTATAGTTATTTATTTTTATCATTGTAATAATTTTTTATTTTTGTAATTATTGCGAAATTATGTGATTTATTTTTTAAGTTTTAATATTGTAATTAAGCTTTATAAATTTACCATGTATTGTGAAATGAGAATTATTTTGCGGATACAAACTGTTGTATATTAAGTTTTAGTATTAAGCTTAATATTTCAATCAATGATTCTTATTCTAATTCAAAGTGACAGCTGCCATATTCTAGAATCCGCACTAGAATTGCATGACAGGTGTCTAAGTGACAGCTGTCAAACTTCAAAGTGTCAATTATCGATTGTGGACCATTGCTGTCTTCAGAAAAGTGATAGATCTGGACGAAATCTACATTTCGAATGACAGCTGTCAAACTATAAAGTGATTTGTCTCGATAATTATCCAATGTAGACCATTGCTGTCTCCACAAAAGTGATAGAGCTCGACGAGGTCTACATTTCAGATGACAGCTGTCAAACTTCAAAGTAATTTATCTCGGTAATTATCGATTGTAGACCATTATTGACTTCGAGCTCTATCACTTTTGCGAAAACAGCAATGGTCTACAAGGGATAATTACAGAGATAAACCACTTTGAAGTTTGACAGCTGTCATCCAAAATGTAGATCTCGTCGAGTTTATCACTTTGTGAAGACAGCAATGGTCTACAATAGATAATTAACACTTTGAAGTTTGACAGCTGTTACTTAGACAGCTGTTACTGTAAGACTTGTCATGCAATTCAAGTACGAATCCCAAAATATGACAGCTGGCACTTTGTCATATGAATTTGACATCTGTCAATATTTTTTCAAACTAACCTTAAATTTTAACGTAATGAAGGTATCTGACATTGCTAAACGGTTAAAACAACCGGGACCTACAATTTAACGTGTTATCCGAGCCACGGTAGCGGTCTGTTAGAAAATGCCACATGGGTGGCCGCACCCATCCAAATACTGACTCTTCAGACGGCTTAAAAACTGACACCAGGGCTAGCCACCCGGCTTATACGAACTTATCTAACTATCGCATCGTAATGAAAATTTAAGTTTTAGCAAATTCGACCTTATGAGCCTAAAATGAAATGTTCTACAGTACAGTAGGGCTACCGGGACAAAATTTTCCCGGTAGTTCCACTAGTAGAACTAACAGTAGAACTTTCGGGAACGACCCATCATGCTTAGCCGTTTCTATACTAGTAGAGGAGACATGGAAGATCGACCTTCACCTATCTTATAACCAGACGAGACAATTTTTACTATCATATATTATTTATTTACAAACACTCCGATTAATTAAATTTAGTCAAATGTTATTTTATTACCTTCACTCTTTTAATAGCCGGATTTTTTATTCCAATTGATAGTTTTTAAAATAAAAAATAGGCCTTGGTAGGCTTGCCTACTTATTTTTTTACTCATGCATACTTGGCAAGCAGTTATGAATAGACACCCTAATATAGATACCACACCAATTTGATTACCAGTCAAAATTGGTATCATATGTGGGCTGCTATTTAATGTTCTGGCCTAACAATGATAAAACAGGTATTTATGATCTAATTAGGTTTTATTGCTTTTCTCAATATTTTTCATGAAGATGAATGTATTTTTGCATTAATTTAAACCAAGTTTCGTATTACTTTTTCCATTTTGAACGAGGGCCCTAAATACATGCGTTTTGGATGCTTGAACCGCGTCTTCAGGTGTCCAAAACATGTCGAATTGGTAATTTTTATTGTTGCATGGGAATAAAAAAAACTCTTAGTATGTCAAATCATTGCTAAACGACGGAAGGACCATTTCCTGCAAAAAATAACTCATAAAATATTATTCATTTAATAAAATTGGCTTTTAACAATTTTCAATAAGTCAGCTATCGTAGCGTGCTTGTAAATAAAAAATATGCCTTATCTGGTTATCACTTGGATGAAGGCCGATCTTCAACGGCTCTTAGACCATACGTTTTTGGAATCAGAGGGCCGAGTGGGAGTTTTTAACTAGTTTCGATAACGGCTCGATGGCGTTAACTTTTGATGTGATTTCTATGGAAATGGCTGGAATCAGAATCAGAAACTTTTATTGACGTATCGAGCTTAATACTATGATTAAAAATACAAAATCTGTATAATAATACATAGTACCGCCAACAACAGGTCTCGTCATTCAATGCAAATACATAATTAACGTGTACAAAATTGAAACGAGTATAAAATATTTAAGACAATTGATTAACAAATAGTACAAAATAATTCAATAATATTGAAAAAAAGGTAAATAAACCTGGATAGCTAAGTGTATGTTTAATTTACGGTAATATAACGAGCGCCAAACCGATCGAACACAAGCGCGGCGACGTCTGTAATTGGCTAACTCAAATGTGTGTGTCAATATGCTCGACGCGTTCGGTAGACGCGAAGTAAAAGTAATTCGATTTCATTTGGAAAACTCCCATTTGGCACTGTTTGATACTTCTGTAAGCGAATAAGCGGCTAAGCATGATTATTGTTTAGTATAGAACTGGTGCCTTCTAGGTGTGCTATATCTTAGAAAGTTTCTGTTCTAAAAGGGCTTATGAGATTAGTCTTAGTAACTGTTGTTCATTAGACTTACTCAGTGTTATCTAATCTGTTTACTGTTTCACTCACATGAAATATGTAGACAATTTTCATAAGATTGTTTACATAGAGTAACCCAACAGGCTCTTGAGATCAGGCAGGATATGCGACATGGTCAAACGTGATTGTACAACATGAACCAGCTATCGGTCGAGGTCAATATAAATGTGGCGGCGTGGTGGGCGCGCGGCTACTGTTTCATGTAAGGATATTTATAGAGCAGGGGTTTCCATACATAGTCAGTTCAAGTTGCACTTACCAGCGCACTTACTCTGCACTTACTCGGCGCCGTACAACAGAGGTACGAAAAGCTAGTTATCGACATGAAGCTTTAAAAGGCCTAGTTTGAGCTGGTAAGAACGCTCAGTGGCGCCCCTTTATGACTATGAAACGCCATGGGGCACATTGGAAATTGGGATTGAGAGGCTACATAGTTGATAGAGAGTTACTATAACGAAGTCCATCGGAACTTGTAATAAAATGCCGTCGCCGTGGTTAGCAGTGTTGCCAGCTATTTCGAGAAGCCAGAACTTGCCGGGAAGTATTTTAAAGTCGCCTAATTGGAATTCTCTGCTAACATCATTGTATGTGCCATTTTTTTTCACGACAAGTTTTCAAGAAGCTTAAATGTGTATAAATGATGTGTTGCCAATACTGGTTGTCGGTGGTGGCCCGCTCTCTGGCCGCTTGCGAGTGTAGTCCCGTTGTTGCAGAGCGGCGAGAGCTACCTATTCCCCGTGTTCGAGGCGCTGGAGAGCGGCGCCACGCTCAACTACGCCGAGATCCACCGCTACCTCGCCGCCGGCATCTCGCTCGACTACGTGGACGCCTACCGTCTCTACGTGCCGCCCGCGCTGCCGCCCGGCGTGCTCCGGCCCGCCGCCGCGCCGCCCGCCGCCGGCCTCGCGCGCCTGCGCCTCGACTCCTCGCCCGCGCCCACTCCAGCTCACACGTCTCCCGCTTCGGTGACCCCCACTGAGGCCCACGCGGTGTCCCCCGAGCCGGCACACGCGGAGTCGGTCGCGTCGGTCCGCGCGGTGTTTCCCACTCCGACCCGCGAAATGTTATCTTCACACTCGACACTCAACACTCGAGTCTCCTTGATATCCTCCACTCCAGTGAGCGCCGAGCTCCCCATCTCGGCCGTCACGGCGCCGTCAGAGATTCGCCGTGGCGGCGTCCCGCTCGTGTTCCCTGGCTCCCCGCTGCCCGAGCCCGGTAGTGATGCACCGAAGGCATGCCCCGGTAGCGACGCTCCACATACGCTCCTCGGTGGTACCGCGTCGCCTACGTTCCCCGGCGGTAGCGTGCCCACGTATCCCGGTTACAGCGCGGGGCCTCTGTTTCCTGGTGGCGGTACGCCGCCTACATTCTCTAGGCCCATCAGAGGACCACAGCCGGCGTCTTTTAATCTAAGCGGTGTGGCAGCTCAAGCCGCGCCGACCGATGCGGGCTTTGCTCCACAGTGGCCGGCTTACATTCCAGTGAGAGGGCAAGGGCAGGCGCCGGCGCATGTCCCGATGAGAGGGCAGGCGCCGGCGCACGTCCCGATGAGAGGACAGGCGCCGGCGCACGTCCCGATGAGAGGACAGGCGCCGGCGCAAGTCCCGATGAGAGGGCAGGCGCCGGCGCACGTCCCGATGAGAGGGCAGGCGCCGGCGCACGTCCCGATGAGAGGGCAGGCGCCGGCGCACGTCCCGATGAGAGGGCAGGCGCCGGCGCACGTCCCGATGAAAGGGCAGGCGCCGGCGCTCGTCCCGTTGAGAGGGCCGGCGCCGGCGAACGTCCCGATGCCGTGCGAGCAGGTACCGAACAGCCCGACGACACAACAGCCCGCGCAGATCGGCTCGCTGCTGAGTCTGATGGACTCCGATATGATGATGGTGCTCAGGTTCCTGGACCCAGAGGCGGCGTACTGCTACTCGATGACGGTCGTGCACCGCGCTAACAGACCCGGCGGTGCGCCCGCCCTCCTGCAGCCCAACCCGCACATGCCTGCCCCCTCGTCGCTCAACCCACAGGCGCCCGAATTTCACCTTGGGCCCCGCCTGCCGCGCGCCCCCCGCTAGCCTCTAACGATCTACCTCGATACCATAGTGTTTAAGTGGCCGTTGAACCGGCCAACGACTATATAGTTTGTAAGTTACATTTTGTTAACCTAAGAATCCCCACTGACGACGATTCCGTTCGGCGTACCACCGTTACCGTGGCACCGGTCAAGTACCGAGTCCAACTATTGTCAGACGACTAGATAAATCGAAGACGTACATTCGGAAGTTCTCCTAATGAAAGCATCGTCAGTGGTCACGACATTAAGAAATGTAGTTTAATAAGAATCTCTATTTTCTTGACATTTTTGTACTAATTATAGTACTTTTCTTTATTTGCATTTATTTGGAGACTTTAAAAATTGTGATTTGTTGGCAACCATTGTTATTTAGTTAAAGCTGAGCATAGTTGATTCTGTGATAAAGTAAGTATAAAAGATTGACGGTCTTACCACAAAAGCTTTAAGCATGCTTTAGGCTCTGTTTAATGGAACAAATTGCACGGTTAAACTTCGTTTAAAGAGTGTTTAAATCTTTTGTGGTAAGACAGTGAATGACTAAAACGTTTCGACTTTGATTATAAAATAAAAAATGTTGTAAACCTTTACTATTGTTGTTTCAATTGTATCTAAGTTAAATCGCTTCTTATCTTCCGATTTATTGTTCACTTGAGAACCTGCTACGTCCCGATCGACCTATCAATCTGTAGCAGGTCTGTAGAATATTAACAGTATTAATCTATTATACATTAGGTGCGTTCGTTTTGGGCTCGATGGCGTTTGTGGCATTTGCAAAATTAGCCTTGATGTAAACCGTTGATAAATGATGTTCGTTGATTGAATCAGGCGTTACTTTGCGGAAATTCATCTTCAAATCTGTGTTCTGGATATATATTTAGTGTATTTCCGCTATCTTATTGTAGGCAAATAAGTTTAAGGGCATTAAGGACATTTATATATAAAAAAAAATTACTAATATTACAATAATTATACACATCTGAAAACTTAATTTTACAAAATAGATAAAATAATAATAAATATCACTACACTCTATTATATATTTTTAAAATACTATATTAATAATCCGTTAACAACAAATAAATATTATAAAAATCTTTTTAAAAATAATATGACAAAATATTGAAAACACTTCACTAATAAATAACACCCTTATTCTCACTGCACTACACTACACTCTGTTCGGCACGTGTTTCGCCTCTCAACGAGGCATCTTCAAGACGTGTTGACTTGACTCTTCGAGGTCGCTCGCAAGAATGACTCCGCGCCGCGCCGTCACCCGTTATATACTACCGCCCGCTACCTGTGTACGGTGCGTCATCACGTGATTGCGTCATACGTGACTCACCCATGAAGCATCGCAGTAACGGGGATGTGACGGTAGTTTGATCGTTCAGCAGCTCGTTTTCTCTGTTTTGATGTTTCATTATCTCTAAATGCTCCAAAACGTTTAGGCGAAAACCTTTTTTCGAAAATTAAGTTTTCAAATGTATAATTATTGTAATATTAGTATGTAATTGTTTGTAATTTTTTTTTATATATATATATATATATAAATGTCCTTAATGCACTTAATGCCCTTAAACTTATTTGCCTACAATAAGATAGCGGAAATACACTAAATATTTATTCAAAACATAGATCTGAAAATGATGTTCGGTTTGGGAATTTCGCCCATTTCGCCAATAACGCTACTTTTGCTTACTTCCTAAAACGAACGCTAAAACGTCAAACTGAAACGATCACAAAAAACCCTCTATAATCTAAGCAAAAAACCCACCTCTGCATGTGGGTCAAAAGTGGCAGTTCACGGTGGCATTTTTAACTGTTTTTGAGCTATCCGAACGTTGATCGAAAAACAATTAAAAATGCCACTTTTGCTTACACATTCTCAAAACAAACGCCGAATGTGATCGTTGTTGGAGTTTTTAACTGTTAATTTTGCCATCAGTAGGCCTTATTATACCTATTATTGCATTGCATTTGTTACTCTCTAAATACTCTCAACCAACAAGAGCTAGGCGAATACCTTATAGTAGGCAGTCACAGTGACACCGGTCGCAAATAAATAATTAATCCATATGTTTTTAGCACAGCCCAGTGGATTGGCAATTTGAAATGGCAATGGGCAAGACTCATACAGGCTTGGAAGGCCGGTGACTGATGAGATTGAAAAGTTCTCACGTTCTACCGCTAAACTCGAAGAGAACCTAGGACCAAGGTCTGTAAACAAATGCAAGACCGCGGATACAAGCCGCTTTTTGGTGTTTGTGGAAGACCATAGAAATAGAACTAAATAGAATAAGTACTTACTAATTGCTCAAACAAAAACTTCATATACTAAAAAAAAAAAAGTAAAAGTCTTATTCATATACTAAGCGCCACACAAATCGGCCGATGGGAAGTTATGCGCAGAACGCTGCGCAAAAGCCAAAATATAGGTATGCGCGGGAGCTAGAGGAACGAGAAACCGGGGCGGTGCACAGCCGTCCGCCAACCTCATGCCTCCCGCGCGCTCTTTTCGCCCGTGTTCACCACATGTGACACGCGGTGTCGGCATTGTGCACACATGCGCAATGATTAGCGAATCACGGCGAAGTGTCATCTGCGGCTTACTACGGCTACATCTCATCTGCCGACTTGTGTGGCGCTTAGTGCCACTTAGTGCTTAGTGCTTAGGCCCAGTGAAGTAGCTTTAAAACTGGATTGTATCTTTTTTAATGTTTTTGTTTTTTTTTGTCGTATACCAGAACTGAAGTGAGTGCGATTTTTTAAATACGATTCTATTAATTTGAGGGCATGACCTCTGATGCCAATGTGTATACTGAGCACCACACAAATTGAAAGATGGGAAGTTATGCGCAGCGTTCTGCGCAAAAGCCGAAATATGGGTACGCGCGGAAACCAGAGAGACGAAACGCCGGGGCACACCCGCCCGCCAACCTCATGCCTCCCGCGCGTTCCGAACGCCCGAGGTCACTACTTTGCCATTTGTATAGGCATTGTGCACACATGCGCAATAATTAGCGAATCACGGCGAAGTGTCATCTGCGGCTAACTTCCCATCTTTTAATTTGTGTGGCGCTCAGTATACTAGGATTTGCAGAAGCTTTTTGTGTACCACAGAATAATTAAAGACAGGTACATACAAGTATTTATCACACGTATTTTTTAAGTGTTTGATAGATGCAATGCAATGCATGTGCAACAGACTAATAGATGCAAAATTCATTATAGGTGGACTAAGCCGCAGCTCCTGTTGTCTGGGGGACGCTTTAACGCAAGTAAGGACAGGCCACACGATGCTTCAGTGTGCATGACAGTTTAAAAAAAAAATGTAGTTCGAATCAAGTTGAAACCCAATATCTCAATAAACCGGTAAATTGGTGACACTCGATGTGTGTACTATCCTCAATGGTACTATCCGAGTAATTCATAGACAATACTAAAATGACAGCTCCGTGAGTTCGACACTTTCGACAGAAAGAAAAAAAAATATGACAACAAACATGGCGTGTTTTAACAGCGTCGCGAATTTTGTAGTTTTGTTTAGTAGGTCACGTCAATCATAAAGTTAATTCCTGTAGATTATGTTGTCTGAGAGAAGGCGATATTTCAATGTGGTTGTGTGGAAAAGGTAACCTGTGTGCGAGTGCGCCCGCGTAGGTCTAGATGTGTGTGATGCACGGATGCAATGTCGGTAACGCGTCGTGTGGGTACAGGAGGTGCCGGGGCGCGGGCGCTCGGCGGTAGGGCGCGCGGCGGGTGATATGCAAGCGGCGCCGGCGCGCTACGTGTCTGTGAGCGAGCTGTACTCGACCGACGAAGTGGAGCTGTTGCTGGACGAGATCAGAGAGCTGGAGCCCACCAGCTGCCGCGGCGAAGACGTGCAGGTCTCTCTACTGTCTGTCTGTCGTTCGCCTTGCTTGCATTGATGAATATAACAATTATATCTATAATGTAGTATTTGCCACAACTTTCCTCCTGTACTGATGTCTGACCAAACTACAGGCTACTCACAGTCCCACTGGGTGGTTCGAAGCAGAGGCTAGAATTGCTAACAGTTTGTTTGACACTGCTGCTTCAATGTAATCTTCCATGCTGATACCATTAATCTGTTTGTTTTTAACCATGATGGCTCCACAGCCATCATGGTTAAAAACAATCAGATTAATGGTACCAATCAGAAGTCTGCCCACGCAGACTTCTGATTGGTACAGATGGATGACACATTGGGTCTAACTTCTGTGCTCTTTGACTGAGCCACAGGCCGATTTAAACTTAAAAGACATCTGTTAACATGAGGCGAGTCATTGTGCAGATGCAATTTATTGTCAGCTTGTAGCTAACTTCACAGACCCAATTAAGTTTGGTCTATACCCATATGACTAAGGCACATGCCACACGGGCGTTGACGCCGCGTAATTGCACCGCGGCGTTGCACTGAGCGTCGTCGCGGCGACACCGCGGCGCCCGGTGTTGCCTTAGACACTGATGACATCTAGATGTCATCAGTGTCTAAGGCTTTTTAAAACCTTTGTTTTTTTCCGCTAACTGTCTAGACAGTTAGCGGAAAAAAAGGTTTTAGGGATAACCGTTCAACTTTAAGCTGAAGATAAGTAAAATCTCTCATATACGAGTACATTCTGATTTTGTGTGAGCCAACCGCGAAATCGGATCGTGTGTAGCGTCAGCGGTCCAACTTTGTCCTCGCTAACTCTTTCTAATATTATAAATCAGAAAGTGTATTTTTTGTTTTTCGTTTGATCACAGATATACTAGAGGAATAATGTGATTTTTCACGAGTGTCACAGTAACAGCTGTTCAAGTGACAGCTGTCAATTTTCAAAGTGATTTATCTTTGTCATTATCGATTCTACACTACTGCTGTCTTCACAAAAGTGATAGAGCTCAATGAGATCTACATTTCAGATGACAGCTGTCAAACTTCAACGTGATTTATCTCGGTTATTATCGATTTTAGACTACTGCTGTCTTCACAAAAGTGATAGACCTCAATAAGATCTACTTTTCAGATGACAGCTGTCAAACTTCAACGTGATTTATCTCGGTTATTATCGATTTTAGACTACTGCTGTCTTCACAAAAGTGATAGAGGTCAACGAGATCTTTATTTCGGATGACAGCTGTCAAACTTCAACGTGATTTATCTCGGTTATTATCGATTCTAGACTACTGCTGTCTTCACAAAAGTGATAGAGGTCAACGAAATCTACATTTCGGATGACAGCTGTCAAACTTCAAAGTGATCCGAAATGTAGATCTCTTCGAGCTTTATTACTTTTGTGAAGAGAGTAGTAGTCTAGAATCAATAATTACCGAGATAAATCACTTTAAAGTTTGACAGCTGTCATCCAAAATATAGATCTCGTCGAGCTCTATTACTTTTGTGAAGAGAGCAGTAGTCTAGAATCAATAATTACCGAGATAAATCACTTTTAAGTTTGACAGCTGTCATCCGAAATATAGATCTCGTCGAGCCCTATTACTTTTGTGAAGAGAGCAGTAGTCTAGAATTGATAATAACCGAGATAAATCACTTTTACGTTTGACAGCTGTCATCTGAAATGTAGATCTCGTTAAGCTCTATCACTTTCGTGAAGTCATCAATGGTCTAGAATCAATAATAACCGAGATAAATCACTTTTAAGTTTGACACCTCTCATCCAGAATGTAGATGTCGTCAAATTCTATCACTTTTGTGAATACAGCCGTAGTCTATAATCGATAATTACCGAGATAAATCACTTTTAAGTTTGACAGCTGTCATCCGAAATGTAGATTTCGTCGAGCTCTATTACTTTTGTGAAGAGAGCAATAGTCTAGAATCGATAATAACCGAGATAAATCACTTTTAAGTTTGACAGCTGTCATCCGAAATGTAGATCTTGTTGAGTTTTATCACTTTTATGAAAACAACAGTAGTCTAGAATTGATATTGACCGAGATAAATCACTTTGAAGTTTGACAGCTGTCACTTGGAAAGGTGTTACTGTGACATTCGTCGTGACAAATTACACGATCTGATTTCTAACGCGTACGAGGGATTTTTCTCATCTTCAGTTTAAGATTGTCTACGATTGATTACGGTTGTCGTCAAAACCTTTTTTCCCGCTAAAAATTCATAGAATACTCGAATACTCTAGATTTAATGTCTAAATCGCTACCGGCAACACTGGTCGCCGGGGTGACGCCGCGACGACGCTCAGCACCGCCGCTGCACCGCGGTGGTGCAGCGGCGGTGACGCCGCGGTGCAATTACGCGGCGTCAACGCCCGTGTGGCATGTCTGTAAGGCTAAATAAAATGTAACTGATTTTTCTCGAATGTCTTTCTGTCCCTCGCCTCGCTTGCACTTATAAAACCAACTACTCTGTTTGCAGCAATTTCCTCCTCTACTCATGCTATAGTCAGTTCCATAACCGCTGAGATTGAACCAGTTCAAATCTATAGAAGAATTTGGCACAAGTCTTAAAAATAATACATGATTATCACTTATTGTAAGCACACATTGTTTATCTTTTAATAACTACCGAATTATTTATTTATTTGTTTATAGGCGAGCAGTATAAACTGATGTGCCTATATCAAGCAGAGTTGAATAAAATTAGTATTTATCTGTCAAGGAAATTTTTTCCTTCTTTATCCAAAGATTCAGTCTATTCTTAAATGTGTTTATAGTCCTTGCTGAGTTTACTTCCTCAGGCAAGCTGTTCCAGTTGTAAACCACTCTGTTGCTGAGGATGTGGTGTGCAGTGTTGGTATGTGAAGGTGTAGACTGTAAGAGGAACTTATGGCGTTTGCTGTCGCGTATGTTTTCCTTCAAGGTGTACATGTTGTGAACATCCGGAAGATTATAAAAGCCATTGAGAATTTTGAAGGTCTCAATCAAGTCTCCACACAATCGTCGTCGTTCGAGGGTCGTGAGACGAAGAGCTTTTAACCTATCTTCATAGGTTTTGCGGCTCAGAGCATATGGTATCCTGGTGGCTTTTCTTTGTGCACTTTCAAGCAAATCAATATCTTTCTTAAAGTAAGGACTCCACACCTGGAACCCATATTTATATTGCATTAAAGTAAATCTATTAGGTAATTATATTTGTCAAAGGTTGTTGCAACCATAGGTCTCAGCAGATATGGAATGGACTATGACCTAACTTTATGTAGAATAGAATAGAAAACACTTTATTGTACACAGAAATAAATAAAAACGAACAGCAATACAAAAAATACTTGAGTTAGTGTTACAGAAGGCGGCCTTATTGCTTGAAGTGATCTCTTCCAGGCAAACTTGGCGTAATTTAATAAAAATAAATCTAGAAAATGGGAAACTTCCTTATTCTACGTATAAATACATGTACCTCAGTGGGCTGTTTGACAGATTTCTTGTATCGCAAACCCAATGAGAAGACCAAAATTGCTATTGGTTTGCTTGCTGCTGCTTCAATGTACCAATACTATGCATCAGTGTTATTGTTTTCCACCAATACTCATTTTAGGCTTCTAATCCTGGTACATTTGGAATATCCTGTATAGTTTAATAAATATAACAGTGCATATTTATTCATTAACATCATTGAAGCCATTGGAACAGTTGCCAATAGGTCTACACCACTATTTATTAATGTTATCTTAACTATATATTACAACTACTGTACTATATTTACAAATCTAAACAAATTATTAAAAAAAAACACTTAAACTAAAAAAAAATATATTATTATATATAAATGATGATGAAAACCCTAATCTAAAAGCCCACTGCCAGTGGGCACAGTTACACCAGTTACATGGGTTGTTTGACCATTTCTTTCTCCAGTGATGATGGTGCTGATGAGAATGCAGAAAGAAGCATGATGTAATCTGTTAACATAATTATCTAATTTTATTGGTGGCTTTGCAATGTCACAGAATATGCTCAGTTGTCCTTGTAGCTTACTACTACATGATGCTATTTTGAGAGGGCTAGGTTGACTTGAGAAGATGCTGGTGCAATTCCTCCCACCAGCTTCTACCTGATCATATTCATTAGCTAGAATCTCTTTAAAATAGTGGAGTGTGGCTCTTGGCCTCTGGCATAACACCTTTTAAATGAGATGTCAGTGCAAGACATAACTCGCCAATACTTATACGAGATGTCAGCGTGTACTCCCCAATATTGAAAAATAAATGAAATGTGTATGATGTAATAGGTTGTATGCCGGCAGGACTTCGAGATAGCGGGCAGCGGGTGCGGCGGCGGCGGCGGCGGGCGCTCGCCGGCCGGCACGGAGCTCACGGAGCGCTCGTGGGACTCGCACGCGCAGTACCTGCGGGAGCCGCCGCCGCGGCCCGCGCCGCTCGCGCCGCTCTACTGCCACGCGCGCCACCTGCTGTCGCTCGAGGGCGCCTTCACGCTGCTCATCGTCGTGAGTGCCGCTCCGGGACCCGCCGGCCTGTGAGCCTTGCTCACTGTGTTAGCCAGAGAACACCTACTGAGTAGCAAGACAGCAAAATGTCATCGGGTCAGAGAGATAGTGATGTAGCGGAGTGAGTTTTTACACTTAAAAACTACTCATGTCTCACTGCAACTCCAAAAATAAGTGTAAACATTCACTCGCCCACTTTACTGTCTTGGCTCACTGATTATTTTGCCGTCTCGTCACTACTTGATAATCGTAATCAGGATAAATGAGTTTACAAATACTGAGTGCTCAGCCTAGGGCACTCTTTGCCGTTCTGTAGGTGTAATCAGGCTGTATGGGATCACAAATATCGAGTGCTCAACTGAGGGTACTGGGTACTGGGATTGGCTGGTGTAACGGGGCCGTGTGTGTGTGCAGGCGTGCAGCGCGTGCGTGTGCGGCGTGGTGTGGGGCGCGGGCGGTGCGCGGCTGGCGGCGGGCGCGCGGCCGCTGGCGCTGGGCGCGCTGTCCTCGGTGCTGCTGCACGCCGCGCTGCTGGCGCTGCGCCTTACGCGCCTGCACCGCCTCATGCCGCTCGACTGGCCCGCCCTGGTCAGTATCTCGTTATCGGTCCGTGCCGCCGCAGTCGCACGGCATGGCGGGAACTCGCGCTGCCTGCTCGCAGCCAGTGCCGTGTGTAACCGAGCGCGTGTGTTGCAGGCGATGTACTCGAGCGCGTGGACGCTGGTGTCGCAGGCGGCGGGCGCGGGCGTGCTGCTGCAGGCCGCGCTGATCGCGCCCGCGCCGCCAGCCGTGCAGGACCTGCACTATGCCGCAGTTGTGAGTATTATTCCTCATTCTGGTCTCCCCATCTAACTCATTTTCCTGAAATCGATAGCGCTGTTAATCTTGATGAAATCGATAGCGGATAACAATAAGCATCGCACTTACGAGGATTCTGAAACGATCAGTATTTTCGCGTTTTCTGTAGAACATCGAGAAAATTCGCGGTACATTGTTGATAAAATTTACGATCCAGAAGAAAACTCTTTTCACCCCTTAAATTGTATCTAATTATTATTTTTTTAGTATCAATCGTTTAAGTAATAAATATTACACGATTGTTCGTTTTTTTTAGATAAGCTTTTAGTTTCTGTATGCTTTTCAGCAAAGTTTTGCGTTAAAATGTGACTTTCAGAGAAACTTCAAGGTCATTTGAAAAAACTGTAAAAACCTAAGACATATAATCCTTAATCCTATTTTTTTGTTCATATTATCAGCACTTCATACGCTAGTGAAGTGTTAATTACATGAAAAAAATATAGTGCATGGAGTCCCTCCGCGCGGAAGAAGTAAAACTTCGACGCAACAGTGCTTTCATACCCACTCCATGGTAGCGTTAAACGTTTAACGCAACCTTGTTGGAAGTCGCATAACAAGTTTCACTTCAAAAAAAAACACGCATCGGATAATATTTAGACGTGGATTAACAGCTTATTGTTTTTGTATGAACAAGTTGGCGCCTCACCATTACCTTACCTTACCTTTATTTCTACAATACACGCCACGTAAGTCGCATTTTTACTAATAAGAATCGATCAATGTTCCAGGGGCTGGGGTTCGCGTGCGCGCTGGCGGGCGGCGTGCTGGCGGGCGCGCTGGCGCGGCGGCGCTGTGCGCGCCGGGGCTCGCCCGCGCGCGGCGCCTATCGCGCCGTGCCCACCGCCAGCACCGAGCCGCGCCTCGAGCCCTGCCCCGCCGAGCCCTTATAGTGCCCGCACACGCACTTCTAGAGGCCAGGGGCAGAGGCCTCCGCGGCGCCCGCACCCAGGCTGCCGAGTGGCACGGGCGCTGCGCCTGCACTGTGCCGCTGAAAGACTCGTATGCCCGATGGAGGCGCGCTAGGAAACCTTCAATAACGTGTCTGATGCATCGCACCGATGTGGCCGTATCCGAGGCTCGCGTACCACTAACGCGATCGTAACCAGATAACGCGACTCGTTTTCTCACAAAATTTTTAATCGCAATATGAAGCCCTAGAATTCGACTAATAATCCCTCGACTGTTGCATCGTAATGGTTTCCTCAGCGTGTTTCAGGCGCATGTGAAATTCTAGTGCTCGTGTGCGGCCACGACCGGACACTCAGTGCGCGGAAGACTCAGTGGGATGCATCGCCCTGTGATCTCGACTCGTGCGGTGTCCGACCGTTTTGTAGTTTTATACTGGACCCTGCGACGCCCCGCCGCGTCACGCGTCGCCGCGTCGCCGCTCGGCGGTCGGCGGTCGAGCGCCCATTCGACGTTCGTATTGATAAGTTAAACCGTATATTCTCGCGACCGCGGAACTGCATCGGAAATGCGCTTCGTTTGTGTATAGAGTGACGGAGCCGTCCGATAAGGCTCGCGGCCGAATTGTGTATGATCTTCATTCATTGGACGGGAAATAAGACGGAGCCAGGAAGTGTCGGGACTGTCTATACTGCCATTAGAACCGCGCGAGCCGCGCGATATAGGCCCAATCAACTTGGCGTGAAGTCGGCTACAATATACGGATAGCCCGATCCTCGCGCAGCTGTTCAGCTTCAGCCAGGATTGGGTTTCGCGCAGCTCGTACAGGCTGATCCATTAAGTCGGCGGATATGAAGTTACGCGACATCCGATCGACGCGCGGCTTTATGTGAGCTGCAAGCAGGATTGGATGTCGCGCAGCCTGTAGCTAACTTCATATCCGCCGACTTGTGTGATTCGATCTATAGCTAACTTCATAGACAACGAGAAGTTAGATTCGGCCTATAGCTGTCTACTTCTTCCTTTCGCTTCATTCGATCGGTTTTGTAAATTAATTATATTTCACTGTATGCCTGCCCAAGGTTCATTTGAGCGTAGTATTCGATTGTGGCGTCGCTCTCCGGCGACAGACTGTGATGTCGAAGCTAGTCCATTTTAGATTTAGCGTTATTTATTGTAATTTATGAACATTCCTCGAGTAGCGTTTGCACAAATGTCGTATTTATTGGCGCGAGTCCTGCGCCGGTCCTCGTCCCTCTTCGTCCACTGTGTTTGTTACCGATATTGTTATACTTATACATTGTGTGCTTATACAACTATTGTGGGATTTTTATCTCCGTGCAGACTGGGTTGTAAAACGTGGGAGCGGTGCAGAGGGATAGGCCAGTATATCGCTCTCTCTTCCACTCATTGTTCTCACGGACGGGCGCAGTGCTGTGCAATATTGCTATCGATAGGCGATATCGATAGTTTATAATTTACTTCTTATTATTTGACTAAATATTAAATTGGAATAATACGATTACAAAATAAATTTACGAGACTAATAAGAAAAAAATAGGATAGTTTTAAGCATTCACATACTTAAAATATTTATGTAAAATAAGTACTGTACTTATAGCAGGTAACAGGGAAAGGTAATAATGAAAAAACAAATGACTCATCACAAAACAATGGTGTATAATCCGCGCCACACGAGTCAGCGGATGAGAAGTTAGCCCCGGGTGACACTTCGCCGTAATTCGCTAATTATTGCGCATGTGTGCACATTACCGACGCAAGTGGTGTAGTGGTGAGCACGGGCGTAGGGAACGCGCGGGAGCGGCGCAGAACTTCCCATCCGCCGATTTGTGCAGCTCTACCCTCTGCACCAGTGACGACGCTCATTCACATTTATTATTATCGATAAAGGCCCGGATAATATGCTCACCGCCCTAACTTTACAAGGATTTATGACCGATTTTGCTTGGAAATAAAAATCTCACTATAACCATGTGTACGGCGGATAGTAATGTATCGATGTAACGGGGCGAGCGATGTGCCGCGGGTCGTATCTCAGTTTCTACATAATTTCGCTTGTAATAAATAGATCTATTTTGTTTGCTCGATATTTATAACTGTTCGTAATAAGCGTAAGTGAGACGATTGAGGTTTTAAGAGTTACATTATTGAATAGGTATTTTGTACTAGGGTCCGATCTGATGTAATGCTCCACGAGCTTAACTTTGTACCGTACTTCCGTTGTTTACTTTCATTATCGATTCATTATTGGGAATTGTAAAGGAAAATGTATAAACCTAGTTATATACAAATTTATATCTACTCATTACATTTATTATTTTATGTAGATGATAGTATACATATCACAAATTGATATTTTTCAATATTCCGCATTGAAAGTCAATTGTTTTTGGTTTATTTTTTTCGTTATTATTTTCTACCGTTTCCTGAAAATGGATGAATGGTATACTGACTCCCATCACATTTTGTGTATTTGGTTCGAACACTGCCCACCGATGTATTTTTAAATTATAATATAGTTATAAAAACACTGTAATATAAGACCAAGACTAAGATAGTATAATCTATTGCAGTGTCCTAGGTAATGTTCCGTTACTGACCCCAATTTAGGATAATTATTTATTTAATTGTAAAGTCAAGTTTCTAGTCACATGTTACCTAGTCAGTTCTTCGAATGTGTCTTCGGCATTTGTATACTTGTAACGAACATCATTCACTTAAGGCCGCCCTTACACTTGTAAGTTTTACTCACATAAATGACTTACGTAAGTACGATTATTACTTAACGTAATTTACGATTTTGCAAATGTAAACACTTGTAAGTCATTTATCGTAATTTCTTGATGCAGCTGTAAGTTAGTCTTACGAAAGCTACTTACAAGTGTAAGGACGGCTTAAAGCTTCATAATGCGACCGCCGATGGAATCCCACTGGATCAAAAATAACCGACCAACTTAACTTTTTTACTCCCATATACGGATATATACTTGATTAGCATTTCCTTACGAGCTTACGATGTATATATTCGTCATAATACCGGGCCTTAGGGTTCAAAATAAGGGTTAAAAGCGAGTTCTAAACAAAGCGACATAATAATAATTCATCAGTGATATTTATTTTATAATGTAAGCACAAATTAATAACGTAAGGGTTAGTAATTTTGTAAGAACATGTTTAATTTTTTTTAAACTTTCGCGATTTGAACATATTCTTATTATATACTACGGGACCACGGTCGATGCAACTCGGCCGAAACGTCGGGATGATAGGAGGATAGGGAGGTATTTATTGATCTCGTAATTTTAGTGTGCGACTAGTCCCGTAGTATATAATAATAAATTGTAAGAACATTCTTTGAAGTAAGAGGTTCTTAAATCGACACGTATATTTATTTGAAGTGAAAACTTTAGCTGCTTTGTGCACTTTTTGGGATGGGTAAAACATATTTAACTCGCGTCAGGACACGTGACCTGATCGGAAATTCGTAAGACGGAGGAAGCAAGTTTTCAATTCTGCCGGCACTCCTGCCCCCCTACCGCCTAAAGCAATAGCAATCGTAATAGCAATCGTTTATGACTTCATTTTAGTCATTTGGCACCGCCTATGTGACGTTAGCCATCAAAGTTGTTCATTCAACGATTGCTTTCGCAATCCGCGCAAAGCATTTGATGGCTAACGTCACATAGGCAGTGCCAAATGACTAAAATGAAGTCATAAACGATTGCTATTACGATTGCTATTGCTTAGGCGGTAGGGGGGCTGGAGTGCAACTCGTTTTTTCTTTGTTTTTTTTTTATTTATGACTATGCATAACTTTTTACAGAGTAGTCCGATTTTGATAATTCTTTTTTTGTTTGGTAGATCATACCTCAGAGGTGATCCCGTTTAAATTTTATTGAAATCGGCTGAGCCAGTTTTGGTAAATCAACAAAAATGTGAATATTACTACATCGATCCGTACGAACTATTCGAATTCGTAAGTGTATCGTATTATCTCGAAAACGATTTTATAACATTCTGTTACGCCCCTTTAGCTGTAAATGTCAGATTATCACGATAGATTGAACAAAACCCTCCATTATTGATTACTTAATTAATCACGTAGGTACTTGTTTCAGTAATATCTGCTAAAATAAAAGCTATTGCTCACAAGCAAACGTTTTCAGTATGTAAATATTTCTGTTGGATTTTTACCGCAGTGGATACGACCCTTACAATATAAAAAAAAATATTAGAATAATGATTTGCTTAGTGTCAAAAGTCTTTGTTTTTCTTATACAATGTACTGCAATAAAAATACAAGAAAGAGGTTGTAGGTTTCTAATCCAAGTGGCGTTCCATCGGTGGTCGCTGGCAGCGCGTGGCGCGCCCTAGTGTCATGTCGTGTCGGGCGGGGTTCCCGCCGGCTGTCTCGAATACAAATACCCACTACGTATGTAAGACTCATTTTTACTTTTAAATTTTAATGATAATAATTATATGGTTTTATACAAACGCGTGTTTCATTACAGATATTTTTAAACATCTCATCAACTTCCACTAACGCCACTTTATCTAAGCTTCAGTCAGGATTGGATGGATATTGCGCAGTTTGTAGCTAACTTCCCATCCGCCGAGTTGTACGATCCGGCCTATATTTCCGAATATCTTTCGTCAGACCGTCTATGCACTCTTGTGGTTACGTTTAGGCCGCCATACAATCTCAAAATACCTGTATAGAGCCCTAGTTAAACTGACTTTTCTCCATCAAACCTTGAAGTTGTCGAATAAAAAAATACACAATATTCTAAAAACTAAACGGTAGGGGAATCATCAACTAGCTGGGGGTGAGGCGAGATGTGGCGCTCTGCAAGTACATGTGGCGCGTGCTGCGCGGGGGGCTCGCTCATCCTGAGCTGCTGGCGGCGCTGTAGCTGTGTGTGCCGGACGAGGCCACCTCCAGGAGGCGCGAGTTCCCCACGTTTAGAGTGCCTAGCTGTAGGACGAACCTCGTAAAGTACGCCCCCACGTCTCGCGCTCTGACACTATTAAATAAAATCGCCAATGATTTTGATATTTTTGGGTGCAGTATGGCAAATTTCACAGAAGTGGCGCAGAAAATATGTGAAAACCCATAATTTCGACTAAGTAGTTTGTGTTGTGTATGTAATGATTATGTTCTATTTCTATTATGTTTGTGTCTTATATTTAAGGGCAGCATCAACTTGGTTTGAACTGTAATGGTTCTGTAACCTGTGATGAATAAAATAAATAAACTCTAAACACAATTCAAAAAACTTCGCTCGATAGAAGTTAAATGCGAAGATACCGCTTTTTAGAACAAATTCATGATATCTAAGAAACTTTATTGCATTTTTGGGCACTTTTCTACACGTTTACAATTTTTTGTTGAATCTGTTATTTATTCACATGAATTGAACTGTGGCTTTCATCCATAAAATTTAGAAAAAAGTGGTTTTCACCCGCTCATATGAAAAATTACGCTTATACTATGGCGCCTTAAGCTATGCTTGCCAGTACGTGGTCTCCGTTCTAGAACATTACTGCATGCAACGCGCCCCGCCCACTGCTACTTGCAATTCGCTGCGCTATATCAATTAACATTATCAAAATCAGATCGTACCTATCTTAAGTTTCAGCACGTACTGGCAAATGTAAAAAGATGTGTGTGTAAATGATAACGAATTCTTGAATGGCTGTATCTGGTGTTGTAGATATTCCGGGAGATAGCACTGATTTGTTTCAGCTCGTGATTGCTAATTAGCAGTGATTGTGTTATCGCGGTTCAGTTAGTGAAGTTCCGCCGCCGCCATGTCTGCTCCACCACTATGCGATAAGGAGAGAACTTTTTCTAACTTAGTGTAATTTTGATTGAAATGGCGAGTGATGTGAAGATGGCTTCTGAAGTGGTTCAGACGGAGTCTGTGACGGGGCGGCGCACGTTCGCCCGGCGAGCTCCGCTCACTAATGATCAGATTTTTCTCCAGTACTTTACCGAGCATGATGTATTTTTCTGCCTAGAGGGAATCTTGAAGTTGGTATCGATTGTGAGTACTTATAGATATTTTAAATCAAAATGTTATTTTTATGAATAAGACTAAGGTTTTCTGATGCTAAAATATTTAATGGTTTACTATTGTAGGTTTAGTTTGGCTTGACTTGCCCTAAGTTTTTTTCTCAATCTTGTTTTCATTTATTTCTGCACTTAGCTAAAGTTGGGCCAACACATTTAATTAGGAAGTGCAAAAATGATGGCGTACAGTTAGTCCATGAATTACAGTGTCTATAGTAGAACCAGACTGATCTAAGTGACATTTTTTTTCAAAATTATAGCATGTTTAAAAATGCACTAAACAAATGGTTTTCTTAGCAATTGTGCCAAAAAACGCAATAGGTCGAATGATACAAGTCAGCGGTTGTGAAGTTAACTACAAACTGCGCGAAACCCGATCAACGCGCAGCTTTATTTGAGCTTCAGTCAGGATTAAATTTTGCTCAGCTTGTAGCTAACTTCACATCAACACACTTGTGTGATTCGGCTATAAGAAAATGTCTCGCGATCAGTCTGGTTCTATCTTCTGTTATACCTATGGCCACAGTTGAGTCGGTAGTTATACGTGGCTCTGTCAGACGAGTACCTACGTAAGCAATACCATCAAATGCTCAGCGATACAACTTCCGAAAGAAGGAGGAAAGTGGCAGCTAACCAGTTGAGTGCTAGAACCCTGGCACCATGCTATGTTTCTTTTAGCTTTTAGCTTCGAGTCTCTCTGGTTCCCGCGCATACTTATATTTAGCCTTTTGCGTAGCGTTCTGCGCATAACTCCCATCCGCTGACTTGCGTGGCGCGGATTATATCTGTTTTTCGCTGCGACGATTGAGGAAATCAACACAATTCATTGCTTATCAAGAGAACAATTGCTAGTAATTTGTATACTAAGTACTAATTTCTACATTAGATGGGAGATAGGAATAAAAGGCGCGCGGCAAGTTCAAAGCGTCAAGCCAGTAGTAGTTGTAAGATATCGCCGATATCTTTACTCAAAGTGGACGATGGGAATCTAACTGATATGTGCTCGATTCTCAGAACTGTTTGTTTAAACCGGTTCCTATCGTCAGTAGTTTGTAAGATTATGAATAGATAAGTAACTGGTAAGTAATTAATTAATTATTGGCTTAAACGTAATCTAATTGAGAAAATAAACTATTAATTAAATGATTTAGCTTTGGTTATATCCTGTCCGATGGGTCTTCACATCCTTAATTTGGCATAAAAGCATTCTAGTACTTACAGATCATTGACAATACCAAAAAAGATCCCACACATGTTATCCAAGTTATGTAAAATAAAATAAAAGAAAAAAAACATTCTTTAGGTACCTACGACTTCCTTAACAAAAACGTGATGAACTGATGACTTTCAGTTTTGCGACAATATCTGGTTGCAAACAGCATACGATTAGAAATTATTGACGAAAGAGATGGGTTGACTTGAGAGGAGGCTTATGCCCTGCAGTACACGGAGTGATATAAGCTGCCTATGATTACGTATCAAGAGAGTGCGGGCGTGATTTGTTGCAAGAAATATATAATATGTTGCAGGTGTGCTGCGCGGTGCTAGCTACGCTCTCCCTGACGGGGGGTGACACCGCTGCGGCGTGTAATTCCGGCGCGGCGGGCGCGGCGCTGGGCGTGGCGGCCGTGCTGGCTGTGGTGGTGGCGGCGCGCGCGCTGCATCTGCCGCGCCGCGCACCCACCGTCTGTTTGCTCACGGTTAGTACCCTACTATATATTTAGTAAAGTAAGTAATTAGTTTGTCTGTTTGGCAAACAAACCCAAACATGCTATTAAAATAAATAACGAAGAGATAGAATATGTGGAGGAAAATATATATTTAGGCCAAATTAACTCTCCGGGATCAATGATGGAAAAATAAGTGCAAAAGAGAGTGAGCAACACTTGGGGTCGGTACTGTTCTCTGAAAGAAATTTTTAAAAACAAAGAAGCCCCAATGTTTGCGAAAAGAAAAGTATTCAATATGTGCTTACTACCTATACTAACATATGGATGCCAAACCTGGGGCCTGACAAAGGCACACACTCAAAAATTTAAGGTATGCCAACAGGCGATGGAAAGAAGCACGCTCTATAGGTATAAAGTTAAATGATAGGTGGAGACTAACAAAAATCCGAAAGGCCACAGGCGTAGCAGATGTAAGCCAAAAAAAAATATAATGGCGTTGGGTTGGGCATCTACTGAGAAGCAAAAAATATAAATGGACCAAAGAGGTCATGCTCTGGTACCCAAGAGACGGAAAGCGATTCAGGGGACGACCTCAAAAACGGTGGGACGAGGACCTGCTGCCAGGGTGGCGCAGGAAAGCCAGTGTTTAATATTCCAAAGCATTGCCGTAGTTCCGCCAAACGAAACTAGATGGCGTTAGTAAACGAGCGTCCATTCCTAGATCGCGGTGGTAAGATTCTCCGTACAATAGTGGCACTTGCCTCGACCCGTTTTGTTTTGTGTGTTTTGATACAGCTGTAACTTATCGCATAAATATATGCATACAAAGTCTACGGTAGTATTATTTTTGGGATCCAAGGGCGACATTGGTCCTAACGAGTCGGATATACGGCACAGGACTGCAGTGACGTCAGTGAATCCATTCGGACTTATCGCAAGGAGCTCGGACGGGGACCGGGCTTGGAAGTAGACGAAACTGGACCGGACAGGACCGGACCGGACTGGCCTGAACTGGAACACCTGGACTCGCAATTGGAAGGAGTAACGTGATTGTTGTAAGCAGAAATAGTGATATTTTGAAGTGACATCAAAACTGTGAGTACTTTGAACCTTATTGACTTGTGCACATTGTGATAGAAAAATTAAAGGCAGGAACTTGTAAAATTTCAAAGTATTGCATGATTCAAATTTAGTCAGAGTGTTTTGGACTTAGAATAATTCGCGAAAAAACGCTACTACGGGGAACCTATGCCCAATTTTTCAAAAGTGTTAACAAATCCAAACACTTAGAAAAATTTTGAAGAAAAAGTCCAACACTTAGAAAAATTTTGAGAAAAGTTCTGAGACTTAGAATACTTTCAAGAATAAACCAAGACATAGAAATATCACAACTCAAGGCCGAGACTTAGAAAAATGGAGTCTAAAGTTAAGGTACAGGAAGACTTATATCAATGCATTTCGAAAGCACGAACTAACTTCAAAAAATCGCCTAAAGAACGACTTTCATCAGAAGCTTATTTATCAGTCAGACTTAAATCACTGGAGGATTTATGGCAACAATTCGCCGAAAATCACATCGAAATAGTTAGAGATACAGCCAGCGATGTTTATAAAGCGAGCAAATATGTAACTAGTGATCAGTACGACAACACTCAAGAGCTATTCACCATTTACAAGTTTGAAATCGTGGAGATTCTAGACAAACTCAAAGAGCAAAGACGTCTTAGCAACTACGGTCAACCGGCGCTAACATCTAAATATCAGTGCCTCAAACTGCCAAAGATATCTATACCTACCTTTTCAGGAAAGTATACTGAATGGACAAGTTTTAGAGACCTATTTCAATCGTTGGTTCACAAAAACGAGACTCTGGATGATGTACAAAAGTTGCACTACTTAAAAGCACAGCTGCGCGATGAAGCAGAGCAACTCTTAAGACACATTCCCATCACCAGTGAAAATTATGAGTTGTGCTGGAAGCTGCTTGAAGATCGCTACGATAATAAAAGATATCTCGCTAATTGCATCTTGAAGAAGTTCATGGGTCAACGAAGTCTGACGTCAGAGTCTGCTAGTGCTTTAAGAGAACTACTTGATTGTACTAACGAATGTCTGTTTGCCCTCAAAAATCTAGGCATCGATGTTAATTCATGGGATACGATTGTTATTTACATTCTTAGTTTGAAGTTAGACAGCGAAACCAGAAAACACTGGGAGGTTAAAATTAGCGAATCGTCCAATGAATTACCATCACTGGAACAGTTTAATGAATTTCTCGAAATCAGATCTCGTGCTTTAGAATTTATCGACCCTAAATTGTTAAATAAATCTCGATCTCACGTAACTCAAGTGCATTACTCAACCAATGATGCAATAGTATGCATTTATTGTAAAGAAAGTCACCGATTATGTCATTGTAAGAAATTTTCCAACGACGATATCGACACACGACGTAAATTCGTTCAGTCCAACAATTTATGCTTTAACTGCTTAGAGGCCAATCACTCCGTCTATTCTTGTCGTCACATCTCTAGGTGTCGTTTATGCAGAAAGAAACATCACACCCTTTTACATCCCAAGAACACCACCTCTTCAACCGACGCTTCCCGGTCATCGAAGCAAGATATTGCTCCTGCAATATCAGAATCTCAAGGTACTGCCTCCAGTACTCCATCGCATGTTACAGCTTGCTTCTCGAGTGCCAGTAGCCAAGTCTTACTTGCTACAGCACTGGTCAACGCCCAATCAAAGTCTGGATCTCTTGTAACTCTTAGATGCTTAGTCGACCAAGGATCACAAGCTTCTTTTGTAACCGAATCAGCGGTTCAATTACTCGGGCTGAGAAAAACTCCGCACAACAGCTCCATCGTGGGAATAGGAAGTGAGTCGAATACTTCTCTTGCCTCTAAATCGAGGGTGTCAATTCAAATTCGAGCACTTCATGACCCAGATGTCAGGTTAACCATTCAAGCTATTGTGCTGAACAAGCTTACATCAGTGCTTCCTTCGAAGCATATTGTGGTTGAGTTATGGCCACAACTCTCAGGCCTAACTCTAGCAGATCCATCATTTGGAACACCGAATAAAATAGACCTTCTTCTCGGAGCGGACGTCTATGGCCGGATACTTCTAGAAGGTATAATCAAGGGTCCACCCGGGTCACCAATAGCGCAAAAAACCACGCTGGGTTGGATTCTATCCGGGCCCATAAGAGTTCCCGAATCTGAAGGTGACCCCAAAATGTTGTGCAATCATGTACACGTCAATCCTGAAAATGATCTTTTAAAGAAATTTTGGGAACAAGAATCTGACGCAGTAGTCATCCAGTCACACCTCACCGAAGACGAAGAAAGGTGCGAACAGATCTTTGCATCGACTACACAAAGAGACGCCTCGGGACGATACATCGTCAACTTACCGTTTAGAGACGAAGATCCAAGGTGCCAGTATGGTAATTCAAGAGAAATTGCAACGAAACGTTTTTCTCAACAAGAACGACGATTACTCAAGGATCCAAACCTGAAACAAACATATACCGACGTTATTAAAGAATATTTGTACCTAGGACACATGGAAGTGGTGCCAAGGGCACAGCTAGATAACCCGAAAGCAATGTACTTACCTCATCACGCGGTCGTGAGAGAGAACAAAGATACTACAAAAGTTCGCGTCGTTTTCAATGCTTCGGAGCCTGGTACTAATGGTGTCTCGCTAAACGACGATTTATTGGTTGGTCCCACGCTACAAGATGATCTTCGCCATATCCTGCTGAGATGGCGAAGCCACCCGATATGTTTAGTCTCAGACATTGTTAAGATGTATCGACAAATCAAGGTCCGTGAAAAGGATACAGATTTTCAACGACTGTTGTGGCGTGATAACCCAGACGAAGACCTGCAACATTTACGTATATTACGAGTTACGTTTGGAACTGCCTCAGCGCCTTACCTTGCGGTACGATGTTTGCAACAGCTATCTCGTGATGATGGTGGAGAATATCCGTCGACATCTGAAAAAATAAGAAAAGATTTTTACATGGATGACCTAATGACAGGTTGTGAAACAATAGAAGAAGGAAAACAGATCTATCAGGAGATGACTAAACTACTATCAGGAGGAGGATTTGAACTTCAGAAATGGAGTAGTAATAGCGAAGAACTGTTAAAGGAAATAGACAAGGATCAAGGAGAGACAGATATGAACAGAAAAATAAAAATCGATACTTACATGAAAATCCTGGGACTTACCTGGAACCGGAATGATGACAACTTTGAGTACGCAGTGCAGCTCCCGCCGGTCACGATTCCTGTAACAAAAAGAAAAGTAATATCGGACATTTCCCGTTTATTCGACCCATTGGGATGGTTGGCGCCAGTAATTATCACAGCCAAAATATTTATCCAAAAATTGTGGCTCTCAGGAATTGAGTGGGACGATGAGCTTCCCTCTCAATTACTGAAGGACTGGCTAACCTACCGTAATGATTTACAGCAACTTACCAAGTTTAGACTTCCACGATGGCACAATACACGATCAGACGACCTCCTTCGTGAACTTCAAGGTTTCTGTGACGCTTCAAATGACGCCTTTGCGGCTGTGGTCTACTTACGTGTCATAGATAGTCAAGGGAATGTACACATAAGCTTAGTCACATCAAAAACGAAGGTAGCACCCCTGAAGCAAATTTCGATCCCAAGACTAGAGCTTTGCGGAGC
This sequence comes from Hypomecis punctinalis, assembly GCA_949316475.1. Classification (NCBI taxonomy): domain Eukaryota; kingdom Metazoa; phylum Arthropoda; class Insecta; order Lepidoptera; family Geometridae; genus Hypomecis; species Hypomecis punctinalis. Next base: position 23,037,814 of record OX438813.1, read on the forward strand.
AGTTCTTCTGACTAAACTGTTAGTTGAAATAGCTTCCGTATTAGGCATCCACAAAACACAAATCCATGCATGGACCGACTCCTCTATAGTACTTGCCTGGCTTAACAGTAGACCTAACCGATGGAAAACCTACGTAGCGAACCGTGTGACGGAAATAATCACGGCTGTAGAACCTCAACAGTGGTCGCACGTCTCATCGAAGGACAATCCGGCAGATAGCGCATCGCGTGGCACGAAGAGTCTGGAACACGAAGAGCTTTGGCAAGAAGGTCCGATGTGGCTGAAAGAAAAAAACATAAATTACAAAAACATCGATAGACAGGATACAAATTTAGAAGAAAATACAAAACGTATATTTGCAGTAAATACTTACCAAAATCCAAAGGAAGACTCGACAGAGGAGATATTATTGCGATTTTCATCTCTAACAAAACTCATAAAGCGATGGATGCCAGGAAGCAAGAAGCAATCACCCTCTAAATGGATAACTACAAAGGGAATACAAGACAGTCTAAAGACCTGTACAAACACTTGCCAAGCAATGGAGTTCTTAGAAGAGACTACAAGATTGAAGGAAGAAATGGTACTTTATCCCACCTCATGCTCCAAACTTCGGAGGATTGTGGAAGGCAGGCGTACGGGCTACAAAACACCACATGAAACGCATCATCGGATGCTCCACCTTGACATTCGAAGAAATGTCCACTCGTCTCTCGCAAATTGAGGCTTGCCTCAATTCGCGCCCAATTTCCAAGATGAGTACTCATCCTCGAGATTCAGCTCCACTGATACCCGGTCATTTCCTCATTGGTGAACCGTTAATTACAGCACCGGATATAAGTTACGAAAGTGCTAACATAGGAAACCTGCGACGATGGCAACTCATCCAGCGAATGACTCAGGATTTTTGGCGACGATGGGCCAGGGAATATTTGACACAATTTCATCATCGCTACAAGTGGACTCATCACAATACGGAGCCAAACGTTGGAGAAGTGGTGTTGGTGATGGAAGACGATCTTCCTCCCGCTCGATGGTTATACGGTATCATCGAACAAAAGCATACTGGACTGGACGGAATTACTCGAGTTGTCAGCTTGAGATGTAAAGACACTATAATCAAACGTCCTGTTTCAAAATTATGTTTTCTACCTGTGTCAAATTAGGTTGTTAGTAGATGGATAGATTTATCTACAATTGTTAATAGAAGCAATAACATTACTTTCCATAACATTACGTTACAATTTGAGTTTTGTATGTTATACGTTTTTAGGTTAGTTTCATGTCAAAACTTAAATATCATATTCTTACTTTTTGTTATATTACACGTCATGGTGGGCGGTAGCCATTGTAAGGAAAATTTTGTCAATTTCTCCTTGGTGGGCGGTATGTTTAATATTCCAAAGCATTGCCGTAGTTCCGCCAAACGAAACTAGATGGCGTTAGTAAACGAGCGTCCATTCCTAGATCGCGGTGGTAAGATTCTCCGTACAATAGTGGCACTTGCCTCGACCCGTTTTGTTTTGTGTGTTTTGATACAGCTGTAACTTATCGCATAAATATATGCATACAAAGTCTACGGTAGTATTATTTTTGGGATCCAAGGGCGACAGCCAGAGATAGGGAGCTCTGGAAAATTCTAGAGGAAGCCTATGTCCAGGGTGGACAATCTAGTATAAATAAGAGTAATGTTTGGAAAAGGTCCATGTATATTAGTGAATAAAGGCTATTTTTATATTTTTATTTATTTTATTTTAAGTAATTAGTAGTAGCTTTGTGGTAGGGTACCAGGTCGTTCGGGGCATGGCGTCGCTCCGAACATGTCGACCCTCGTGTGTTAGTAAATAGAAAATTATTCTACAGGAAGAATCGTACAAGTCGGCGGATGTGAAGTTAGCTACAAGCTGCGCAATATCTAATCCTAACTGAAGCTCACATAAAGCTGCGAGATGATTTGATTTCGGGCAGCCTGTAAGCTAACTTCACATCGCGGTTACTGCAAAGTTACATAATATGGAATTGTACCCGTTAGATACTAATCAAATCAAATGTGAAAGTGGTTGTGAGCGGCGCACGCGTATTATAAAATATCTTGATCACGAAGTTCCCCTTCCGAATAGATGCTTCTCTAGGATTTACCTTTGGATTTGCAACGAACCTACCTGAGAATACACCCAATTAAACAACAGATTACTTCAGTAAGTACCGTATGACACAGGGGAGGCCTGCACCGCTCGGCTGACCGATTAGGTGTGAGGCGTCAATCGGAGAGGGACGGTCCCTCCGATGTGCTATAAGTATGTACCTTTATTTAGATACATCATACTACCTAACACATTAATTATTCTGGGTTAGCAATATTTTTTTTGTTTTATCTGGCAGCATATAAATAAGACCCAATTTCAAAGGCGCCATTGTATTTAATATCAATTTAAAATGTTCTCGTTTCTTTTTAACTAACGTATGCATTTGTAAGAGAGAACGATTTATAAATTGCGATGGCACCTTTAAAATTGGGTCTATAGTTTCAATTGAAGTTAACTTTACAAAGGCGCGGTCGATACCTACCTAAAATAGCCTTTTAAATAATGATGAAACGTGCCGTCCGCAGGACATAGTGGTGTGCAGTGTGAGCGGGGTGCTGGGCCTGGTGGCCGCCGCCCTCGCGCTCGCGCTGTGCCGACCACGCGCCTCCCTGCTTTACCTACGCGGGGTAATATACTTTTTATACCTACTTATTTACCATGCTATAGGAACTGATCGAATTAAACATCTTGGCCCAAATTTATCTTCAAACTGCGCGAAACCCAAATATCCCTCGCGCAGCTATCAAGTGAGTTTCACTCAGAGCCTTTAGTACCCACAAGTACCTATTGCATAGTTTCGTTTCCGTGAGCCACACGCAAATTAACTATGCAATATCCTACATACATTTTTGTTAGTTATTCCTCATTTCCGCCAGGGGCGCTGTACAATTTGTATGTCGAATCCATAAAAGGATCCGCATCAGTTATGGTGATTCAATGTGGTAATGATTTTATACCATCTGACCCAACAATGCTTCAGTGTGGCGTGGCGTGGGTTAAGCGGGCGAGGAGATAAATTGCGACATCACGAACAATCAGTTTATTTCACAGAAGATTACGTATGACAAAAACAAACAAACAAATAACTCTTTATTGTACACACAAAATAAATTAACAATAAATACATTAGTGAAATTCTTAAGATAGTGCAACACTAGGCGGCCTTATCGCTGGAAGCGATCTCTTCCAGGCTTCCAGGTATGACTACAATTATAAAGAAAACTTTAAGCGAAGGACATGGCGTTCCGCAGCGTAACTTACGCTGCGACCATTTTATCAAGAACACAACCTGAGCTGTTCCCAACACAGTTCACCATAACCTCTCCGGACCAGCTCCCCTTACAACTGCCAAGTGACATCTGTCAAGTCATCATCGCATTTTCCCGCCCATCGGCCGATCATGCGATATCACTTGAAAACCTCCTTGGAACCAATCAGCAGCGTTTGTTACCAGCGTTACCCCAGGAATGTTGACACTACCATTCCTAGTCCTTCGAAATTATACTAAGTGGCAATATTTAAAAATAAACTTAAAGCTATTGTCCCGTTATGAACTTGGATTTATACGGAAACTATCGTAGTTTCAATTTACGTGTAACCTTGTACTAACCTCTCTCTGAGTGCCAAGTGGGAGTTTTGCAAATCAAATCGAATTACTTTTACGTTGCGATGACCGAGCGCGCCGCGCACACACGCGGGCACATTGACACACACGCTTGAATTAGCCAATTACAGACGTCGCCGCGCTCGTGTTCGATCGGTTTGGCGCTCGTTACATTACCGTAAAAAATACTCACACTTAGCTATTCAGTTTTCTGCACGTGACACAAGATGGCGCTGTGCCATATCCATAGAAATCACATCAAACGTTAACGCGATCGAGCTCGAGCGAAAATCTCTCACTTAACCCTCTGGATTAGGTTTTGCGCAGCTTTTAATTAACATCATAACCGCCAAGAAGTTCGATTCGGCCTATACCTACGTTAGATCTACGATAATCATACCTATACACACAGCCTCACCAAATAAAACAACGGGTTGCACTCCGGGAGTGCCGGCAGGAGTGAAAACTTGCTCCCTCCGTCTTACGAATTTTCGATCAGGTCACATGTCCTGACGCGAATTTAACTTTTTTTACCCATCCAAAAAGTGCACAACACCGCTAAAGAAGTTTTCACTTCAATGATTACATTAATTATATATACATATATGAAATTAAACTTTCGTTACTAACGTCGCATCTCGCCCTAATAATCCCCGGTGTGTGTCGGCAGGGCCTGTGGCTGGCGGTGGGCGGGATGCTGCTGGCGAGCGCTTCGCTGACGTACTTTCCGGCCATGCGGCTCCGGGATGTGGCGCACGCGCCGCCGCGCCGCCCGCCCGCGCACGATCTCGATGTCTAGGTGGTAGTTGCCGCTACCAACAAAATAGGCCCCATTTATGAAGGCGCCGTCGTAATTATAATAGCTAAATGGAATATTTATTTCTTTTTCACTTTAGGCATTCTATAGAGAGAACACTTTTTACGTTGCTATTAAATTTACGATGGCGCCTTCATAATTGGGCCTAATGTATACCTATACATATACCAAACTAGGTAGACATATATTATGTCTACCTAGTTTGGTAGCTTACGGACGCCACGGTGGCGCGACTGGATGCGGTGCCATGGTGTCCCGGTGATATAATCCTAAGGCTCTGCGCAAACGGACCACAGCCACCGGTGGTGGTGGCTGCGCGCTACTGCTGTATCTGTATGTGTCGCGGACACTACTGGAGCGAGTGGCCGCCACCGGCGTCACACGTGTGCGCCGCGTTTTAACAAAATGTATGAAAAATCTTGCGAACTGCTCGTCGGTGGCCCGTCTGCGTCGAGCCTAATGATACTACTAGTGTAACAGCGTAGACTGCTTGTACCACAGGCTATAAGCCGAATCAAATTTAATGGCGTCTGTGAATATAGCTACAAGCTGCGCACCCCGACTCCTCACGCACTAAAGCTCTTACTATTCTTTAGTCAACCTACCCTCAACTTATCTGGTACTTCAAATTGGGAGTTCTGTCGTACCTCGATAGCTTACATGTCATGTAGACTGTCTCAGCACACCATCACCCAAACAGTCTCTCTCTACCCTCATACTAAATCCTATTCACCTTCGCTACTTGCAAAGTGTGGACTATCATGTAGGTACCTAACTCATTTAAATTTTTTTTCAGGTAGGTATCCTACTAATATTATAAACGCGAAAGTTTGTGAGGATGGATGGATGGATGGATGGATGTATGGATGTTTGTTACTCTTTCACGCAAAAACTACTGAACGGATTGAGATGAAACTTTGCAATAATATAGCTTATACATCAGAATAACACATAGGCTACAATTTATAAAGATATTTTGTGAATTGTCCAAAATATAACGATAAATGTTGAGTAAGTAGGAAAATTCTGCCATCTGCGAGCTACTCTAGCGTGCGCTGCAAGAATGTCAAAATAAACAACTGTCGATCGAATATCTGTCAAATCAATCGATAAGCAGTCCTTGGATATCATCATACTGATAATATATAATGTACCTATATATCCTTACTTATTATAATATTATAAATTCGAAAGTAGCTCTGTCTGTCTGTCTGTCGCGCTTTCACGCCAAAACTACTGAACCGATCTCAATGAAATTTGGTACACAGATAGTCTAGAGCCTGAGAAAGGACATAGGCTACTTTTTATCCCGAAAATTGCATAATTCCCGTAGGAAAGGACAAAAGCTATCGTTAGCGAAACTGTCACCTATTACAACGACGCTAATAGGCCCAATTTTAAAGGCACCATCGTAATTATAACAGCTAATTAGACTATTTCTGCTTCTTTTTCACTATAGGCATTCGATAGAGAGAACATTTTTTACGTTGCAATTAAATTTACGATGGCGCGTTCATAATTGGGTTGATTGGGCCTAATATGGATTGACGAAACGTAATTAGATGACAAGTGACATACATTGACTGCAGACTTTTATAAATGTCTCGCTTAGCATAGCAAAGGGACAAATTGTCTTTCCACCATTATAGCTCCTCGAAGAGGAAATAAAGTATGGATTGACAATGACAACTGACATTAAAATTGGACAAAATAGTTTTTCCCTTTGCCATGCTACTACAGATTGCTACATATTAGAGTGACGTTCAATACTGGGCCGTCATTTTGTCTGACACGTCTGACATTAAAAATATTTTTAAATATACCACCATTAAAGGTGAAACATATTTCTTTATTCTACCTTCACGGTACAGAATCCATGCTAATATACGAAGAAAAGGATCGACTCCATTTTTAGAAGTAGTATGGCATGAGTATATGTGAAGGTTATTAACCTTGATTCTGAATTGTGAGCTTGACACGAACATACATTTCTGTTAGTTTGGTTAGGATTGAACAGTGATAAAAGTGCATCCCGGCTCAGTTGCGGCACTCCTCATGAGGGACGCAACTTGCCGGCCAGCCTCTCAGCTGCTATAGTTAAAAAGCCCAGAAAAGCGGCCCAACCTCGAGTGCAAACTTCTAAACTGCCTAGGGGGAAAAGACCAAAAAAAATCGGAATACCTCGAGCGGCGCCTTCTCAGCTGTCTCAGAAGAAACCCAGAGAAGCGGCTCTACCTGGGATTTCCGCACCGCCCATAAGCATCGGCTACTAAGTTCCCGCGCCACGACAAGGCGGGAACCCATGGGCGGGTACACTCTAACCTTATCTTAATCAACAGAAGCATTTATAAGTATTAGGTATTTTGATGTCGGGTTAGGTTTGAACAGTGACAACAAGATGCAAGGTACTTTTTTATAGAGCAAGTGCCTTTATTAACTACCACTAAATACAAGACTTATAATGTAAAACTTCATAAACTACTACTACATAACAAGCAATTGGATCACACACAGACCCTTGAAGGTCTAAAGATATTCTACATGCTCAAGCCCACTGCCAGTTAACAGCGAGCCGCGCATGCTGGTAGCATTGTTAATCAGCTTGGCAATGCTGCTTATACGTTGAGCCAAATAAACACCAGCATTTTGGTAACGCGGCAGATACACCAGACGCTCTGAAGATTTTTGAAAACAAGATGAGCTCCCTGCCACCACGCGCACAATGTCTCAATTTCAAACGGCTCAAATATGTAACCACTGCCGAGGTTAGTATATTTGCGCCGTTTGTGTTACTCCGCCGAATCAATGAAATTTGGTACACAGATAGTCTAGAGCCTGAGAAAGGACAAAGGCTACTCTTTATCCCGGAAAATTCCAGATTCCTGTAGGACAGGACAAAAACTATTCTCAGCAACTGATTGACTTGATTTTCGGAATAGACATAGTTTGAAAGACGAATAGTAACATAGCCTACTTTTTATCCCGAAAAATTCGTAGTTCCTGTAGGACAGGAGAAAAACGGTTTCTCAGCAACAGAGCGTCGGATTGACTTGATTTTTGGCATGGACATATTTGAAAGACGAAATGTGACAGAGTGTTTTTTATCTTGGAAAATTTCATAGTTCCTGTAGGATAGGACAAAAACTGTTTCTGTGCTGCTCCGCCGAATCAATGAAATTTGGTACACAGATAGTCTAGAGCCTGAGAAAGGACAAAGGCTACTCTTTATCCCGGAAAATTCCAGATTCCTGTAGGACAGGACAAAAACTATTCTCAGCAACTGATTGACTTGATTTTCGGAATAGACATAGTTTGAAAGACGAATAGTAACAAAGCCTACTTTTTATCCCGAAAAATTCGTGGTTCCTGTAGGACAGGAGAAAAACGGTTTCTCAGCAACAGAGCGTCGGATTGACTTGATTTTTGGCATGGACATATTTGAAAGACGAAATGTGACAGAGTGTTTTTTATCTTGGAAAATTTCATAGTTCCTGTAGGATAGGACAAAAACTGTTTCTCCGCAATGATGCAACGGATTGACTTGATTTTTGGCACGGACATAGTTTAAAAGACAGAATGAACCTCGGGTGCCAACTTCTAAGCTGCCTTGGGGAAAAAGACCCAACGAAGCGGCAGATCTCATTCTCAGCTGTTTCAGAAGAAACCCAGAAAAGCGGCTCCACCTCGGATTCCCGCGTGGCCTCCCATAAGCCCCGGCTACAAAGTCCCCCGCCGCGATAAGGCGGAAACCCACATGGGGGTTGTACATTAACCTTAAATTAACCAATAGAAGAATTTATCTAAGGTATTTTGGTCGGTTAGGTTATGTTTGAAATGTGACAACAATGTGCAAGGGTACTTGAATAGGTAAGGAGGCGCAGCTATGTGCGGCGCGGCAGAACGGTGGGTCGACTATTTCGACGATATCGTCAATACCGCCGGTCGAAATGGTCACGACCTCACGACCGGCAAAGGGCCGAGCAGATGTCACTGCAATAGGTGTATACCCAGTAGTGGGATAAAGGATGCTGCGGATGATAACGACGATGAAACAAATTGGTTGAGATTTAATATTTTTTGGGTTTAAATTGAAATTATTATTTGCTACAATATTTGAATATCGTTTTACATTGAATTGTGGCCAATATTATTTTGTAGCGCACTTACTATTTTGTTAGGATATTTTTTGAGATAATATTTTACTAAAATTGGTAGGCATTGATATAAATAAGCCAAAATAAAATTATAACACGGGCGAAGCCGCGGGTAAATGCTAGTTTATATATAATTTACCTTCTGTTATAACATACTTAACGAAAATATGGTAAAGTAGATATATACTTAAAAATAATTTTTGAGCAGTAAAAAAGTATTCAAAATTGAGCTCATAGACAGTCGCTTCCCTGTGCCAATATCAGCCTCTCCGTTGCGTTGGATCACACGCGTCGTGACGACATAGTTATAAGTTTTTATCAAGACCTGAAGCAAGCATGAGTTTTTATGCAAATGATGCGACTTTCATAGCCCGAATATTTGCGTTATCGCAATGATTGTGCCTTGAGGGTCATGTCAACATTATCCCAGTGATTATAAAAAGATATAAGTGTAACTATAATTTTCTCAACCAAAGTCTAGAACATGTGAGCATGTCACAGGCTGAAAAATACAAGTCGATGAATGTGAAGTTAGCTACAATCTGCACAATCAACAAAGGTTTATATAAATTCAAATGTTCAATCCTGACTTGCGCAGCTTGTAGCTAACTTCGCTTACGCTGAATTGATCGGCCTGTATGTATTTTGTAAATATAGAAGTCATGTTTTTATAATAAAAATGGACACATAAAAAATTACAAATGACTATTTATTTATCAATTCCATAATCTCAATCAGAATAACATAACAAGTAACAACACTACCATCACCAATAATAATATAATGTCATGTTTCGCTCATACCAGAAACCTTTGACTAAAAAACTCTAGAAATATCTAAAATATTTGTAATATCATAACGTTTACTCTAAAGCCAGTTTCTTAGGCAACATATGTTAGTAAAAACTGTTTATAAACATGGTAATGAAAAAATAAAATTCTGAGCAGTAAAAAGAAAAATAATTAAATCATGAAAATGAATTAGTACATGCATTGAGGAAGGAAGAACTCTCAGGCGAAATCCTAGCTACAACTGACAAAATAGTAGGTATAGATGGCTAAATTCCTGAAATAGTGTTAAAGTAAATGTGTTAGTAAACACATCATAAAAGTTTATACACAAATGTTGCCTAACAAATAGGCTTAACAACACACTTATACTTTAAACAATGCACAATACACCTCAAATGGCTGTTCATTGCATGTCAATATGTAATCATTCTAAACTCTTTACTAGCTATGTCCTTGTACTGTGAGGAAGTATTTTTGTACTGATTCCACGAGACAGTCTGCTCTCGGTTTTGCGGCAACCCCGGCTATCTCTAGCCCGAGATTCTCTATCTTGTGTGCAGTTGCATTGCCGATGGCGAAGCGAGGCAGCCGCGAGAGATTATTGCTGAACGTCTGGAGTTGGCGTTGGATGTACTCGCACCCCGACGGACTGAAGAACACTAGACAGCTCGGCCGGTGCTCCGCATCCAGCTTCATCAGATCCCTCCTCAAATTCACATTTTCTGTAGTCTCATACACTGTTAATGCATCTACTGAGATTCCTGCTGCACTCAAAGTCGTGGGTAGCGTTTCTGACCGTAAATTGCCACATGGGAATAAAAATGTCGAGTTAGGAGGGTTGTCTTGGACGATCATTTTTGCTAGATTCTCTGCATTGCCAGCGGAGTCGCCGAGGGCTTCAAGGCCGAGGGAGGCTTTGATCTTGCGCGCGGAGGCCTCGCCAACCGTGTAGACGCGCTTGGAGTTCCAGAGCACGAAGCGCGCGGGGTCCCAGGAAGCGGCCACGGCGTCCACGGCGCGCGGGCTGGTGAGCACGAGCCCGGCGTAGTCCCGTCGCAGCAGGCGCTCCGCCAGCGTCGCGCTGTTGCTCGCTTCAAACTGCAGCGGCTCCACGAACACCACCTCGAAGTTCTGCTCGCTGAACGCCAGCTCATACTCCTCCGAGTGACTCTTGAACAGAATTACCTTCTTCATGGCCGCGCCGTTTTTATTTTGTAAACATAAGTCCTTTGTGTCTCCCGCGGCTCACCATAAGTTCCGCTTGGCCCTGAAAAAACAGGAAATAATGTGACGTGAGAAATTGAATTTTAAATGAGAACGGCGGTAGCAGAATTATATCAAAATAACAATTAATGTGGGTACTAAAATAAAAACTTATCGAAATAAAACAGCTCTAAACAATGTAATTTTATATTTACCTGGAGAGCAGTTTAATTTCACAATACAGCAATTAAAAGTTGTGCACAGAATTTTAAAACAAAACTTTAGATTTTGTTTGGGAAAACCAGCTGTTTGAGGTTTGAGCGTCAATCTGTCACGCACGTCAAAAATGTGTCATTTGAAAAGCTAGGCTTGTACGTTAGGGTTATCGAAATAGTTTGTCAACAATCGAATTTCGAATCGAATCGAATAATTATTTAAAACGTCTCGATTTTTTTCTGCTTCTATTGAGAATTTTCAGTTCGAGTTCTTAAGAAATGACATTGGATTAGCTTGAGAAATAGGGAGATTCTGAAGTGACGCTAATCTACAGACTTGAATTCGAATCCAGAGGCATACCTAAGACCTTTGAAAGTTTTTCAAAGTTATTGATACAGTAGTCAGTTTCCGCTAATTTAAAGAGGGCGGGTACCTAAAAGTAAATATTGGGGAAAATATCTCTAACCAACCAAGCTGCCAATCAAAACAACCTGACTTGAAGTCTACCACCTACTAGGCCGCACAACCTAACTAGTTTAATTGGACAATTTTTATTTATTTCAGACATACAACCATACATGTATAATTAGTGGGCTGTAACAGTGGCCTAATTATAATGAAATGTTGAAATAATACAGCAGAACAAAGATAGTGTAAATCAGCAGAAAGAATCCTAAACATCCCGCCGTTTTTTTGACACTAATTGTTTATATCTAGTGATGGGACATGCACAGCTTGCATTTTAAATTAAAACTAGTGTTGTGGCCATGTCTCATCACAGAATATAAAATAGTCGAATTATGGGTGCGTTTACAAAACGCCACACCAGCCCCCCACGGAGAAAAAGGAATCCTTGATGAGAATAGATTTGAAGAAGACACTTATTAATTACATTAACACAATAAACAATGAAAACTAGAGATCTAATACATTCCTAAATCTGACCCTTCGTCCGGCTCTGGTAATGGTGGGAGTTGGCATAGGTTTGCTGGGAATCGGTACGGACGGAGACGTTATTGTAAGCGAAACTTATTTTATGTCTGAAACCCTGACAATAAGCCATACACAAATATTACATACAAGTATATAGCTAAGTTATAGTCTATTTAGTTATTTCTTTGGGTATACAATTGCCTTTAATATGTCTAGTCTATACTGTCCATAGTCTGTAGCTAGTCTATAGATCAATATTTTTCATATAGAATACCACCACAGTTTACATATGGTAAGAGCGATAACGAATTCCTTAAAAATTATTATGAATAAAAATAAAAATGTTGACTTGCCGCGTTGCCGAGAAAATAGTATTATTCGATTTTTTATCGTCAGTTATCGATTTTTATCTCTTCGCGCACCCCTACTTTGGATGAATCAAGATGTCGAATTAATAAAATATGTCAGTGTCAGTTTAAGCTGTCGTATTGCGTTTCGTTTTCAAAAGTGATTCAGGGTTATGGGGTATGAACAATATGAATCTTGTCTCAAAGACAATAAAATCCTTATCGTTGATTCAGAAATACGCAATGGTAGGTCCAATAGTGAAATATTTTTTAGAAAATTAAAACTTAAAACTTCCTGATCAAATCAAAAAGTTTTCGTTTTAACCAATCTGATAAAATGTTATATTTGGCTACGCACCGTTTCGTTACTACTCTCAGTTATTTTCGAACCCAATTTGAGCGGAAACTTCAAATCTTTAGACAAATATCAATATAATTTTTGATAACGTCAACAACTTTTGGTTAACACATCTATATTTGGACTAACATTTTTTTATACAAACAGTAGTATCATAGTCGTATGTGTAATAATTAATACCTATATTATAGCTGTTGAAATAATGCAGCAGCGCACGAGTCGATAGGGTCGCGGTGTCAGTGTCGCGTAGATGGCGATATGTGGGTGCTCGAACGGGGTGGTGGCGACGGCGGCGCTGCTGGCGCTGCTGGTGCTGCCGGCGCAGTACTACGTGCCGGAGCTGGAGGCTCCCCTGCCGGCCGCGGAGCCCGCGCGGCTGGCTGCGCTCGACGCCGCGGTGGCGCACTTCCTGCCGCTTGACTTGTTGGCTACCGGCCTGCTCATAGTCCTTGCCGTCGCCACGTATCTCGCCGAGTGGATACAGAGGAAAATCATGGAAAAACGGATAGTTAAGGTGACTACCAGGTTTTTAATAGACCGCTGCATAACGTAGGTCTACCTACTAAGGGTGATTGGGCAATTTCCACCACGCTGGCCCCGTGCCCGAGTAGGTGGATTCACATACGCCATCGAATTTCTTATAGGAACGCACACATATTGCCTCATTGACTTCCTTTACCGAAAAACCAGTGCAGTGGTGTGAAATTCTGTGAGTATTGTACATAAGTTCCAATATCCTTCGTACAGGGTCGGGATTTGAACCAACGACCTCACTATTGTAAGGGGATCTTTTACTAAGTATTGTACCACTAGACCACCCCAGCTCATTGGCGACATTATTTTTATTCGTTTTAGCTTTGTTTAAATATTAAATTAAATATTGAGCAGTAGGTATATCAGCAATCAACTTGTCGCGAAAGATCACCATTATTATCGATTAATTGATGACCACAGTTGGACATATGCTTCCCCTTTGAATTTCCGGTAAGACTATGGTTGGAACAGGCAGACAGGCATTCAGAGCTTTTAAAAGGAAGTACCTACCTACAGCTTTGGATCTAAGTAGGTATATTGTTTGGGGAGAAACTGGCTGTTAAACTAATAAATGTTGTCTTGGATCCATTTTCATTGTACAATAGTTAACGTCTCTAAGGTCTGCGCCGGCAGGCCGCCGCTGGTACAGTACAGCTGCGCAAATCTCTTCTCAATGAGCCTCTGATAATTATAATCATTTATTTCATAAATGCTATTTCAAATAATATGAATAAATTGCTACTGCGTAACGAATCGCCTCGTGAGTGGTCTCTACCAAGTCTATACACAGGAAGGTATAATCCGCGCCACACAAGTCTGTGGATGAGAAGCCAGCAGCAGATGACATTTCGCCGTATATGCCGCGTCACACAAGTTGGTGGATGTGAAGTTAGCTACAGGCTGCGCAACATCCAATCCTAACTGAAGCTCACATAAAGTCGCCCGTTGATTAGCTATTGCGCAGCTTGTAAGTAATTTTACATGCGCCAACTTGTGCGGCGCGGCCTATAATTCGCTAATTATTTCGCATGTGTGCACAATGCCGACGCCGCATGGCGTAGTGGTGAGCACGGGCGTAGGGAGCGCACGGGAGGCATGAGGTTCGCAGGTGTTTGACGAGAGAATCGCACATCGCAGGATGCGGGAGCGCATACCTATATTTTGCCTTTTGCGCAGCGTTCTGCGCCTAACTTCCCATCCGCCGACTTGTGTTGCGCGGATTCATACAGGTATGATATGTCGATTGCAGTTGAACCAGTACCTGGCAGTGAACGTGGAGCGGCTGCGCGGCTGGGACCAGCAGCAGGAGCAGCTGGAGACCACGCTCCGGCTCGTCCAGAACGCGACGTCGGAGTACAACCTGCTGCTGTTCCTGCTGCTGCGCCAGCACCGCGTGGTCGCCGCCGACTGCCCGCCCTCCAGCTGCTTCTTCGACAAGGGCCGAGACGAGGCACTCTCTTTTTTAAGCCCCGTCGTCGATACGTAGCCGTAATTTATTATAGTATTGCGTTTTTTGTTGTGTTTTTCATTTTAATTAGGCTCTAGTGGTGCGGATTGAGGTAGAGTTCCTTGCGGAACGAATTGTGGTCCATGAGCTAATTTCAGAAAACTATAGCTTTGCGGAAAACAAAATGCTGTTCCATTCTGGTCAGCTCCGCTCACGTATAGAAGTCTATTCGTATTGTAATCTATTTTTAACCGATTTCCAAAAAGAAGGAGGTTCTATATTCGCTTATATGATTTTTTTTGTGTATCTTTATCGATAATGTCGCCAACTGTGAACCAAATCGAAAAAATCTTTTTTAGTTCGAAAGGTTAGGCTCCCGAAGTGGTCCCATTTAAATTTTACATAAGTCGGCTGAGCCGTTTTTAAAAAATGAAAAATAATGTGAACAATTCGACCGAAATATTCGAAGTTTGTACACGATGGAAAGAGCTTTTACCATGTTTTTTCGAAAAATAATTATTGTGTCAATCAACAGTTAGTAGGTTGGATAGATATGTGTTCAACCGATATTCGTTCAAAGTTACCTACTTACGAATAGTATCGAAAATCTTATCCAATGTTCACGCTATGTCTCCGGTTAGGCAGCAGGAAATGAATAAAAATCCCGATTCGATTTTTGCGGTGCCGACGCCTTTTCTTGCCGGCTTGCTGATGTGAAGATACGGCATATTCTAGTATCAGACGAAGTCATTTAGATAAATCCTCTGTATTATGTCCAGGAACTTTCATATCACACGGAGACACCTCTACACTCTTCGCCGCCTACATAAGAGCCAATATCGCAGACAACTTGGCATGTTCGGCTTTATTCTAACAAAGCCTGGTGTCTAGTGCCGGGACGCTGCGACCCGATAATATGTGTGATTTATGGGCACGGAGCGTCGTGAATATAACCGACCCTTGTGTGACTAAACCTTTACAAAATTCTGCCCAGGTGCCTAGTATGTCTTAAAGAATACTTGAATCATGTTGGGGTCGCGTTGCCTTTTTAAGCCTATCCCAGTATTTAAATCAACCACATAAGTTAGTATATAGATATATTTTATACTATATATAACGGGACTAAACACACGTGTAGGGATAGTCGTAACGACTATAGTTTCGGTCGCATTCGGCGACCTTTCTCAAGTTGGCGAGTGCTAGCACGCGGAGCCGTCTCGCAATGCACTGACAGAGTGCATTGCGAGACGGCTCCGCGCACTTGTTGTACTGATTCGAGAGCTTGAATAAATAACGTGCCTGCTTATCTACCGTAGGAACCATAGCATGGGTAGTACCTATCATTGAGTACTGGCAGCTATATCTATATATTTTACTATGGAAATTTACGTGGTTTTCACACATTTTATCTTAATATATATAAATCTCGTGTCACAATGTTTGTCCTCAATGGACTCCTAAACCACTTAACCGATTATAATAAAATTCGCACACCATGTGCAGTTCGATCCAACTTGAGAGATAGGATAGTTTAAATCTCAAATTATAGTCGCAATTTTAATTTATTTAGCCACAGCAACGCGTGGCCGGGCAGCTAGTACTATATATAACGGGACTAAACTCACGTGTAGGGATAGTCGTAACGACTATAGTTTCGGCTGTAGGACCTAAGTATGAATAAGTTCTCTGTATTAGCGGTTTTGTTTACAAGCGAGATGTAGGAGCGGCGCTCGACGACCATCAGTTGTCCCCGAGCTGCGCTAGGCGCTAGTAATAACACGTCCACCAAAATGTAATTAATTTAGTAATCAGCAAATAATAATATGGTGATCACCAAGGAGTCCAATTATTTTATTCCACTCCACTAGCCAGATGAACACGCGAGGCAGATTCGGGGGTTGACGATAAATCCAGTAGATGACGTCATATAGAACCCCTACAAGTCTTTAATGTAGGGCCAACAAGACGACACAGACACTAGGTCCGAGTACCTACTGGTGTTTTTATGAAGGTACCTATGATGTTTTTATAATGGATGTCCATGAGCCATGGTGGTTTGTGGACAACGCGCACTCATCATGCGTGATAGGTGCGCGATAATGTGATACTACGAGTACTTAGAGATTCTTACAAAATATTGACGACTGAGGCGCGTTCGGCTCTTTCGGCGAGTGAAAGCTTTGAGCAGAAATACCTACTACTCGTACCTACAGGTACCTACACCACACAGAATAAACCTTTTTAATCCTATACCTACGGTTGCAATTTACTTTTCTAACTTCAAGCTAAAAAAGTGTAAAGTAAATAAATCCGGTAACCTAATTTCATTTGTTGGCAAAAGTTAAACAGGGGTGCACACAATTTGGCGTAATAACATAGCTGTGCCGCCGCCCTTTTGAAATTTGAAAAGTTGAATGCCAACCGGTAGCAATGGAGTCGACAGCTGAAAGCAAAAATTGTTTGAGCGAATTTCCGAAGTTTATAATTGGCTCGGTCTAGTGGGCCGGATAAAAGATAGGTGTGCGACTGTGCGTGCTCGTGCTGTTTTTAGACCTTTTTGGTTGGGGATCTCTCAGGGCTCAGCTGCCTACGTTTTACCCATTCCATAACACTAGGATGTACCTATTGTCTTTGAACTTTTGAGGGTTGGCCAAAGAGAGGCATATTAGTGATACTTTAGCCAAGAAGCAAAGTTCTGGGCAAAAGTATCTCTACTTTGCTTTTCTTTTTCTCTTTGTGCTGTTACCTACTTTCTTATATTTGCTTCTTCTTGATACCTACAATTATTTAATTAGTCTGTGAAATTAGGCAATAAGTGTACGCACACAAGTGTTTAGAAACAAAAGTATTACAGTGCACTAGCCACGACCTTCCTCGGTATAAATATAAATAATAAATAAATATATTTGGGACATCTTACACACGGCCTCTGACCCCAAACTAAGCAAAGCTTGTGATATGGCTGCCAGAGACTGATATACTACATATACTTATTTTTAATAAATACATACTTATTAAGATAGTAACTAAATAACACCCAGACACAGAGCAAACACTTATGTTCATCACATAAATATTTGCCCTGGGTGGGGATCGAACCCACGCCTCTTTGATCCAGAAGTTTGGGTCACTAACCACTGAGCCACCGAGGCAGTCAAAATACTTACATACATATTAAACTTTCTTTTGTGGAGTCAAGTACCTAATAGGTGTTATTTGGAATCCATAAGGACAACAAATGCAAACACACGGACCTTAATAATAGTAAAATGTACTACCTAAACAGTTGTAGAATTTTGCTTCTTTAATTTCACATTCACACAAACATGCATTTAACAGTAGCCCGTAACGAAGACATAATATATTACTCGAGAACCATCTTTTGGCTACCACGGGACATTAGCACGCCGCTCTATGAGTCGTAATGGTCGAAAAGGTCGGATTACAGCCCCGTTTGCATGCTTTGCATACATAGGCCTGCTCTGGCGGCCTGGGGGATGTAATAGCTTGTCTGTGTCGACGACAGCTGTTCTAGGCCGATTTATAGGTTGTAAGTTAGAAGTGTTAGAACTTAGTTCTAACTAATGCTTTTGTATACAGTCTATAGACTGTTTAAAATGTTTTGTAACAACGATCTAGCTACATTTTCAAAGCGAAAGGTACATGTATGTCTTTTTACTATTATTTTAGATATTAAAGGCCTGAATTTTAGACATAGGACGACTATATAGGGATATCCAGCTGTCCTAGTCTGTCAGTCTATGTACTATGACTATGAACAGAACCTCCTCTTGGGTAGATGTCCTACGCTGTGTTTTCTATGCGATTTCCATGTTAAAACATATAGACAATTTTTATCACCCCATCTAGTTTAACTTAGGTAATTAGGTATCGTATCTAAATGAATATCTAGGTATCATTATCCAAAAGAGTATTCAGGTATCTATGTAAGAAACACATGGATATAAGTACTTAATGGTTTCTAAATTTTCCGTCTATCCATCCACCAGCCATAGCACGTCCACTGCTGGACATAGGCCTCCGCCTCCCCTATGGATCTCCAATAACACCGGTTGGAAGCAGCTTGCATCCAGCACGACCCCATGCGGACTTAATGAGGTCATCCGTTCACCTTATGGGTGGACGTCCTACGCCGCGCTTGTCGGTAGGTACTCGAGAACTTTTCTACCCCATCAGTCATCCGTCCTTCGAGCTATGTGCCCTGCCCACTGCCAATTCACTGGGCTGTGTCAGCAACTTTGCTAAATCATTTTATCTAACTACTAATCTGACGTTAGGACCTGCCACTCTGCCTCTATAAGTATTGCCAGTGAGAATAATAAGTAATTATTTTAGTCCAGTGAGTGATGGATGTAGGGCGCGCCCGGCGGAGTGATGGCTGATAATTAATCATTAGGGTCCTTGAAAACGTACCTCTACCTACTTCCTATAACAGCTGCTTGGCCACAGCGGGTCTAGTGTTCTCACTCTCTTCTTTCAAACGGAATATCATTATATCGGAGTATTGTACATTCGAAATTTGCTAGCTGGTCGCTGGCTTCAGTAGCAGCCTTTTTTATCTCTTTTTTAATGAGGCCTTTGTTGAGTAGAATACGTCTATTTTAACCGACTTCCAAAAAGGAGGAGGTTCTATGTTTGTCTCTATGTATTTTTTTGTGTGTTCATCGATACTTTCGCCAATTATGAACTGAATCAAAAAAAATATTTTTTATTACGAAACGGTATACTTCCGAAGTGGTCCAACTTTGATTTTATCGAAATCAGCTGAGCCCTTTTTGAAAAATCAACAGTAAAGAAAAAGAAAAGAGTAAAGAGCGAAATATTCGAATTTTGTGCACGATGGAAGTAGGTTTTGCCATTTTTATAGAGTAGTGCATATTATTAGTAAGAACCGCTCGACAATGGACAGAATTATGAGCATACTTAGAACATACAGTTGGGATGTGGAACAGATGAGTTTTTAATCTAGTGTGGCAAATCGGTACCCTTATCGAGATACTATTTCAATTTAAGTTAAAGTTGCTTAGACTTAAAAAAGCTTAATTCTTTTTGTAAGGACGCTTTTCATACGGCGCTGCAAACGTGAATACCTAAGCTAATTGGTAAAGTTTGTGTGGGGTTCAACATTACGGCTACAGGAGTTCATGTGAAAAGTTTCCAGAAAAAGCGGTTAAATAAAATCTACAAGTTTCATTAAATTGTAGCCGCCTGGCACCGCAATACAAATAGGTAGACCTAACTGTAAAGTACCTAAGTGGCGACAGTGTTCCTAGGGTTTTTTATTTGAAGAGTTTTGGCAGGAATCGCGAAATGAATTATGTCGAATTATTTTATTTTGTGAAACTTGTGTTTCTCGGTGACGATTAATGAAAATGTTGTAGGAATTTGTTTATTATAAACTGAATAGGCATTATCACTAATAAAATAGAATTAGTCCGTCAGATAGACTATCTAAAAATATTAGACACGTATTTTTTCTTTTGTCAATTAAACAAAAATTGATGAAGATCTAGCCTGTTAAAGTCATTCGTGACGTCACAAGTGCCTTACAAATGTAGAGATTTCTGTGAGGGAGATGACGTCACAACCCCTCACAATCATTTGTTTGTTTAATTGACATAAGAAAAAATGCGTGTCTAATATTTTTTGAGTATCTAACTCACGAACTAATTATAATAATGATTTTTTTACCCAGTCATCATGTCTATTAGGTAGGAAACTATGTACACGAAAGGGGCAAGTGATATAGGCCAAATTTTAATTAAGTAAAGCACAGGTGTTACGAACGCTTTATTTTAATAGAAAACTGCTACTATAGTTTCAATCGCATTTGGCGATCTTTCTCAGGGTTGGAGTACTAGCACGCGGGCTCGTCTCGCATAGCACTGCGAGCCGCGGCGCGCAGTGCTCGCGGAACATGCGTTGAACTCGGACATGCAACACTATATTCGTTTCAATAGAGCGAAAGTGTTAGCAAGGGAAAAGTTTTTCGTTCCCCGAAAAGTTAGAGAGGCTATTGAAATTAGTAGTAGTATTAGTAGTGTAATCATAAAGAAACAGAAAGCGATGAAGATATTGACTGAAATCGTAAAGAAACGGCCAAAAAGTTAAACACGCAGGCCGGTATAATTCATCAAATCAGACGTAGGACATTCACTGCTGGACATAGGCCTTATATATTTCCAATACAACCTTTTGGAAGCAGTTTGCACGATGCGCGATCCAGTGGTCTCAATTAGGTATCTCCATGGTTATGGAACATGGTCTCTATTAGAAATCTTTGCGGTCTTATCAGCCATCTCAGTTCTGCCGGTTAAAGGCAAAAAGGTGTCTTTAAATAGCAAGACACTTGCTATGTTTTGATTTTGGACAGTCGGGTACCATTAAAAATAATTCAGGCTACGACTGCTACGAGCTACGCTCGCTACGCCACAGAACAGCAGACCTACGAGTATCTTCTGTGCGCTACGCCAATTCTCTTCGCGTTGCGGTACGTAGCACATAATTAATGCTACGAGTAGACGTCTTGTTGCAAGATTCTGATACTTTATTGCTTCAATACAAGCTCAAAATGTTAGCATTTTTACCACCAAGAATAAGCTATTTAATTAGATAGCTCTATAGATTGGATTTTCCTCATTATTTCTCAAGTTAAAATAATCGGCTTAGTACGATTCGGACTCGTGTACGCAGGGCTCCGTACTGCGTGGAAGACCCCTTAAATATTTATTTTATTTTAATTATTTAATATTGAAGTGAATATACAACTAAATATTTTGTGAACATTTCAAGCATCTGCCTATTAATATAGAGCGAAAAACTGCTAAAAACTCCGGTTTGTTGCAAGGGAGCCTTAAACAATGTTTTTAATAGCTGGTGGATTTGTTGTTATAGCGGCAACAGAAATACATCATCTGTGAAAATTTCAGCTTTCTAGCTATCACGGTTCATGAGATACAGCCTGGTAACAGACATACAGACGGACAGCGGAGTTTTATAATTAGGGTTCCGTTTATACCCTTTGGGTACGGAACCCTAAAAAGGATATGTTATAATGTAGAACAGTGAAAATTTTAGTATTCATTGTCCCATATCCTTGAATCCTTAGAACTCACTGGCACCGTTTATCCTTGCTCCATATAATTCTGAAGCGACATGTCATTTATAATGTTAGTACTCGCGCTCAATTTAGATTGAATATTATCTGAGTAAACCTAGAAACTTCCACATCAAAGCCTGAACGCGAACAAATACCTCCACTACAACAATATAATTACTTATCTCGAATAACAGCTATCTACTATCTAGGCTTCTAATACAAAGGCCGACAAACAAGATGTGACAAACATGGGCTAAATATATCTCTATCTGTACCTTTCCGTCAGTTTTGTAATAATTTAATCAGGAATAAGGACGTCTGTGCGGACCTAATTCCTTTGTCTATTTGGTGGGAGATCGAATCAAGTGACACAATGGCGCGGGTCCATTGACGTCGGCGAGAATATAAAGTGCCTCATTACACTATCATACGCTCCCGACATACGCCCGAGATATTGCGGTTGGCAAACTTTTTCGATTGTCCCCAACTCGCGCTCTCTTGTTTCGCGCACATTTTTCTAGATATTAGAATAGTTGGCGCGAAAATTTGTCCTAGATGGAGAAATATGTGAAATGAAGTGTGGATAGTTGCGAGCTTTGGAAATTTTGTTCTGAATGTAACGAGAGAAGTTGGATTTATAGCAAAAATGACATTCACGAAAAAACGACCAAGCAGAAATTGTGAATATGCGACTTGGCCGATTTTAGGAATTATCGATACAGAATATTCGTGATCTTAGGTATTGTATCGTAATCAACAAAAATATCCTTACTAATATTATAAATACACAAGTGTGTTTGTTGGTTTGTTCCTCTTTCATACAGCAACGGACTGATTTGATTTTTGGCATGGACATAGTTTGAAAGTTTTTATCCTAGAAAAATAAAATTATCCCATGGGATAGCACAAAAATTAAACTATCACACAGGTGAACCCGCGCGCAAAAGCTAGTTTGCTAAAAAAGTGAAAACTTTTGTGGGTACAAATGTGAAGGACGGAGTAGAAAGAAAGAAGCCTTGTACTACAGTATTCTTATTGTTTATAGTAAAATCAGCACGGCTAAGTGGTTGGGCTTTCCTAGCAAAGATAACTTTAACGAAGTTTTAAAATTTTGAATGTTTGAGAAGCGGAGTCTTTTAACATATAGGCAAAAAGGGTTGACAGATACCACGTCTGCCTCGCGGTACCTATATTATATAAAAATAATGCCTCCTACAGACTCATGGATATTGTACTTAAAGTAATTTCGTATGAGACATTTTTTTTTTGTCATTCCATATTGGTGGAGCCAGGTGACTTGGTAGATAAATGCTCTTTTCCTTTCCACCAAAGAAAAGGAGTCTTTCCACGGGACCGAATAAGAAATAAGAAGATTCGTAGTCGAACCAAAGTTACCGGCATAGCTCTACGGATTAGCAAGTTGAAGTGGCAGTGGGCAGGGTACATAGTTCGCAGAACGGATGGCTAATAGACCTGTAAAGCACTCGAATGGGGACCAAGTACCGGCGCACGTAGCGTATGACGTCCACCGACAAGATAGAGAAATGGTCTTATATTCTTACTGCAGATTCAAGCAGCTCAAAGGCTCTCGAATAGTTAAACATCCTGAGCCTAATACCTAGTACCTATGTAAATGCCACCCACATGCAAGGTAACATGGTTTATCAAGTAGGTAGGACAGAGCCCAGTTTTCACGTTCACATTTAAGGTAACATGGCTTGTCAAGTAGGTACATAGCCCAGTTTTGGTCAGTCGCGGCCGCAGTGGAGTGCGTGGGCTGCTCGCAATGTCCGTCACCAACTTTCATATGAAATTTGTTTCGCGAGGCGGCGGCGGCGCTTTGTTCAACTCATTTGGAGTTTGTGATGGCGGCGCGCAACTCGCAATTGGATTAGGATACCGGGATTTTTGTTTGGCAAAGTTGGGTGAGATTAAATTGAGGAGGCAGGTACTTGTATGAAATACCGAGATTTTATTCTAGTATTTTAGTGCATTTATATATATTATGGGTATTTTTGGTTCCTTACATCAAACCAATGCCTTATATTATATCACTTCGTCATCTGTTTGTTTTCACTAGATACATTCACGTTTAACCCGCATCTCCATCAACCCGCACTGAGCCATGTGGTGGATATGGCCCAACCATCCTTCATGGGTAGGCCTACGTCCTGCCCTGTTCGTGGGTAGAGCTATTAAAACTGGTATAGTACAGTACAGATTCACGTTTTATTACGAAACATCCTGCTAAACTTTACTTTACTTTATTAGGAAGGTGGTCTTAGACGTAAAACGTAAATAATATTTGGCTGAATCCGCGTAAGATTTGGGAATGCTACAGCAAAGCAACACAAATAAACAATACACAGAATCACTCATCATAATTTCATACTTGCTTTGTAGTAATACTACGTTATTCTAGAGTAGAAACAGTCAGAAAATCAAATAAAATTGTTTGATCATTACGATGGCGTTGTCACAGTCATCAAGCCGGACAAATCTCTGTAATCGGGCTTATTGCATATTTATGTAACTATTCGATTGGAAGACGTCTACATTGAAAATCTTTCAAGTAATAAGAATAAATAAATAACTTTATTGGGCAAATTAAAATGATTTCATTAGATTTATTGTTGTATGATTTAATGAGATTTATTGTTTCAGAGAAAAGTAAATTACCCGTTAAAAAAAAAGTACATATCTGCCGTACACAGGGTTATTTCTAATCAATTAGCATCCTTCTAGGGGCTTATTCTGTACATCAAAACTAACAACTTTTGTTCTACGAACTAAAAAAAAAACAGCTGTTCCATACATTTTGTCGTGGGTGAACTATATTTATCTATGGAACAACAATTTTTTTTTTGAATTTTGACAAAATTCATAGAACAAAAGTTGTTAGTTTTGATGATGATGTCTAATCAATTAGCATCCTTTTAGGGGCTTATTCTGTGCCCCTAAAAGGATGCTAATTGATTAGAAATAACCCTGTATAATTATGTCTATGAATACTACCTGTGTTTCTTTAACCGCTAGGTCAAACTCATTATCAAAACACAAAGGCAAATTGCAATATTTTCTCCTCGAGTAACGTAGGCACAGGACAATTCGCTCTATCCTTGAAGCTCTCGAGGCTTTATGAAAAAAGTTGTTCGTTTCAATATTTGTTCCTAATTGGAGTGAGACTGCGAGCCGCGGGACAGGTTGGGAGCCAGCCAGATTGGCCACGTTATTACGATTTAGGACTAGCGACTTACTGAATGAAAATATAGAGCCACTTAGTACGCTCACTTTAGTACTGAATACTTACGTGTCCGCCTGCCTTTGACGTCTTAGACTGGGTGAATATACCGAATCATACAAGTCGACTGATGTGAAGTTAATATAAATTGCGTTATATAGCTACCAGGCAGGCTAAGTTTCTCCATATATTTTAACACTTTCTTTCATTAAATAATAACCATACATGATATGTATTGTATTTATTATATATTTATGTATGTATATTTATTTTATTGAAGATGTAGTATATTTTAATGTTTTTATTTTTCATGTGTTTGTATTGTATTTGGTTAAGCTAATAAAGAATTATCTATCTATCTATTTATCTATATTATTAAGTATAATGTGTAATTATTGTATTTAGTTTGTAAGTAATAATAATATTTTTTTTCTCCTTCCACATTTGTTTATTGTACACCACCAACCACATTTTTTTTATACTCTGATTTCTGTCCATCCAAAGGTAGCCTGGAAGAAATCGCTCAAGGCGATAAGGCCACCATTGTACCACCTAATTTTTAAGAATGTTGTGTTCTTTGTTATTTATACTGTTTTTTTGTTTTTTAGTTATATTGTATTGTTTATATCCATTCAATGTGCATATTTATGTGAGCTTCAGTCAGGATTGGACATTGCGCAGCTTGTAGCTAACTTCACATCCGCCGACTTGTGTGATTCGGTCGAGATTCGGCCTATACATTACTAGTATACAAATTATTTATTGATAACATGAGTTATAAGTCATAACAAAAATGTAGTTTGTACATTCACAGTGTCACATGGCATTGTTTACCGTTTTGTTACAAGGCATGCAGCGTAACTTGTACAAATAGAACACATACCTCATTAAAATGTCTAGATCCTTGATTGATTGATTTGATTGATCAGATTTGTCTAGATCCCAGTAAGAAAAGAACAAAATTTCCAGGTATCATACGTAGTAGTATAGTATCTATAGTAGTCTGTGGTACCAGGTTAACGCGGAAAACTTTTTCCATCCTCACAAACTTTCGCGTTTATAATATTGGTAGTATTTTACGAAGATGTGTAATTACTTAAAGTATGTGCATGTTACTATAATGTAGTATTTAAGATTATCACATAAGTGAGACGATATGTTTCTTGTGATATAACAATAAAGATCTTTGAACCTAAGTCTGCCAATCCTCTGATGTGAAGAAATCTGATTAGTTCTTCTCAGTTTAGTGAATATCCTTAGGCCCAAACATTAGTTTCATTTAGTCACTCAAGTCACACTTGTGCCAGATCAAGTAAGTCCCAAGAGCACTGCTTGTAGTAGGATTTACTACATGTGACTAGTTTCTCTACATTTTACGAGAGCAATATATTATGGAACTCACCAATTAAAATAATTTCATTTGTAGGCAAAATTGTAGAAGCACAAGTGATTTATGATCAGTGCGTTAGTAATTAAAATTATTAATTATCCGGAGTTAATTGAACACCCATACCCAGTCGCAACGCTGGGTCTAGCCGCCGCCATTTATATTCTGAAATAGTCCGCGAGTTCGTATATTTACTGTCTAGGTAAAGGGGTCCTGTGCGACCTAACTTGTTTGAATTTAAATTAAACAAACCTATTATAGAGTTATGTACTTATTTAAGTTTCATTTTAAAACTTAATTTGGCTTGTACGACATATATTTTATCATGAGCTCTATAGAAATGTGTAAATGTGTATCGAACAGAATTTTAATTCTGAAGATCAGGCCCTCTAGGATGCGACCCACGAGAACGATCTTATTTCGAGTAAAATAGAAATATTCCGATACTTCTACCTCCCCTAACATGACAACACACTTATTTCGTCAGTTTTTACTCTGTGGTGTAGAATTCTCGCGAATGATTTATGTACCTGTGGCACTTTCGTCGACAAACTCTAACATGTGCACGCGAATTTAGCCGTATTTTGACATTTCACCGCGAATATCTTTTCGTCAAACTTTTTGAGGACGAAATACTACGAGATAGGCAAAACTAACTTAATAAACAACCAGCGTTGCTGAATTGTGAAGGATTTGTTAAATTACGGGGTATTATCTCCATTGGAGATTGTTGTGGGGATAGGTATTTTATTGTATCGATTTAGGGATGATTTATATTAGGACGGGGCGGGTGCCGGACGGGCCGGGGACGGGCTGGACGGGGCCCGTACGACGCCCGTACGACGCATGTTCCATACATTTTGTGTAAAAGCTCGGACGGGCCCCGTCCGGGCGTCGTACGTGCCACAACAAAAATGTATGGAACAAGCGTCGTATATGCGTTACACGGGCTTCGTACGGGCCCCGTTCGGCCTATCACCGGCCCGTCCCGTGCCTGCCCCGTCCTAATATAAATCATCCCTTAGCGAGGCAGTTTTTTTAAAACAGGTTCCGAGCTGAGACTCCTTCTAGATTGCAATTTGGCGAGGTATCAGTATAGATTGGAAATTGGGATATTTTTTCTCCCCGGTATAGAGAATTTTACTTTGGGTTTTCGGTAATTAGGAAAATTGGTATTGGTAACGCTGTAAATATCAAACTTACAACAGCGCACCGAGCTCTTGAGTGATACTCTCACAGACTACTAATGGTACTACGTATCAGACAGGAATCTTCGAACAACCAATAGCGGGCTGATATTTTAGAGTTTGACATTTATTTATTTTTTAAAACATGGCTACCAAAATGGCGACATTACTTTTTTGGCTCCATAAATATTTATTAATTCCTGTACCTATGCATAATATTCAATCCTTCAATAAGTTTATATATTATTTTACTATATATTTATTGATATAGATATATAGAAGTTAATTTATAAATAAAACTAAAATACTTCTTCATGTTTATTTATCATTCACATCAATTTCTTTGGACATTTTTAGGTTCACTTTCGTAAAATAAGGTTTTTCAGTTTTGCACAGTTATTATTGACAGTAGACACACTTGAGTCCTATTTAACTATTATGGAATATGTTGTATCCTAATTATGCTTCGCTTGCAGTTGTAGTACGATACAATATTTTACAGGATGAAAAAATACACTCAAAGACCAATGTATGAACTCCAACGCATAAAACACAAATTAATTTGTGGTTTTGTAGCAGTTCATTTCAAGGTTTCAGTCATAATATAAACTATGATGATCATTGATAATCGTATAAGTACCTTTGTGATAATCACAGAGGTATCTCTGTGAGGAATGGTTTTCCTTCTTTATTGTTATCTGTTGTATTTCTGTTGTCAAATTTTTAATAAAATGTAACCTTCTTCAATGGAAAATCTGACAAGAGTTCATATTTTTCATATGTCTTTTTAAAGGCTCCATCAAACACAGGCGGTACGAGCGGTAGAGTGGTACGAGCGGTACGAGCGGTAAAGGGCGGTACGGCAGTACCGCGACCGGACCTGTGTGAGCCCTTCTTATATAACCAGTACAATACAGATGCCCGCCCGTCTGCTATACCGCTCGTACCGCCTGTGTGTAAAGGAGCCTTAACTCATGTTGTATTTAAATTAAATCAATGGATCTATTTTAGATTATCTCGATAGACCACAGACCACAATATTATCCCTTTGGAATCACTGGGGTGCATTTACGCACTCCACCTGACGGATGCCCTAAACGGGTGACATAGGCTTAGCCTGTTTTTTTTTATCATAAACTGGAGTGCGTAAACGCACCCCTGTGTTTTGAATGAACTATATCAGTGTTGCTTCATTGCAAAATTAAATATCCAAATTATTTAATCACAGGGCGACACTAGTTTTTCGTGACCATAGATCACGATTCTATGACACGAATTTACTTCACACGAATTGGTATTTCGGACGAAATAATTGCTTCGGGTCGCATGCTAAGCCGGCAGGAAACTGGGTCCGACACCATTGTTACAGTTGCAGTCGTCGATTTGGTGGCGGTGGTCTTTTGCGATGGGCAGCTTTCGGTAAATTGCGTGACGTCTTTTCATCTGATATACCTCAGTGACTCAAGACGAGAGTATTCGATAGTTGTGTGTTGCCAGTGATGACATATGGAACTGTGGGCCTTATGAATAAGCTCAGGATAGCCCAACGTGCTATAGAGAGGGCTATGCTCGGCGTCTCTTTGCGAGATCGAATCAGAAATGAGGAGATCCGCAGACGAACCAAAGTTACCGACATAGGCCAGCGGATTAGCAAATTAAAGTGGCAGTGGGCAGGGCACATAGTTCAAAGAACGGAAAAGACGGAAAGGACCAGCAAGCACAGCGTAGGAGCGTCCACCGACTAGGTGGACTGACGATATAATAAAGACCGCAGGAACGCGCTGGATGCAGGCCGCTTCCAATCGGCCTTATTGGAAATCCATAGTGGAGGCCTATGTCCAGCAGTGGACGTCTTACGGCTGATGGATGGGTATTTTGCTCATTAGGCCATTTGTTTGTCGCTTTTTTCTAAAACTATCTATTCATGGCAAAAAGAGTCTTGTTCACATGAGCAATAACCAATGAATTTTCGAAGGCCCACACGCGCATACATTTTCTCTTAACCTGCCGGATTGTTTTCCAGTTGCCACCACGAGTATGTGTGTTTGTGTGGTTGTGCGGTCTACCTGATCCATTACCACTGGCATGTCAAGTCGTAGAAAACCCATGCGAGGACAGGTTTGAAAACATTTATTCCTAAACCGTTGAATTGCGCGGGGCCCGAGGGTCCCAACCACTGCTAGTGCCTCCGGGTTGCTCGGGGTCTACCGGACCCCGACCGCCGGTATCTTCGCCACAGAGCCGATATCTCAGAGTTTAATTAAGCCAAACAGTCTCGGGCTCAATATCGAGCGGTTTCGATAAATAAACACCAATGTGAATCGGTAATGACATACCTGAGCCAATTACGCGACTACTGGAATGCTGATAAATTTTTAAGCAGCTTTTTGGTGCAGTGTAGATAGCATATAGGTACACGTAGACTTCTAAAAGTTGGGGTGGTTTGTTTGTTACTCTTTTGAATAGCAGCAGACCAACTTAATTTTTTGCATTGAATGGATGTAGTTTAAAGGTGTCGTAAGTTACTTTTTAAACCAGAAAATAAGAATTCTTTGGGAATTTGCGTTAGAGCAAACCTTTATCTGTTTTTTAAAAGTTTTGCTCCAAATAACAGACCTAGTTTTACAATCCGGGTTCGACACCCAAAATTGGTCTTTAATAATATCGTTTAGTCACTTTAGTGATAGAATCAGGCACAAGTTCACTTTCAAAACTGAATTGTACACTGACGCGAAAATACACTAAAGATCTGTCTCGGCAGAAAGTATCGTTTGATTTTTCAGCTATGTAGTTTTTCTAACTGCAACCTAACCGTTTTCAGAAGAGACTGCGTTTTAATTTTATGTAACAATTATGTAGTATTTTAGGGGAGGAAAGCTTTTGTCTAGCAATGAGACGATGACGTCTAAATGACGACGTTACGATACGATACGCTGTCAGTCGCGCTCGAGCAGGTGCGTCCCAATACCGAGATCTGCGTGTTTGCCGTCCGGACACGCCGCAGGATTGCAATCGCAATTATTTGCTCGCGAAATGCGGAGATCAACCGGAATAAAATGTAATTGGACGGTAAGCCCGCGGTCTCGGTATTACGCAGCGATGTTATTATACGAGCTCTAGTATGCTTTGCGGTTGGACCCGCTCGGCACAAGTCCATTACTTAGAAATTTACATCATGTTACTGTGCTGTACCAGCCTTATTAATAGTCCACTGAAGGAAGTAGACCTACTCACGAAGGGTGTTTGGGCCATAATGCATCACGCTAGCTCAATGCGAGTTGGTGGATCGTCATGGTGACGACGTGGTTGAACGTCATGGTGAGGTCTGAATAAAATGAAAATATGTTTTAATTCACTATCAACTTAAATTAAGTAACAAACTACCAAAGTAAGCAATGCGTGTCGATTGCCCTATTTAGGCAAAGCTAGTATTAGGACAACCTGTTAATTTAATACTAAATTTTCAATAACAAGACATTTTATTTCAAAAACTACATCTAAATTGTTATATGTATTAAGTATATTGTTGTGGTCAACTTTTACTACGAGACCAACTCCAAATTTACGTAATCCAATACACGTTTCTACAGGGTATCCACTTTACCCTTAGCTATCATTATCTTTACTAATATTATAAATCCGAAAGTGCGTTTGTTGATTAGTTGCTCTTTCACGAAACAACGGAGAAACGGATTGACTTGATTTTAGCGAGTCCTGCGTCGTTTCGCCCCGCAAGCTGTTGGACCCGCGGGGCGAATCGACCAAGACTCTTTTTGAAGGTCCCCATTCGGCTCGCTCCAAACAATGCGGGGCGAATGGGGACCTTCAAAAAGAGTCTTGGGCGATTCGCCCCGCGATTCACTTTTTTATCTGTACATTTAAGTAGAAAAGTAGTCAATGGAAAAAATAAACAATTGCATTATTTTGAGGGCGTCATTCTATGAGTCCTACGGGAGTGTATGAACAAAAATGCATTTGTTTGAATGATGCAATTGATGATTGAATGATCATCACATGAAAATAATGTGCCAAATTGGTTTCACGTGTTTTGTAAACATAAATATTTCATTTGAAGCAAACAAATGAACCATTCCATGTCTTTTTATCTACAATATACTTTTTAATTTTATCTAGAATAAAAATATAATTGTCATGGGGCTCTTTAGAAGTTTGTGGGATTACCAACCGTGTCCCACAGATGCCATGATAGAAAAAGATTTTTATGGTAAATCTGTCACACTATATCTCACAAAATTTTTACATACATACATACATTATTACAATTTATCTTCTATCTATATTTATAAAATAAAGTCGTATTAGTTACACAATTTATAACTTAAGAACAGCTGAACCGATTTGGCTGAAAATTGGTAAAGAGATAGCTTAAAACTAGGAAAAGGATGTAGATGATACTTTTTTCCAGTTCCTTTTAATATATTTTTTTACTTTTACTTATTATCTGCAAAAGCTCTGTGTGCAAAAGTAATCCGGTTGCATGAACATTGCTTTGACAGCTGTAAAAATTATAAAATGACAGCTGTCAGTTAAAAACATCAGCTACCTGTCATATAAAAAATGAAAGCTGTCAAAATTAAAAGAGGTATATCTCTGTAACTGTCAATTTTAGACTATTAATGTCTTCACAAAAGTGGTAGAGCTCAACAATATCTACATTTCAGATGACAATTGTCAAACTTAAATCAATTGAATCAATAATAACCGAGATAAATCACTTTTAAGTTTGACAGCTGTCATCCGAAATGTAGATCTTGTCAAGTTCTATCACTTTTGTGAAGACAGCCGTAGTCTAGAATCGATAATAACCGAGATATATCACGTTGAAGTTTGACAGCTGTCATCCTAAATGTAGATCTTGTTGAGCTTTGTCACTTTTGTGAAGACAGCAGTAGTCTAGAATCGATAATTACCGAGATAAATTACTTTTAAGTTTGACAGCTGTCATCCGAAATGTAGATTTCGTCGAGTTCTGTTACTTTTGTGAAGAAAGCAGTAGTCTAGAATCGATAATAACCAAGATAAATCACTTTTAAGTTTGACAGCTGTCATCCGAAATGTAGATCTGGTTGAGCTCTTTCACTTTTGTGAAGACATTATAATCCGAAACAGTCTCGCGCGCGCATCCTTTCGGAACGGGTGTGTTGTGTACTCCGTGCGCTTGACGCGCTTATCGTAACAAAATGTCTTTTGTGAAATGTAATACGTGCAATATTGTAGTGGATGAGATGCTTACTTACATCCAAAATAAACTATCAGTGGTTGACGAAGAGTCCCTCGTAAGGATTTGTGTTGGGACGTTTTCTACTGAAGAGATTAAGCAATCGAAATCGTTACTTTTTGAATCGATTTCAACTGATAAGCGAAAAATAGATCGAAAAAACAAGGGCAAGGAGGAGCGGGACCTGGCAGATATTATCAACCTGTTCAAGTCAACCGAGCCCGACATCTTGCCTGTTTTTGTTGCGCGACAATTGGACAGACTACCGCCAATTTTAATGGATCATTTAGACTGCTCCAAGCTTTTAAAAGACATGACATGCCTAAAAACGGACGTTGAATGCATTAAGTCGACATACGCGACGATTGATGTAGTTGAGCAATTAAAAATTGAAATTCTTCGATTGCGACATGATTCCTTGCCACCGACATCGGCATTCAAAGTGAACACCAGGCGAGGAGCGTGGTTAGACAGTGGTCCTGTGGGACTCTCACAGGATTATCATAATTCTACGGTGGATGACTCGTGCAATCAGAGCGTGTACCCAAATCTGTTCAGAAAAATGGGGGTAGATGAAAAAGCGGCGGCACAATATTCGTGTGAGTCACAGCGGTCGTCGGTGCACGGGCCGGCCACCGAGGCGCCACCTGCACCGCCCGAGCCGCTTGCGCCGCTCGCGCCGCCCGCGCCGCTCGTGCCTATGACTCATCAGGAACCGGTCGAGCGAATCGATACGGCGAGTGCTACGAAAACAACATGTGTACGTAGCCCGCTTGCACAAGTACCAAATCAGCTGACAACCGCTGATAAAGCTAGCTGTGTCGTCGAGACAGGGCCTAAGGAATGTATGCGATTGCAGTATGAGCTGTCATCGTCAAAGGAAAATACTCCTAATAAGAGCATACCGTGGCAAACAGTATCACATCCTAAGAAGCGAACGAAATATCGTTTTCTAGGCAAGGCGGGTATAGCCAGAGATTCGGAGTCCACTTTTAAAGCTGCAGAAAGAAAAGTTCCTGTGTTTATCACTAATGTCCATGGTGATACTGCTGAGAGCGATATAATTAAGTATATTCGAACCAAAACACAGGAAACGGTGTATTTAGAGAGGATAAAAATGAAGAAAATCAGAGGGCATAAAGCGTATAAGTTTTTTGTAGCTGAATCGAATTTGTCTAAATACATGGATGAAAAATTATGGCCGGCTGGTGTTATTTTTCGACGTTTTATGCACTATAAACAAAGGAAACAAAGCGACGAGTTGTCTGCAGGCGGCCTAAACAAACCAAATAATGGATAGTCAGCCTTATCGCTTAGCTAGTTTCAATTGTAGAAACGTGAAACGTTCGATCGATGATGTTAGAAAATTGTGCCGCACTTGTGATATAGTGTGCCTTCAAGAGACGTGGTTGGCGCCTCATGACATCCCATTCGTAGGCACAATCGACAGCGACTTCGGGTATACTGCGACCTCGGCAATGGATGACTCACGAATCCTGTGTGGACGTCCTTTCGGTGGAGTGGCATTGTTGTATCGTAAACAGGTGTTTCAACAGGTATCAGTGATAAAGTGTCGCAATCCTCGTATCTGTGGTATCAAAATTGTATCGCGCGACAGTTCCGTGATCATAATGAGCGTTTATTTACCAACAAACTCGGCCGCTAATCTTCCGGAATTTACGGACTGTTTGTGTGCTGCGAGCGCCATTATTGACGAATATGGCATTGACTCGGTCTTTTTGTTAGGAGATTACAATTCAAATCCGGGTGAGTTATTTTATAGTGAGCTCTCAAAATTGTGCATTGAACAGAATTGGACGTGTGTCGATGTAGATATGCTGGGGCTAGACTCGGGTACCTATACTTATGTTAGTGAGGTGCACGGGACTGGCAGTTGGCTAGACCACTGTTTAGTAACTCACGCGGCTAAACAAGCGGTGGTTGATACATATGTATTATATGATGTTATGTGGTCTGACCACTATCCCCTGATAGTAAAATGTAACTTTAACTTACTAATACCTAAAGTCGTACCGAAAATCGTAGTGAATAGAGATGTTTATTGGGGTGTGAAAAATACAGAACAAGTGGCTTTGTATACAAAACTGTGTCATAAAAATTTAAGAAAAATTGATTTTCCTTCCGAATTTGTGAACTGCGCTGATTTTCATTGCAATGATCTAGACCACAGGCGTGTTCTTGACGAGCTTTATTTGGACATTGTAAACGCCCTTCGCGACGCGGCTGTGGCGAGTCGGGGGTGTTCAAAGACGGGGGCGAGTGGACCACGCATAGTGGGATGGAATAAACACGTCGGCGGGGCCCACAGGGAGGCTAGGTCTAAATTTAAGGAATGGATACTTTGTGGTAGGCCTAAGTCTGGCCCTATATACTTTGAAATGAGTGAGAGTAGAAGAGTGTTCAAGTCTCGATTAAAATGGTGCCAGAATCATCAGGACCAGATAAAGATGGACGCTCTCGCTCAAAAACATTCCAAGGGCGACTTCCGCGGTTTCTGGCAGGCCACTAAAAAGATGAATATACGACCTGGCTTGCCTGTGAGCGTCGATGGTGTCAATGACCCTGTGGAAATTGCAAATGTATTTAAAAATCACTTTTCTGTGAAATCTCCGTTGGGTCCCGCGGGGGAGATGCTCAATAGTTTGAACAATCAAAATCCAGCAACGGTTTTCCTAGCGAAAGATGTAGCTCAAGCTATAAGGCTTATCTCACGTGGAAAATCCCCTGGACATGACGGTCTCAGTATTGAGCATTTTCAACACGCCGGCCCACACATCGCGAGGGTATTGGCAATGTTCTACTCGCTGTGCGTGAGCCACTCATACTTGCCAGCCGATTTCATGAAAACTGTGGTAGTGCCTGTGGTGAAAAATAAGACGGGTGACCTTTCCGATAAAAGTAACTACAGGCCTATATCTCTTGCTACCATAACGGCGAAGGTATTTGACGGTCTTCTTAACGCACAGTTAAATAAATATGTGGACCTACACGATAACCAGTTCGGGTTTCGGCCGCGACTGTCTACTGAAAGTGCGATACTGTGCCTTAAGAATACCGTCAAGTACTACACAGACCGCAAAACTCCCGTTTTTGCATGCTTCCTTGATTTATCCAGCGCCTTTGATCTGGTGTCGTATGACATTCTATGGAGGGAGTTAAAGAGCGTGGACATGCCTCAGGACTTTGTAAGCATTTTCCAATACTGGTATGCGCACCAAAGTAATAGTGTGCGGTGGGCGGGCGCAATGTCTGACTCATATTATCTGGAGTGCGGAGTTCGTCAGGGCGGGTTGACCTCTCCGACTCTGTTCAACCTGTATATCAATAGGCTGATCGTCGAGCTCAGCAGTCAGCATGTCGGCTGCCATATTGACGGTATCTGTGTAAATAATCTGAGTTACGCAGACGACATGGTACTGCTGAGCGCGTCGGTATGTGGTTTGCGGAGGTTGTTGCAGACGTGTGAGAGGTACGCCTGTGGTTATGGATTAAAATACAATGTAACCAAAAGTCAATTCATGGTATTTGAGACCAGCCGAGCAAGATGCCCCGAGAACATACCACCCGTTCGAATAAAGGGTGTTCCCCTAGAGAGGGTAAATGAATTTAAATACCTGGGGCATATTGTAACGACTGATCTCAGGGATCATATAGACATGGAGCGGGAGCGGAGGGCTCTGTCAGTAAGAGCGAATATGATAGCTCGCAGATTTGCACGTTGCTCAGATGAGGTCAAAGTCGCGCTCTTTAAAGCGTACTGTACGTCGCTCTACACGTGCAGCTTGTGGGCTAATTATACTGACAAGACCTACAGCGCCCTCCGCGTCCAGTATAACAACGCATTCAGGGCGGTGATGGGGCTGCCCCGGTTCTGCAGCGCCTCGGGCATGTTTGCGGAGGCGCGCACCGACTGCTTCCACGCGACCATGCGCAAGCGAGCCGCTTCCCTGGTGCGCAGGGTACGGGCCAGCTCCAACGCTGTCCTGGTGATGATTGCAGCCAGATGTGACTGTCCTTTCCTTCGGCATTGCTCCAACAGACATGTTGCAGTACCAGTGCCGAAGAGAAGGTACTAATAATTATGAATGAATTGCCGACATTGACTTATGAATTTGTTTATTTTGACTTAAGGTTTTCTTTATTTGTTGACTTATGAATTTGTATATTTTTATTTTTGTATTTTAATGTCTTATTATTCTGATTTATTGAACTGTGACATTTATTTGTAATTATGCTAATATGGGCCATACATGCCTGAAATAAATGAATTTTTTTTTTTTTTTTATTTTATTTTTATTAATGGTCTAGAATCAATAATAACCGAGATAAATCAGTTTTAAGTTTGACAGCTGTCAACAGTAATGTAGGTCTCGTCAAGTTCTATCACTTTTGTGAAAACAACAGTAGTCTAGAATTGATAATGACCGAGATAAATCACTTTGAAGTTTGACAGCTGTTACTGTGACATTAGTCGTGACAAATTACACGATCCGATTTCTAACGTGTACGAGGGATTTTTCTCATCTTCATTTTAAGATTGAACGGTTGTCGTCAAAACCTTTTTTTCCCACTAAATATTCATAGAATACTCGAATACTCTAGATTTAATGTCTAAATCGCTACCGGCAACACTGGTCGCCGCGGTGACGCCGCGGTGCGATGTCGCGGCGACACCGCCCTTGTGGCATGTCTGTAACTGAACACCTTTGATCCAAATTGGCAGGAATCAACACAAGACCGACAAAACTGGAAATCTCGAGAGGAAGCCTTTGTCCAACAATGGGACATTAAAAGCTCATAAACAAACAAACAATTCCTTTTTTATAGCGTTGCATATCTGTTGATTTTTTGTAGTCGGATTTTTATTTTATGTCATGTAATTTTATGCGTGGCTGTACCATAAGAAATGCGTAATACTGATGCGGGAAATTGATCTTTATCAACGTGGGCCCAAACAACCACTTCTTTTATAGTTATTGGCGTTTCGCCCCGCGGGCCCAATGGGGGCCTTCAAAAAGAGTCATGGTCGATTCGCCCCGCGGGACC
This sequence comes from Hypomecis punctinalis, assembly GCA_949316475.1. Classification (NCBI taxonomy): domain Eukaryota; kingdom Metazoa; phylum Arthropoda; class Insecta; order Lepidoptera; family Geometridae; genus Hypomecis; species Hypomecis punctinalis. The sequence goes on from OX438813.1 coordinate 23,075,545, forward strand.
AACAGCTTGCGGGGCCAAACGCCGCAATACCCATTTTAGCATGGACTTAGTTTGAAAGACGGAAGGTGGCATAGGCCACTTTTTATTCTTGAAAAATAAAAGGTTCCTTTGGGATAGCATAAAAATCAAATACCTACATAAAGCCGCGGGCAAAAGCTAATTAGGAATAAAGATTCCTTGAAAGATTCGACAGTAACCAAGGATGGTTCTTGGGGGCTCAAATTAAGCAATTCCAGCTGAAGTAGCGTGCAACATGTTACATTCCTCCCCTTAGTGAAAGGCTTAGAATGGCAATGTTCCTGATGAGTCAGCAGCCGCAGGTACACACATTAGCACGTACGGAGTGTCAGCCGACCCTAGGTAATAGGGGGCCCTGGGACTCGGCCATTCTACTTACTTTTTATATCTTTTGGGACATATTAACGCATACTATTATAGCAGTTCAGGAAGTTATCAACGATTTAAAATATAGTCGACTGTAAAATGAAATATCTACTTAATTTTGAAAGATATTAAATTAAGTGATAGTAGGTTTTTTCAGATATAGATTTGTCGGATATGAAAGACTTTACCAGGAACCAAAGCAGGAATTTTGAAAATCACAAACTGTTTAAATTATAGCAAACAACCATTACTACCATAATAATATCAGCTTTCTAACCCATGAAAAGCCACCACGACATTTTCTATTTGCGGTAGTTTGTAAGGTCAATAAGATTTTTTTTTGTATCGCAAACTCATACTCTTACAGTAAACCTTAGTTAAAAGTAGTTACATATACTTGTATTTAATGATCTGCTGGAGTGGTGTGCTTCATCATTCCTTAGGAATGTTAATGAAACGCCTACAGAAGTGATGTGCAGGAAAATGAGCACAAACTGACACGGATCCACTTTACAAACGACTGGGTGACCGGTTACGAGCCTGTCATTGCTAACTTTGAAAAATAAACATTACTTAATTATGATACCATATCTTTTATAGAGGTGTGTGCTACACCATCTCTGTGGAATGCTAATGAGATGCTTTTAGGAGTAATGTGCAGAAGAACAGGAGAATGAGCGCGTACTGATCCATTTCATTTGGATCCACTTTACAACCGTGGAAACTCCCAGTGGAATCGCCTTTGCATTGTTAACTTTAAAAATTAAACACTACGTAATAATGATACTATATCTTTTGCAGATCTGTGTGTTACATCATCTCTGAGGAATGTTAATGAAACGCCTACAGAAGTAATGTGCAGAGAAACGCACTGACCTGGATCCGCTTTACAACCGACTGGACGACTGGTTACGACTTAACAGTTTGCTCGCTTAAGAGTATGGTATTCTCCCATTTCCCTTTAACCCACTAAATATGACGAGTGTATATCTGTATATATAAGGTCTTCAAAACATAGTAAAATTGTATTCATTCCAAAGAAATTATGTTCGTTATCACCAAGGATGTTGTAGTAATACATCCATGGTTATCACAAAGTCTCTGGCTTATGTCAGAGACAACCCTGACAAACATAAAAAAACAGTATGCTCGCTCTTGCACTGCCGGATAATTTAGATATGTATTTTAAAATAAGCTAACCAGTGTTTGTTGTAGCAAAAAACTAAACACTCATTATTTTTATGAAACAAATAAGTAAGATCTCTCTTTTACACGGCGATCTTAAGAGAGTTTTATTGTTTAATCTAAATCAAAAAGATATCAAATTTTCACACAAACATTGCGTAACATTTACATACAACACTTTTAAATCGAATGACGGGACATTTCGAGATACTTAACACACTTTTATCTAACTTCCCTTAAGCTGTGTGCACTGTTACATCATCCCTGCTCCGAGGAATGTTAATTAAACGTCTTTACGAGTAATGTACAGGATAATGAGCGAGCCGCTGACCCGGATCCACTTCACAATCGGGAGCGACTGTTTACGACTTATGGGCTCCTAGTACCGCTGAGCTCGGCTCTATTGCAGATAACTAGCTATTTTTATTTTAGAGCGTAGTCAAGCTATAGCGTGTTTAAACTATATATTGACATCTCATTTAATTTACGATAGGCATGATGACTGGCTAAAAAAAACATTATTATAATAAGTCCGTTAGTTTGATTATTAAAAAAAATGGACACGTATCTTTTCTTTTGTAAATTATAGAAATAAATGATAAAGATAAACCTTGTCAAAGTTTGGGTGTGGGGGTTAGTGGCGTCACTAGTACTACATAGTCAGTACATTTGTATAGAACTCGTGACGTCACGCGAAACTTTAACGGGCGAGATCTCCGTTAATCTTTGTTTAATTGACAAAAGAAACGTCTGACGGACTAATTATACTTTTTTTAGTCATCATTCCTATTGTCATATATGTAGTAGAAAAAATAAATCTAACGATAATGACAGTCCACGAAAATTAGTTAAATGCGATCATCGAAGTTAAGCAACGTTCAGCACGGTCAGTCTTCGGATGGGTGACCGCGGGCCGCGGGTGGCATTTACAACTGTGAAACCGGGACCGGTTGACAAGTTCAATTATGGGCCCCGGTTGTTATAACGGTTTAGCCTTGTCAGAGGCCTTCAGGTGGCTTAAAATCTGACCGGCCGGGTGGCCGGTTGGCGGATACGTGGTGATATTTTACTTACTTACCAAAATTAACCCAGTTAATTAAAAAAGTCCAGTCGTAGCAGAAAGCAACAGTAATATAGGTAAATAGGTGTTTTGTATGATTTGATAAACATTGGTTTCCTGTAGCGCGAAAACACTAAAACTTATAGATTTCGGGAGCATCGTAGCGACCAACGGTCAGAAAACAACAACAAAAAGCGTCCGTGTAAACAGCAATAAATGAATACAAACAGGTCCATTACCAGTATTCCCAATCGCGGCCTTTAACCCCCTGTAACATTATGCAGGCTCCTTCCATAAGTCAGGTTGGAAAAGTTTCAGTTTACAAGCCGGGCACTACTTATTGGCGGGCATAATTTAGCAGAAGGGTTCGAAAGGTTTGATTTAAGGTCTTGCCGTACCTGGGCGCTGGAACTGTATGAAGGTCGCAAGCCGCCAAGCCAAGCCCATTTTTCTTTGCACGGCCTTTCTAGGCTACTAAGCAGTCAGTTTTATGGCGCTACGTCGTAGCTTTTTGCTACGGTTTGGCGTAGAATGAGCTACATTTACCGTAGTGTGAGGAAGTAACGCTGGGTCCTCACGTCACGGTTTGGTGTTTTGTTCGCGGTTTTTTTTTCGACGTTGTTTGCATATATTCGTGGTGGCAAAAAAGACTAACACGAATACACCAAGCTACGTACTGTCGAAGCTACGAGTACACATAGCCTTCATACTAAAATATTGACAAGAGAGATGTAAAGTTTTTACTTAATCAATTTGTGACAATAAGACAATTTTTTATGAGTATGAAGTTCGCATAATCATTTTGTTCGTTGAAAAGGCAAATATAGGCAAATACGAACCACTACACAATGCTGTTTTTGGGTAAATATGACAAAATCGAATATGGAAGTGAGGATCTAGCATTACAGTTGATATCTAAACACGGAAATATTCACGATAAAAATGCTAGGTCGTCCATATTACACAATTATTTATAGTTCGAACGATAATATCGGCTATCTCCACGCAATATTTCGACACGCAAATGCCAAATTTTTATTACCGTTCATGATTTGTTTGATTACAATTATGACTGTTGGAGCGGAATAACGATATTTATAGTGAACTTGAAATAGAACAGAAAAATCATCAAACAAAGGATTTAATAGACTTTGAAGTTGCTGTGCTGAATCCAACTATAGCCAAAGAAAATATAATATTACGGATTGCGATACGAACTTTAACCATCATCCAATTTAATGATTTTAATTGCCTACAAAATAAAAAAATAGATAATCTTTTTAAAATTTTATTTACAAAATAATAACGTTTCATTTGGCAAAAAATGAAAATAGATAAATGTTTTGATTACCATCTTTCATTCCCAAATTTTTATATAATTAATTTAAACAGATACAAATAAAGCAATGCATCAAAAACGAATTAACCTTTAAACAATTACCGATCACGTAGTGGCAAAACGGTGGAGAATAATAAAATTGCTTATTATCAATCCCTACCCTTACTATCTTTATCCTTAATTAATAATATATTATAAATCAGATGGTGTATTTGTTGGTTTGTTCCTCTTTTACGCATGGGACGGAGCAATGGATTGACTTGATTTTTGACATGAACATAGGTAGAATTCTAGTTGGAAACTCAGCTCAAGTAACTCGGTTAAAAATAGAAAATAGGTAAATGATCATATAACATTACGTTCGACATTAATAACTTACTCTATAAACGGCTTATAAACGGGGACTATTGTGACGCTTACTAGTGGCGACACTTGTGGAGGTTTCGTGTTCCAAGCTGTCATAATATTTGATAAGTTTTCATATTTCACAAGGCTATGAAATTCCAAAACCATTTCGAGATATCGGGATGCTGATCATTATGCTTATTTTTCTAAAATTTTTAGTGCACTAACTGCTAAGATATTAGATAAAAACTCTCACCCAAGCCGTTTCGGGATTTATACTAAAAGTTCAGTTGCCAATGATAAAAAAATACTAACAGTATAAAATGACAGTTTAAACTGACAGTGTTGACATATAAAATGTAGTTTAAAAATAAAATGTCAGTGTCATTTTCAAATCACTTATTTTGCTTTAGCCCGAGAGGTGAACGCAAAAAATCCAAATACTTTCCAAAAGCTGAATTATTGGTATTAAGTTATCAAAATGGTGTACATCAATACCCTGGAGTCAGTCAGCTGGGTTTCCTAGCATTTGGTGGAAGAATCCGTTTGAATTTTAAAAGTATCTAGGAACTAGTACTACTTATTATTCTTCTTTTAAGTGGTGCTAATTTAAAGCCTGTATGGCAGACCCTGTTACATATTTCAGGTGATTGGCAATTGTTAAACTTTTTTTATATTTTTCTTCCCATAGTATACCGCGTACATAGTGGACTCTTCGCGCTGACCTCCCGGCCTATTTGTTGTGAATTGTGACGGATTGAAAGGCATTGACAGTGACAGCAACGCTATCACCTATTTTTTTCTAATGTGGCTTCAGTAAAATTGTTTATGAGTCCTAAGTTTTGCAGTTACGTTTTTTTAGAATAAGCTACTTTTCAAAACTTAATTTTACGGAAAATATAAGTCGTATTGGAAAAATAAAAAATACGTATATGTTATTTTGCAATATTCTTTCAGATAATAAATAAATAAAACCATGTTAAAAATTTGAAATGTTGTCAAATTGATTAATTAAAAATACGGATTTTAATGTTTACTAACGTATGAAATGATATTCTATCCTGCTTTTTATTCCTGGAAGATTCTCACAAGAGAAGGTTTTCACACCCTTTTAGCACACTATTCGGCATCCTTTCTTTAAAAATTGAGAATCAATATAGACTGGCACTCCGCGCGCCGGAACAGCTAGACAGACAAGGTAAGGCGTAGTTTCGTTATGCGTGTGTCCGTGTAACTGTGTATGTACGCGGCGAAGCGTAGTTTCACCGGCTTCAGTGCGTTGTTCGGCGGGATTCTGTCTTGACTTTTTATTTAGTTTGTGGTTGGAAAGATGAAAAGTGTCATAGGCTACTTTTATCCCGAAAAAATAAAATGTTCCTATGGGATAGCGTAAAAATCAACATATCACGCGGACGAAGCCGCGAGCGCAAACTAGTAAGATATAATGCGTCAGTGTCAGTGACGCAGCCAAAACGTTTTCATTACCCATTCAGCGCTAACCACAGCCAAAACACCAGCTTATCTAGTAAGCACTAACTTATTGTTAAGTATTCGAGTGCGCTGAGCACCGCAGAACGTAGATTAAGCACGCTCCACTTATTTCGCAACGATCCTTCTGATAAACATTTAATTGCGTAGAGAGAAGTAATTTAACAGTATCTTGAGGAAGGCTCTCGTAATTCTTCGTAGAGTTAAGTAATGTAGGTCCCGCTAGATCTGGCGATAGCTCGTGGCTTGAGTCGATTCATAGGTTATATTATTAACAAAAATATATACCTAGGTACATATGTAGCCGGTAGCTTAAACATCATCAGACGAAGGACTTTATTGATTGCATTAGAATTTTTTATAGATTTATAATAGAAGCAGCTGTGTGCTTGGATTCAGAGCGTTTTTTTATTTATTTTGGCTTTTAGACAACCTTATCGATAGATTCATTGCCAATTCAGTAAATGGCGGCGTGAGGAGTGTATCCTTCCATAAGTATCATCAATACGGAATGTAAACCTGACATTGTAATCAATTTAAATATAATTTGAGAATTTTAATTTTGTAATAATAATTTGATTTAGGTAATAATAATAAATAAAACTGCCAGTAATGTTGCACGCCTTGCATAGGCAAGTTTGTATTGAGTCATGATTATATCTATACCACCTTTGTACATGCAAACTGCAATAAAAATCTTTGACTTTGACTTTGAATGTAAGTCAAAAAAATCAAGCCGATGTGGTGTAGGTAAGTAGTTATATTTACGAGCTTTACGGCCCTACTGGTCATCCATCTACCAGTTTTACGTGCTATGTAGTCAGCTTACTGCCACTTCAACTTTCTTATCTGTTGGGCTAAGCTTATAAGAGCCAATCCATACCAGCTTACTTATGTGAAATCAACTTCGGCTTATCTAACCAAGTAGGTATTTGTCATCAGCCTTGATACAACATGTACCGATCTACTAATACGACTCGTGAATAAGTAATTCCTTTGGCAAAATACATTAGATATTATAACAAAAATATATATATAATTATGGGCAATATATTATCTCGGAGACACAGAGGGAAAAACTCTTTTATGTGATCGGAGGCACAAAAAACAGAACACTTGGAACATTTGTTGGGCAGGGAATTGAACCCCTGACAAGTTTTTCCCCTCTGTTTTCAAGGCCAAATCATCACAATCTATGTTAGGAAGGTCTATACAAATTTATCTTACATCGAGTTCAGCCAAGCCCTTACTAAGTTATTTACAGCCTAGACAGTACGTACCTTCCCAGGTACACTAGATATACACCTATCTAGGTGAGAGAGGCCGTTTATCCGGAGCGGCCCCCGGAGCCAGATTAGCGGATGAGCTGGTCCGGATATTAAATATCCCGAATAATATTTCACAAGTCCAAATAAATTTCTTGTTATTCGAAGGAAATCCCTCCGGGAGCGTGTGGAGTACTGTGCGGGATACGCTCGGATATTGGCAAATTCTGACAAAACTTGCAGTGTCTGTTAAAGTTTTAATAGAGTTTTTGTTTCGATAGTTTATCAATGGTATTGTTATAAATATGTGTCATTCTTGTTTCAGCAAACTAATTTTAACTAATGAAATGATTTTTATCGTGCTTCACGCACTAGAACACTGTAGAAGTTGGTAGTAAAATGATAAAAACTCCACTAATTTCAGCTGGTTCGTAATACAGCGTTCTAACTTAATTGGACAAAGCATCTCGGTCGAAATTCCAGAGAGATGCAGGTTCAAATCCAGCGAGCGCGTCAATTTTTGAAATATTTGTCACAAAAAGAAAATTTCTATGTTTAATTAAACACGTTGTATCGAGCCACAATTTATTTTAGTTACCTAATAAACAAAAACGGATGTTCTTGTCCCTGTTATATCAAGTAAAAAAGTAGGTCTGAGATTCAAATAACAGATTTTAAGATTATTTTGCTGGCTCCAGGGCCCAGTGCGGTTTGGTGGATTGACACAAGCCAATCAAATTCTTCTATCGGCGTATGCAGGTTGCATGTCATGATTTTATACATTACACGAATTAAAAGAAAAACCATTAGACCGGGTTTAAGCCCACGCTTCAAGTTTGTCAGGTGAGCGACTTCTCACAGCCAACACGACTTGGTAGTAAGTACAAAATACAAAATTTGAAGGTAAAACTTTAACGCGTCAGATTAAAGCGACTCCACTCACAACATTAATTATTACAACCTTGAGACAGCTGTAAATTTCACTTGTATTGGAGCAGGCTTCCAGAAAGTCTAAAGCCTAATTAAACAGAGTCTAGACTCAAAGGCCCAGTTCCAGGTAGGGAGCCCGGAGCGTTATCGAAAGGAAAAGGAAAGGTCTTAAGTACAGAGAAAGTTAGACTTTTTAATTTACATTTTAAGTAAGTACAATTTTATATACTTATTATTTGTACTTTTATGCTTATATCCATATACCTCATCAACGTATAAAAAATAGTTTTTCAGATTAGATCAGTACATACATAAGGGCTCTGTTAGTATAAATATCAATGATTATAGTTTATACCAATATTATAAAGAAGAAAGTTTTATTGTTTGTTTGTTTGCATCGAATAGGTTCTGAAACGACTGAACCGACTTGAAATTTCCAGTGTATATTATATTTTAATAAAATTTGGGAGACTTATTTAGTGTCTTCTTTAGCCAATCGTACACGGGTTTCGATCAAGAATACAGTAAAATAATAGGTGTATTCTTGATCGAAGTACCCGGGTGAAGCCGGGACGGGCAGCTAGTTCATAATATCTTTACTTGCTTATATTGGTTACGTAAATTTCAATACAGTTCTCGATTTCGAGTTGTCATCACGTAAGTTAATTTTATTCGTATTTCTCGTATCTAAGTAGGTGCCATAGTAAAAGTTATTCATAGTGATGATCTATGGGGGCGTCTTTTCGCTTAGTAGGGTGGAGGGGAGATAAGGCTGTAAGGCTTCTGAATAACCGTATGCTCACACATTTAAACATCACTTTGTATATTCTTGCACTATATTTCATTTCAAACCCTCGAGGTAACAACAAACTGGTATTAATGTTAGTTTAAATTAGTTAGCCACATCATCGCCGATGTACCGTAGTCCATGTCACGTAGCCTGTCACGTAGCCTTAATATATTGCGTATGCCCAGTGACATATCCCACACGTGGAGACGGCGACCCATCAGAATTCACTATTTTAGGAAAGTGAATATTATGTATGTATATACTTCTTGAATTTATAACATCTAATACTGAACATAAAACTCCCTGATTCCCGGATTCGTAATCAATCTGGTTGGTAGCGCCTTGGGTCAAGTGCGTCACATAATACTTGTTTTTTAGGGTTCCGTACCACAAAAGAAAAAAACGGAACCCTTATAGGATCACTTTGTTGTCCGTCTGTGTGTATGTCAAGACTCTTTATCTCGGGAACGCGCTAAGATATTGAGTTGAAATTTAAACTGTATACGTATATCTATGGTCTCTTACAGTTGTGTAAAGGAAAAACTTCTCAGTTATCATATAAAGAAGTTAGGGCAAGCACACGTTAAAACAGATTTTTAATTATTTTAACAATTTTCGATGAATGACGAGAAGAGTAAAAAAAAAATGTCGATGATGATGATGAGTACAGAGATTTTAACAACGTACTTCCCAATTTTATGAAATTTTCTGGGTTTGTACGGAATCCTCGGTGTGCGAGCCTGACTTGCACTTCTCCGGTTTTTTTGTGGTCAGTGTTAAATAAGATACTAGCATTGACTACTTGTTTATAGAGAACAAGAAATTTAATTCATAAATGTTAATTATGCTACCTTTTGTCCTAAGTAGTAACAGATAAGTTAACAACTGTGTAAATAAAATACTGATGTAAACTTTAGATTCATTAACACTAACTTATGGATTTATTAGTTAGTGGATTTATTATTATTTATGTACCATTGTACATAGGTAATTATTGAGACCAAAACGTAGTTTCAAGAGTCATGTCTTCGATGGATGGAAAGTCGACTAAACGATTGTTCGAAAGATTATATGTCTATGATATCTGTAGACATTTTAAATAAGCACACTTCGAAAACCTTCCGGCTCATGTCTCGTTGTTGCTTCTCAGGAGCTGTTTTGCCATGCCAAAACTAACGTACGTGATCAGAACGGCTCCTACGTGGAAATTTCCAGACGAAGCACAACAATTCGACGAGACGCTAAAAGGAATCCTCGAGGTGACTCTTAACATTCACCTAGATGAGTCCCAGTGGCTACAGGCAGGACTGCCAGTCCGCCACGGTGGTCTGGGCGTGAGACGGCTGCGAGAAACGGGACCCACAGCGTTTTTGTCCTCCTCGTTTGGTGTTGCGGAGCTTGTCACTAACATTTTATCTGCTAACGGTGACACGATCCGCATCCCATACGCTGTAGAGGCTTTTGACGCGTGGCTATCCCTTTGCCCAAGCTCCGAGCCTCCAGAGAATCCAAGAGTGCAGAGGGGTTGGGACGACGTGCTGTGTAGAAACATGGTCACTCAGCTTCGGAACAACAGCTCCGGGGCTGACCTGGCTAGACTCCACGCTGTCGCCAGATCGGAGTCCGGGGCCTGGTTGCACGCGTTGCCTTCTCCTCAAATGGGTACTCTCTTGGACGACGATTCCCTCCGTGTAGCAGTGGCCCTCCGATTGGGTTGCAACGTATGCAACCCTCACGTCTGCGTATGTGGTGCAGGGGTTGACGCGAACGGCCACCACGGTCTGAGTTGCATAAAGTGTGTGGGTCGGCGTCCCCGGCACCACGCAATAAACGAAATTATCAAAAGGGCCCTTATAGCGGCGGATATACCGTGCGTCCTGGAGCCTCCCGGCTTGTCGCGTTGTGATGGCAAGCGTCCGGACGGCCTGACACTAATTCCGTGGAGTAGAGGTCGCTGCCTTATTTGGGACGCCACTTGTGTCGGTACTTTCGCATCATGCCATCTGGCAGCTACCCAGCAGGCCGCTGGTGCGGGAGCGGAAGCGGCTGCCAGGAGTAAGCGTCTCAAGTACGGCAGCTTGGAGTCCGTGTACGAATTCGTCCCATTTGCCGTCGAAACGGCGGGCTCATGGGGCGCAGATGCTATAAAGTTTGTTAAGGAGCTGGGACGCCGCCTGAAGGAGAGAGGTCGTGACCCCAGGTCTGGAAGTTTTGTCACCCAGCACATCTCCCTGGCGATCCAACGAGGTAATGCAGCAAGTTTGATGGGCACGTTTGGGCGAGGGGCCGCACGCGAAGTACTTTCAAATGGGCAATTTATTTAAATCTCTGACAATATGTACATTGTACGTGCTAAGGCTGTAAGTTAATTAGCGAGTATTTAATTTTAAGTCTGATTTATGATTCATAATTTTATATTATTTCTGACATTATACTTTTTAAATAATGTGTATACCTGCAGTGTGTGGCATCTCACATTGCGCGCCCCCTGGCGTTGTCTCGAGACAAATGCCTCACACGTTGGGATTATATTACGTAGTTACGTGAGCACTTTACACTTGTAGTTTAATTAAATGGTCCTGTAATAGCAGCTACTTATTATTTATATCGTTTTATCCGAGGGCCTTGGGGTTATGTTAGGGTACGATACCGTTACCAGCCTTGTGTTAAACTGTCACATAGAAATGTACATTATTGTTATTGCATAAGGTCTTGCATAATTAGATATAATTTCCCACTAAAATTTATTGGTGTTATGATTTTATTTTGAGTGCTTTTCACACTAGATTTTTTATCTCAAAGAGTTATCTTTGTGATAAGCACTTCAAAAATCTGAAGCGAACGCAGTATTTGAACCTGCCCCTTCGGATCACTAGCCCGATGCTCTAACCAACTGAGCCAGCCCGCCTCCTACGCAAGCGTCAAATTTCTGAAGTGCTTACATTACCCAACTTATAGCGTTGGTGGCGCCACCTGTGATAACCGTATTAGACAAGTTATCACTCATCTAGAAGTTATTAGAACTTCTAAAGATTGACGAGAGATAACGCACTGCTAAATCAATGTTATGATTTTATTTTGAGTGCTTTTCATACTACATTTTTTATCTCAATGAGTTATCTTTGTGAGAAGCAGATTTGGTTAGAGCGTCGGGCTAGAGATCCGAAGGAGCAGGTTCAAATCCTGCGTTCGCTTCAGATTTTTGAAGTGCTTATCACAAACATAACTCTTTGAGATAAAAAAAATATTGGGGTTACTACAGATTCATTACAGACATTTTTTTAATCAATATCTCTACTCTGTCGTTAAAAAATTAATTACACTTTTCTAACTAGAGCGTAACTTTAATTAATCATATTTTTTATATATCTGTGTATGACGAATAACTGTAGAAGCACATATTTTCTCGGACATATTTCTAAACTAGCTTTTCTTCGTGGCTTTGCCCGAGCGGAATTTTAATTTTTGTCCTATCCCATTACCAATTCGAAGACTTTATTTTTCTGAGATAATATATAGCCTATGTCACTCTCCGTCATTTAAACTATGTCCATGCCAAAAATCAAGTCAATTCTTGCTCTCTTGCCCCGTAAAAGAGGAATAAACCAACAAACACACTTTCAGATTACTAAAAGTAAATATAATATAATATTACTAAAAGTAAATAAATCAAATCTTTGCACTTGAACTTATCAGGTGCTTAATAACTTAAGATTTGCAAAAGTCCGAGCGCACACATAGTTTCACATTAGCAAATATTAATTGCCGTTCGATTTCTCTTCGCATTAAGATAACACTTCGCAAAAGCAATATCTGGGTGAAATGGAGCAGAAACCAAATGCTCAAGACCGGCCAAAGTGCAAATTAGCAGAATGGACGGTCTTAGCTTTGCCCGGGGCAGCTACGTAATACACTACTTTTATTTCAAACCACTCTACCTCCATCTTCATAGAGCCCATTTTCGGCCGTTAATTTTGTGGTACTTACGCCGTTATGAAAGTAGAGTTGGAGCGGTAATTTATACATGTACTTTAAGATGAAAACTTCGGTTCTCATGTAGGGTAGGCAGGCTACTTGTTATAATTGTAACTGACAAGTGAAACTTGCTCTAAGATGTTATTGTAACTTGAGAATAATTTTCTGTTGGCAGAAGCAGCTTGTCCTGACTTCGTCCTTATTAAATAAGTAACTTAAGTTTGGATGGAATAACAATTGTAACAGTTAAATAAATCTGTAGCTACATAATCTCTATGCTTAGAATAGTTAACCATTAAAAGAGTGAAAGGTTTTTGAAAGAAATACTTTTATGTACAACGTATTCTGGAGATGGCCTAGACGAAATAAACAAAAAAAATCGGGACTGTCTCTATATAATCTCGAGTAAATAGGTATCTTCTAGGTAGGAGTGCTACTACCTAGACCGCAAATTTGTTTAGAATCTAGTCCTCAAACCTGTATTAAAATTAAAAAAAACTCTATATAGAATAGTAAAATATAAGACAGATGTCTATAGAAAATAATGGTTTCATATAAACACCACGTTTTCTTCACAAACTGTGACATGTCGAAGTTATCGGCAGAAGTTATATTTTATTCTTCTGAAGTGCGGTCGTTATTGTCAAAGTTTCGAGACTGATCTAATACTTGTATGAATATAACTGCAGTGACGCACTGATATTATACGAGGAAACTAGCCTTGCCCTGTGATTTCCCTCGTACCAGTACGGGTTAATAATGGGAGCGCCACATTATTTTGACGGGTCCGCGGATGTCAAGAGAATGAGACTTTAGAACCTTGGGTGAATATTACTGGACTGTACTATTTGATAGTCCATTGATGAAGATAAACCTACCCACTCCTACGAAAGGCAATAGGGTAGTTAACTGGTATTGAATTAATAAAAAGTATGTATAAGGATTAGTGAATTCTGCAATTAAATATGACTCGTAAACCGAATAAATAATAAAAATTAGTTAATCAAGTCCAGAGATAAAAGTTTGTAAAGATTTTGGTATAGATAAAGAGGCCCTTGTATTTCCCACAAAGCATTACATAGTATGGTAAATGTATGACACTTACTGGCAGTCACGTCATAGTCTGCTATAGTCTAGCAAGAATGTCGCAGCAGCAATCGGCTCTGTTTATGGTTAGCTGTTACAAAAGGACATCAAAAATATCGGCTAGACATACGCGACCAAAGCGCCACCCTTTTATGGTGGACATTCCGCGCGTTAGAACCAAGCGTTTCGAATCCTCATTCCTCATACGAACAGCCAGAATGTGGAACGCTTTGCCTGGGTCTGTCTTCCCGTTAAACTACAACGTGGGTGTCTTCAAATCCCGAGTAAATAGGTATCTTCTAGGTAAGCGTGCTACACCCTAGACCGCACATCTGCTTAAAATCAGGCAGTGTGTAGTCAAACGCGAACCTATTCGAAATAAAAAAAAAAAATGTCCACTAGCCTATTGGCCACCATGCTGGCCCAGCGTGGACTGCTTACGCCATTGGATTTCTGCTCTACACAACATCCGCCTTACCACAAAACATGCTCTAAACACAGTTTAACCGTGTAACAATTTGTACTGGTAAGTTTGTCTAAAGCGTGCGTAAAACTTTTGTGGTATTTTTGTGGTGTGGTTTATGGGAATTATATCTGCGGTATACAGGTGTCTCTCTCTGTTCAGGATATCACTGCACTCATCATGACAACAACATTTTAGAATGGGGCCAACACAGAGAACACGGTAAAATCAGCTGTTCAACATTTATCGATAAACTTTTAGTATCAAAAAGCTGATTAATTTTTCGCTTCTTCGGGGCGTGTTCCAAACTAATAGTTGGTCACAGTGATGAGAAGCATTCTACTACACATATATGACGACCATATTCCACAAACATATTCTAAGTTTCATCAAGAGAAACACTCGGTACTCAAAGTAAAATGTGTGGAAACCATGTTAGTTTCCGTAATGTAATTTGTGCAGTTCTTTGTTCTATGAACACGATATAAATGTATAATTGTCACGTTGTGCAGTAGTTTCCCAGTGCCAGCTATAAACGTGACGAAGTAACCTCCCCGTTTCTGCAGAATAACGCCCGCCGTCTTAGCAGCTCGCACGAGCTTTTTCGCCTACATTTGAAACTGTCGCACACCATATCCTTACTAATATGTTTTTTTAACGCGAATAAGTCCGCGCTTTACCACCAACTCACCTGTTTTGTTGCTAAGCGACATTGTGGTCACAAAAGATGAAACACGCATTATTATCTATTCTCTCTGATCTTGAAAAAGCTAGAGATTATATCGCTTCGGAAACAGGAAAGATGGAAGACTGTTCCATTTCCTGGTGGTACGAATCATAAATGTTGAAATGCTGAATAACTTCCCATGCTATTTATTTTTTAACTGTGATTATAATTTCTTTTCTCTTACTCGTTGAAATTTTTAATTGAAATTGTTATTGTTATAGGTAGTATTTTTGATTTCATTAATGTAATTTTTGTGTAAGTAGTGATTGTCTGATTATCTTGTGAAATTCGGTCAATACAAACTTAAGTACTTACGCAAAATTGAGCAAAGAATTGACTCCAAGTATTCTAATGTTTATTTGCACCAAAATTAACTTAAAATATAAACACATATTGTACTTACCGTAGTTGGTAGGTATATGAATAATACAAAGTAAACTTGAGGACCCAGTTCTATAAGGCACCGTAAATGTATTTTTTGCATGAATATAATATATTCATGTATAATGTATATATTCATGGGTTATGTAGTTACAATCGTA
Source organism: Hypomecis punctinalis (assembly GCA_949316475.1). Taxonomy (NCBI): domain Eukaryota; kingdom Metazoa; phylum Arthropoda; class Insecta; order Lepidoptera; family Geometridae; genus Hypomecis; species Hypomecis punctinalis. The sequence goes on from OX438813.1 coordinate 23,091,124, forward strand.
GACTATTAGATCGTAGGCTACTCTTTAAAAAGTTAGGGAAAGCGAGTTAATTATAATAAACTTGATTCGTAGAAGAACCTTCTGATGAGCTCTGTGTTTGTGTTACCCTATTTCTTGGATTCTAATATACTATAAGAATTTGGAAAGATACGAAATGTCAAAATACACTTACATAAAACTTAACTTAATTAAAAGTTAACAATAAACATTTTGACATACCTACCTAATACTTAAAGGCTTTCAAGGAATTCATATATGTTGAATGTAAAAATATACTGAAATAATGTACTTATTTATTTTGGCTCAACCGGTAGATGAGATCTAGACCATCGCGGCCGGTCGCAGTAGTTGAGTATAATGTAATGAATCCTTTCAATATAGTGTAGTAATATAGCGTTAATTGAAACAGAATTCCTACTGCGTGTTCGTTGGCAGCAACCGCAGTGTAAATTCAGTTACGAGTGGCTGCGGACGTTGCGGTGCGGTGTGCGAATTCCTCCTATAGATGCGAGTATGTAGGGCACGCGCAGCTGCGCTCCGTGCAGCGCCAGCAACGACCGCCGAGAAATGCCCCGGGAACTAACATCTCTTTGAATTGTAAAAACCCGCCCCCCCGAACAAACCCCAACCCTGCACTCCAAAGGATAAGGCACCAATTTGAGCGACAGGCATCCGTCTTTGAAACATCATTTTTACGAGAGTTATTCTTGCATTATTGATACCGGAGGCTCTCGGTTTGTATCTGGAGCGGCGAGATTTGCGCGGATCACGGGGATTCCCCTCGGAGGGTGCAGCGCATTAATAATGTCAAAGGACTTCTTTCGGCCAAACTAGAAGGGTGGCCGACGTTGAGCCGAATAGATTTTCTCGGAATTTATTTTGGTAAATATTTTTTGGAGGCCGCTCGCTTGTTTATTTATAATGAAGAGGTATTAGGCGGAGTACGACTCAATCTGTGACGGCTATCTTATGATAACTTATATTTTTGTAAGTAATATCTGCGTTATTTATTCGATAGTAAATGTGATGGCGGTTAGTTATGTTGATTATCTGCTTTTCGGGAGATGTTGTGCTGAATCTCAGTAAATTCTCGTTTAGTCGTGGTTTCCCACGTCCGTTTGGATAAACTGTTGATTCTAAAATTACATCTAAGAAGTGTGTACGTAGTTTAAGCTTTTAAGTTATTCTATTTTTAGTCGTGAGTTTATTTGTGTGTTTCCGACCCCCTTGTCTCTCACCTGCGTTTAGCTGTAAACGACAACGATTATCATTACACCGCAGTGAATAGCGGCCATGTTGTGGAGGAGGCTGTTCGCTCGCTGTAATTGCAGTATCTATTGTTTCCCCGGAGAATCGTGACGAGGCACGAGCCGGCCCTGCGGTTTCTCACAGTTCGTCACCTCAAACTGGTCCAATTCTATAAGTAGAGGGCAAATAGATATGTTCGAGATATGAGGTATCCGTAAAAAAGAAGCTCAGTCACTGAAATAGCAAGGTAGATTAACGAGAAAGTGGCAGCGGACAGGGTACACAGCACGAAGTATATAGCACGTTCACTAAATGCTTACAGACTGGTCTACGGAGACCAATAGGTTTCGAATTGAGAAAATGTACCAGCGTGTGCAGCGTAGGATGCCAGCCACATCAGCCAGAGATTATCAACGTCTATCATAGGACAGACTTTTACAGTCAGTGTTGGAAGGCCTAATTTGGGACCACAGCGCCATCGCAGTAAGTCACTTGACAGTGTATCTTTGACAAATTATTGCAATGCGTTTGACAGCTTCAAAACTTATGCTAAATTCACGGGTGTACATTTGTGCAATTAACAGACAAGTGGGGCATTTAGAAACTAAGCACTGCCGTGTCAGATCAATCGTAAAACTGCGGGTCCCGGTTGTTATAACCGTATAGCCATGGCAGAGGTCTCCAGGCGGCATAAAAGCTCTGAAATCGCTAGCTACCCGGCCTATATGAACTTATTTACTTACGAATATGTTCGAAGCCGTAGAGAAGGTCCTTGTTACTTTCTTCTGTGGTTCGGAAGCAGGTGTTCAGCGAACGAGCATGACACACGGCCGGCGCCCGCCGCATACGCTATCAATGGCCATAACCGCGGAAATAAATGTCGCGAATTCACACACGTTTGTGAGGGAACGGGAATTGGTGTCGTTTAGAGAAATAGGTGCTTCGGTGCGTGCTGTACTTAAAAATATTACTTTTTGTAGGTAAAATTATTTTTTTTCGTCTGGCGACTGTGGTAGAGGTCAAGACGACCTTTTGTGTTAAGTACCTAGTAGATTTTTTGGTGAATCGTAAAAGTGAGAAAGAGCCTGAGAGTAGAGTAAGAGATGCGGATCGCCAGGGATTGGAATGTCCTGCCTCCGTTATTGTTTCCTGACAATTAGAATTAGGAAATGTTCAAGTCAAGAGTGAATAGGTATCTTCTAGGTCTACATACTCCACCTTCGGCAACAACTTCGCTTTCCATCAGGCGAGTTGGTGGCCCTATTCCACATAAAAAGGAGCTTATTGAAGTTTTTTATTATTTTATTGAAATTTATCTTAATGGCTTTGCTTTGAAAATATAACTCTAAATAAATATTCTAAAATGATGAGCAATAATTAATATAATAAAGTTATTATTCTAGCTATTTATGTACCAGTGACGAGTGCAGCGCATCACCGCAAAATATCTATTTATGTATCTATTTCTGTTTAGCTACTAATTAGAAATCAAACCATTTTATGGTGACCAAATATAAAATATGGATAATACACGGGGCTAGGCGTGACGCCCGGTGGAGTAGATCCCTGACTGACTGGCTGCCATTAGCAGATAAATGTTCTATAATAGGCAGACCACCAGCCCGACGAGTCGACGACATTAGACTCATCGCAGATCATGAGTGGATGAGATTAACCCACGATAGGAAACAATGGCACATGAAAGAGGAGACCTACAACCAGCAATGGGTCGACACAGGCTGATGATGATGATGATGAAAATATTGCGTGAAATAGTGACGTGACACCAGAAAAGCTAAATGCACAACACACATCTCACACAATCAGTTGCTTATAACATGCGCAGTGATATCTAAGATTCATAATATAAAAAAACTGTGCACATTTCCATAAAAAATGAAGAGAAGTAGCACAATAAAAACGCGCGATTTGTGTGAAATATGCAACAGTTGCGCAACGGCGTGCCACCAACACGCCACTGGTAACAAATGGGAAAATTTTAATTTCCCAGCTGAAAACATTGGCCATTAGAGTCCGCGACAATGGCGGCCGCACAATGCCGCGAGAGGGCGCCCCCGACACTGCAACCGGAATTTTTTGCTACATCCGCCGGTTAAATGAAAATGGAAATTATGGCACATCGGAATTCCTCGCTTTGTATGAATATTTTACTGAATACTTACTTATGTATATCGCTCGTTTCTGGGTTATGAATACGTTTCGAGTTTCCAGAACAGTCTGCGTTCGGAATTGAAGTAAAACGCAATACGGTTCAAAGAGGGCCATGAAAACGCTAAAAAGCGATCGTAAGTAGAAGTGAACCTCACAAACGGCTCCTAGCTCGGCTTATTTCGCAGATTTACCGAAGGAAACCGACTCGGCAGAAATGTATTAGAGACGAATCAACGCACGGAATGAATAGAGCAGTTTCAACAAAATTGCGTTTTCGGTTTTGAGGTCGCAATAAAAATAGAACTCCAAACACAATCAGGAGGGCCGGGACTCTGTAATGGCGCCGCGCGGACTTGTGTAACAAGTTTTTTTGACTTTCGCTTATAAATGAAGTTGTAGCGAAGGGCCTTTTAGTGTAATGAATGAATTTTTCAAGGCACGGACCGCGCTTTCGTGGCTTGTTCTTTCAAATTCAATAGCTGCTTCAATGTGACTCCAACCGTTTTGTTTGTCTGAAGTTTCTTTTTATGTAATATATTTAGGTACCTAATACCTATACCTATTGCTGTATGCTTCATTACTGAACTGTAGGTCCTAAAAAAGGAGTAAGTATTTAAAAGGTCTGGCACCTTTTAAATACTTACTCCTTTTTTAGGGTTCTGTGCCTCAAAAGGAAAAAAAACGGAACCCTTGTAGCATCACTTTGTTGTCCGTCTGTGTGTATGTCATGATTCTTTATCTCGGGAACGCGTAAAAATATCGAGTTGAAATTTAAATTGTATACGTATATTTATAGTCTCTTGCAGTTGTGTAAAAGAAAAACTTCTCTGTTATATTTCTGTTATCGTTTAAAAAAGTTAGAGCCGTTTATGTCGTAAAAAACCGCATATTTCGACACTCATAAAAATCAAAACCTACAGGGTACTTCCCGTTCACATAGAACTATGAAATTTAGCGAGAAGCATTGTCTCAGAGTACACATATAGGAATAAATCTGAAAACTGTACATTTTTAATTAAATCACAAAAAATAGGGCATACATTCACAAAATATGGGTTCAAAATTCAAAGTGAGTAAATCGTATCATGTCAGGTGTCATATAAAAGAGTTTCATTAGCACTTGCTAAAACCGATTTTTAATTATTTTAACAATGTGTATTTTTTATGTATGACGAGAAAAGTGAAAAAAAAAAAACTTTTTTTTGGTGATATAGTGTAGAGATTTTAACAACTTACGGGAAGTAAGTTGTTAAAATTTTGTGAAATTTTCTGGATTTGTACGGAACCCTCGGTGTGCGAGCCTGACTCGCACTTGTCCGGTTTTTTTTTTTGTAAAATATAGGTATAAGTACATTATTTAAGTAAGTGTGTAAGTCTGGTACAATATACCTTTTTTATAATCTGAACACAAAATATAGGCATAATATGAGTAACTACCAAAAATAGACAAGATATTTTAATTCCAACCTGACGTTCCCCCGCTCAATCATCTCCGAGATAATTACAAAATAAAATACCAACTCAATCCAACACCTAAACTTAATTACTCGATAATAAAGCCTACACAAACATTATTTTGATAGTCTTGGATAAATTAATTAATTTAAGAGCTACCATAGGCATTTGTTTGTGAAAGCTCTGACAGAATATTTTGTTTATTTTGGCACCTAATTTGATTAGATTTTTACATAATAATACAATAACGTTTGGGATAAATAAACCCTTTTGTAGAGTTGTATTCGCCGCCATTTATTTTGTTTTTGTAGCATTATGTTGACAATGAGCTGACCCTCTTTAGTACAGGGTTATTTACGAGGAGATATAAATGGGTCTAATTTGAACGGTCTGTATTTTTGGTTGCAAAAGTTTCGTCTACCTACAATTCGCGGCCAAGCAATAAGCAAATTGGCTATTATTATTTTTCTCAGCAAAGTAAACGGATACATAAGTTTAATATGGTATAACACCATATAATAGAGTTTCTTGTTATCCAGTAATACAAAAAACGACCCAATTTAATTTTTATAACCGATACTTTCGAGCTTTTTCAAATAAAATATATAAAAGAAAACGTATATTTTACATACAAAACAAACGTATATTTATTTATAATTCAGCTGACCAAATAGTACTCTGTCGACCATAAATCGCCAACCATAGAGTACATTTACAACCCACCATTAAACAGATCCCGATAAAAAGGCTGTTTTCTCTGAAGGATTGAGATCCTAGAGGTATGAGCTCCTAGTGGGCATTAATTTTTCCACCGAACAGATTTTCAACCGAAAACGTGCAAGGATGCGTAGTAAACTCCGAGTAAATGTCTACAGAGCCACAGTCCCTAAGTGAAAATAGAAAAAAAAATGTCCGAGCGTCGTCCTACATACAGACTTAAATATTTACATTAAATAATTCACAGTGACCCGTTTTCTCGAACTTCGACGTTGTGTCACCTAATTAGTATTTGTAACCGAGCACTTTTTTTATTGCACACCGACTACAATGCCAGCGCGGCATTGTAGTCGGCGTGCAATCACCTTGTACCTGTACCAGCCTTTTTAATAGTCCACTGCAGGACGTAGGCCTACCCACGAAGGGTGATTGGGCCATATCCACCATGCTGGCCCAGTGCAGGTTGGGTTAGCCTCAATCACCTTACGACTAACTAAAAGACCTACCCACTACGTAGCTTGGGCAGGGTTTAGCTCGGACACTTTTTTTGCACGATTGTGACTCTATAGATATTTGCTCGGAGGTAGCAAAGCATGTGTTTGTAAGAATCGGTACAATACTTACATTTCCCTAGCATTTTCACGCTTAGCGCAGCTCCTGTGGAGGTGGCTAACAGAGCGGGGGAGCTCGGTAAATCAAACGATTTTATTGGTTCTATCCTTTGCTGCAATTCTTTGACCTATATCGGATGGAATATTAATTTATGAAAACTATCAAAATAATCGGACGACAAGCGCGGCGGACTGTTACGACGTGGACTTATGATCTGATTGAGACCGCAGGTTCGCTAGACGTAGGTTGCTAATGATCGATAAGTACTATTAATATTGACTACCTCGGTGGCTCAGTGGTTAGTGACCCTAACTTCTGGATCAAAGAGGTGTGGGTTCGATCCCCACGCAGGGCAAATATTTATGTGATGAACTTAAGTGATTGCTCTGTGTCTGGGTGTTATTTAGTTACTATCTATATAAGTATGTATTTAAAAATAAGTATGTAGTATATCAGTCTCTGGCAGCCATATCACAAGCTTTGCTTAGTTTGAGGTCAGAGGCCGTGTGTAAGATGTCCCAAAATATTTATTTATTTATATTTATTAGAAATATGTAGTTGATGCCTATGTCCACCAGTAAACACCCCTAAAACGTTAGGATGACCTAACAACATTATAATTAAAATTAAGTCCGAAAATATGGAAATATATCTATTAAGACTAAGCGTGCTCGAGGTCAGCGATATTAATTAATCACGCCTCCGCCTGCTCGACCGTAAGCGCCGACGGCAGCAGTTCCCAGATAAATAGCACTTCTTCAAAACATTTTGATTCGTTTATCTTTCCACACGACCAGAGCGGATTTACGAGCGCTACTTCCAAAGTGCCGACTAACTTGCAGAAGTCATATAGAGAGCATCATTTTATTATAGCTTTCGGAATCGGAGTCCAATCAGGAATGAGATCAGTTGAACCAGTTTGTGGTGGATAAAGCTCAGCGGATTAGCTTGTTGAAGTGATAGAATCTTCGATCATAACAGCAGTAATGTGTCTTTTGCTAAATATATTATGGCCCAGTGCGGTCAAGTTTCTTCTTTATACGTATACGAGCTGCCTTACGATATTTTTTTTCGCAGATTAGTAGTTGGCGGCTGAAAATACATCTTTTTGCGCTCCGTCAAAACGTAAAAACGCTCGTAAGTACTCCATAATTCGGCACAGTCATAACAGCAGTAGCGTGGCTGAATGCGATCCAGTTTCTTCTACAAACTTACATATTTACTTTCACCGAAAAATTTGTGGTGTTATGTGGAAATCCGTACACGAATTCCAAAGAACTCATTGGTAGAGTTCTCATTGGTACGGCAGCAGGAATTAAATCTAAGACATCATGCTTGTAAGGCGATTGGTACAACCACTATATTTCTGCCATGTATCTTAACGTTACTACAATAGTACAGCGTTTTTCTATACTCTATAAAATTTAACTGGATCTCTGCGACAGTGATATTGACATAGATATTGACATTTTTAGAGTTGAAATAGTGGTGAAAAAAATCGATTTTCAAACAATGTTGTAATTAAATCGAATGAGTAGTTGAAGGTGAGAAATTGAATTTTACTTTCATACTATTATTTAAGATCAAGTATGTACACATGTAAATAATATTATGATATTAATTAAATACTCATAATAATGTAACGATAGTATTTATCGACGTTTTTCACTATTATCGATGCTCTTGTAACATATAATTGGGTTTAATTTAATTATACATGTAAAAAATGTTATGATATTAAAATATACAACAAAATTAATGATAAATTAAGTTTTATTTAAAATATCGTTAGTATAAACCAATGATGTTTAATGTCTAGATAAGCAGACTCAAACAACTGCGTTGCTAGGCATGGCGACACATTAACTGCCCGAATATCGTTGGTAGGTAATCAAAGAATCATATCTCTATCCCTGTTACACTAGTTGCTAAAGTACGGTAAGACGTTGAAAAAGACAGAGATAGCAACATTTTTAAATTTAGTCGGACAATGCCTACTCAGGGTGCCAGTTCATTAGATTGAAATTTCCCCAAAATGTTATGATATCTTCTCAATGTCAGTGATACAAACCGATATTTTTAAAAACCAACATTTTAGTAATACCATTATGAATTTGAGTCATTAATCTAAATCAAATATAATATGATGTAATTATGAATAACGTTATAATACAAAGAATATTTTATTCATTTATCCGACCAATATTTATTCGTTCTTGATAATTAAAATAATTATCGCCATAATAATACTTAATTATCAAAAACGTGTCATATTGTACGACAGGATATTTCTTAAGAAAATTCGAAAACATTGCATGAAGAATCTACAATATATTGTTTTGAAAATTGCAGTGATGTTTTTTTATTCTGGAACCGTTGGAGTAAACAATTATAATAAACAATTATAAATATAGCAGACTAACAGCTAGCATAGCCACACCGCCACCCGCGCCCGAGTTCGCAAGCTCTTACCACTAGCACCCCGCACGGCCCGCGTGCAGTCTGTGTCACTCATACATACCTATACCACGCAGCGCGCGCTTTTTCAGTATCTCTGTATCACGTAAAACTTCTTTGAAAATTGTAGCCTAATATGTTATACTATACCTGTACTTCAATCTCCGGACATAGATACCTGTTGCCGTCGAGCTATTTGATTAAACTAATAATTACAAAACGTAACCTATTTAAGCCTGATTCTGCTGCTTGATTCATAACTATCAATAATTATAAAAATAGTAATGATTATTAGTATTATTTAAAATCGCTGTAGACGTTAATGCCGCCCATTAATCTAGGTACCGGATTTGTTATTATCTTTGTACTCTTGTATTTTTAGTATTTATTAAAGTTATATTGTAATCTATTGTAATTTTACTATTTCACTATTATTATCCAGTCAGTTTCTTTTCGTAATATTCTAATGGCTTTTATCCATTATTTATCGTTATCTTTACGTATTTCGTCTGCGGATATCCTATAGTATCAAAAAAGTAATTATCGATTAGTCGAAATCTCCCATAATTATGGGGAAACAAAATCATGTTTCACCTGGTATCACCAAATGTAAAATTATTTACTTTTAAAATCATGATTTTTTATGTGATAGTTTCAATTAATACGAATAGTGTAAACCGTATTTACTTGTGGAAATAAATTCCAGAAGCTTTATGAAGAAATTGGGAACGGGATTAAAAGGTTTTGACTACACATTTCCCCATTTTTAATTTTTTAAATAATATTTTGACGTCTGATATATTCAACCATTTTGTTTTATCGCGACTAAGGCCGGTCGGCGCGCTTCGCCGGCGTACGCCGGCAGTTGGCTGACGTCGTCATAGACAACAATCTTCAGTTCTCGTGTATTATACTTCAATGGTATAAACTATCAATATTTTAAATAAAACTCTATCTAAAACTCTGTGGTAACGATCATTCGTCGCCCATCACTAATCGGCATGCCCATAAAGTATGACATTGACAGGTATTGTCTGTACTATTAAGAAATTAAGGACTTCATAGGCGTGATTTTTCTGACAGCTGTCACAGAGATCAAATTAAATTTTATAGAGTATATTATTTATCTGATCTTTAGACATCTACAAGCTTCAGACAAATTGATTGACAGGAAATGACAAAGTTTTCGTGTCGGCAGCTTGTTTGTCACGTGCTTCCATCTACTTGGCATTTTTTTCTTTATGCGTGCTTCACAACTTCTGTCTTACCCTGGTCACATTATTTATTTATTAAGATTATAACGCTGTATTTGAAAGGAAAAAAGTAGAGAAAAATGTTTCTCTACTTTTTTTACTTATTCGTTTGGTCATTATTGTTTTCATGCGCTTTAGGTCGCTGTGTACGTGTAGGACCAAAAACAAAGATCAAAGTATAGGTATATTAGATATTAATTATAGTGCCTGCAGTCAGCTTATTACTTGTATTGAAAATAGTTTCTAATGTAGCAATATTATATTGCTATAAAAATACACTCAATTCTGATGGTCGTAAATAGCTATTACTACTGTTAATTTGATAGAACTATTACAACAGTCGTTAGTCATGATTCTTTTGATGATTGTTTTAGTTACCAGTTCAGAAAAAAAAACGATGTTTTATTTGATGACATAAGCTGTAATAAAATAAAAGGAATCGTGCATATTTCTTATTGTGTGAACATTGAAACCAGTCAAAGGACAACCTTCCGACGCCCAGTGTTAACCACTTATCAATAAATTTCCAGCCCATGGTATCTCCGACAGCATAGTTTCAATTTTGCCGTCATTCCATCTCTTGGGAGGAAGTTTAGTCAAGAAGCCATTAGTTTGGCCCCGAGGGAGGCTCGTGTCGAGGCGCAGGTTAGGTGGCAGTTAGTACATGGAAGGTTGAATGGTTCTCACCCCGTCGGAGGCCCATTGTGCGCCGCTCCGATGAAGGAGGACTAGAGATGGAATGTCGAACTTAAAGATATTTCAACGTCGATCTTATTGGATTGGCAGTTTTAATACTGGTTGGTAAAATTTGTACCGCTCAAAATGTATCTTGACTTGTGTAGCAGATGGGATGATAACTACGTCGAAAATAAAACTTTAAAATATGAACACTAAAACTTGGGATTTATTTCCGATCCGTCAAGTTGCAGTTAACAAAAATATTACGCAGGCAACGCGCGTCGTGCGCGTGGAGGAGCGCAGCGACGACTGATGTACTCCCACCTATGGGCTTGCAAATCGGTCTCCACGCGCACTTCGCCTGTTACCTTTGACAAATAAAAACTAAGAAAATTATCACTCTTTTTACAGTCGGTTAAGATCAGTCGCGCGCGTCGATCTTTTACAACTTGCTTACGCAGTTTTTTGTTTTATTAATGATCGACCAATTTGATTGCCTCATGCAGTTTTGTGTGAGCATAGTATGACATGCATATATAATTATACATATGTTACATAATACAAAGTGTGGACCGCCCTTAGTATGGGACGCAACTTGCGTCGATACTTTGGCACCGTCACATCTTTCTGAGACTCAGAGTAGAGCTGGAGCGGCGGCGGCCAATTCGGCTGAGCAGCACAAGCGGCGCAAACATGCTAACCTCGGTAGTGGTTACATATGTTAGCCATTGGGAGTTGAGACTTTGGGTCCGTGGGGGCCGGGAGCTCATCTTGTTTTCAAAACTCTTTCTGAGCGTCTGGTGGACGCGACGCGTGACCAAAATGTTGGTGTTTATTTGGCTAAATGTATAAGCATTGCCATTCAGCGTGGCAATGCTGCCAGCATGCTGGGCACGCTGCCAACTGGCAGTGAATTTGAGCATTTGGATAATCTTTAGAACTTCAAGGGTCTGTGGATGATCCAATTGCTTTTTATGTAGTAGTAGTGTAGGTAGTAACTTACATTAGTTTAATTTAAGGTAAAATTATAAAGCACTAAGCCTAAGGTTAAACACTAACTGTTATTACTACTACATATTATTATACTTAACACACAATATCTCTACAACTTTATATTCGTTGTTTTTAATTTTTTTTTCTTTTCCGTTTTCTATTCTGTTATAATTTAATTTTTTAATCTTTTTTTTTCTCACGTAGATATTCAGTTCAGATACTTATAACTAGTACTACTATTCCTATACGATCATCGATGTGAAAGAACAGTCGATATCATCAGTCTTTCGATCACTGACTACGGGCGGCATTTATTGAGTGTGCCGTCCCTTGGTTTGAAACGCTACGTTTGCTTTAACAGTTTCGTCATATCAGAGGCCTTCGAATCTCTGGTAGCTAATTACTCCATTTATACGAAACTAAATACTTAGGTATATGCTAACTAACTTACTAACTAGGTATAATAGATATTAGTGTATAGAGAGAAATGCCCGCTACCAGTGTCTACTCGAGCCAATTGGCGGCCTAGTTGGCCTTTGGAATAATATTATTTAAAATAAATCTATTGAAATGTAAAGATCATTTTATAAGTTTCTATACAAAACTATTTTTGTTTCTCCTTATCCTACGAAGTTAATTCCAGTGCTAGCTACCAGGGCTACATAAATTTAAGTAATACTAATCTCTTCGTCTCCTTCATCTGCGGTACCCGCGGCGGGCGGCGTTTATGACAAACGGGAAAAGGCCGGGCTACGCCGCGCGCCGTCCTCCGCGAGCCAAGTAGAACGACTTTTCGTCTCATTGTCCCGCGCTCAATCCAATCAATGGCAAAGGTGAGCTGAAATCGAGGTAGCAGCTCATTATATCAACGCCAAATCTTTGCAGCACCGCCAGTTCACCTACCCACCCAAACGGTATAAATACAGAAATAAGTCAATAATTACATTTTAGAGTGCTCAATAATAAGTTTAACAATCGAAAGTACTTATTTCATTACAATAATATAAAATTTAATGTGATTTAAAATAAATACAAATAATTAATTATAGACTTACAGAAACACACAAAACCGGCAATGTCATTTTTTGATAAACTACATTAGTATAAATAATATGTAATACTTTCGTAAAATTTTTCGTTTTTTTAACTTCGAACGCCTAGGAACGTACACGGAACTTTGACATATTGTAAGGAGAATCTCTATGTTGTCTATGGAAGTTGCGAATGCTCCATATAAGTTCCGTATATGTTCAAACCGTGCGAGGTTGAAAGATCATGTCCCAGCCGGGCTACGATGCTCAGACGAGTCAGAGTTATGGCGAAGTATATATCTGTCACTTTTTCACAAACCAAAAAGAATTATTTTCGTGGGTTTTCCAGGCCGCATGCTACACGTCCACACTTGCTTAAAATGGACTTTGTTTCTTGATAGTCACTAAAACAAGATAATTTAATACACAAAATTTATTTACATTTCTCCTTACATTGTAATTCTACATAGCTGTATGTATTTGTGTTGAGTTGACATAATGCACTGCAGTGCATTATGTCAACTCAACACGGGACGGGTGGAGGAACTAAGGGTGCACCCTTAGTTCCTCCACCCGTCCGCCGATTCTCTCCGACACAAAAGAACGAGAGATTTATAGAACCGATGAAGCGAAAATTAAAAAGACAAACCATTCGAAGAATTCGTTTTAAAGCGCTTACTGTTAATAAAAACTTGCCGTGAACTGAACGCTCAAGTTAAATATTAAAGACGCGGCGATAATGGCGTAGAACTTAATCCATTCAGACCAGACAACTGTATTATGCATTTAGTAATAATTAGTTGGAAAGTTTTGCAATTTTTCTGAAGATGTGCCAAGAGAGAGGGGAGTTAATGTTATTGCGTGTCGCCGCAGTGTGGTGAACTCTCGACCTTTCGACGACGATTTCAATTTATTGGAACAGGTACGTGTGCCATTTGGATGCTAGTCTTTTTAAAACATCGATGTTAGGGTATCTGCAGTTGATATATTAGCTCTTTTGTCTTCTTAAAGTTGCGAGCAATCTGTAAATCTTATAATTTATTACGTTTAAGGTCTGTTTTCGTTTGTTTTAATCAAAATCTGCTACGAAATACTAAGTCGCGTCTGTTTGTAAGTTTTTCAATATTGAAAAAATACAATATTTAAATGAATTGCCTGGTAGGTGTACAGAACCCTCGACACAGATCGATCGTACCTACGAGTATGTTCCGCGAACGAAACATTAGCGCGTTTTAGGCATGATCAACGCCATCTAGTGATAAGTGGTCGAACTACAAAAAATAAATATTCGAACCATTTGAACCTTAACAATAGGTATATATTCAGCAGTGAACTATAAAAGGCCAGGCTAGGCTAGTCCTACTAATATTATAAACGCAAAAGTTTGTGAGGATGGATGGATGGATGTTCGTTACTCTTTCACGCAAAAACTACTAAACGGATTGAGATTAAACTTTGCAATAATATAGCTTATATATCAGAATAACACATAGGCTATAAACTATAATGATATTGCGTCAAAAATCAAAATATCATGCGAACGAAGCCGCGGGTAAAAACTAGTACTTTATAGTTCTTACGTGTAGACTATAGACAATTCAGTTTGATTTAGTTAATGTTATGCAATTCTAACAGAACTAATGATGTGGCCAGTTACATACGGAAGACACGTTGGTTTATTTTATAATGCGTAGAGTAAAGTTGACACAAACCATAAAATCCATCCAGGAAGTTATTAAGTTCAGTTACAAATTACAAAGGTAAAACCTTTTTGCGACGCATACCATCAGGAGCTATAGTTGACCAATCTCCTTTTATTACACTGATAAATCGGAGTACAAATTGAATTAAACCCCGGAAGCGGCCCGAAGTTACTGGCTAAGAAACGTAATATCTGATTTCACAGACCAGTATCCCGGTATTTTTAGGTGAATAAACACGGTATCGCGGCTGAAAAACCCGGATATCCGGTGCCCTCCGGGCGCGCGTCCGGCCCCCACCAATTTAGGAAATCCGTATTACATACTCGCCGCTACGTGTGCGCCCGTGCGGCCCCGTGCGGCCCGGTGCGGCCCGGCGCGGGGCATAGTGCGGCCCGCCCGCGGGGTGTGCGTAGATAGATGGGGTATTTCTAAGCCTCACAAAGCTATCTACTTTGGATAAGGGTGGATAACTCAAACTTATCTAAATTGTATAGAATGAAGTCGGCATTCCCATGTGCCGCTACGGAGCATTAGCTTAAATTAAATATTATAAACTAGAAAAAACGGATGGTCAGTAATCAGGATGGAAGTTAGGGCAAGCGCCCTTAATACCGCACGTAAAGAAACCAGGCCATAATATAGGTATTTTTCTAGAGTTCTACTGGTAATTATCCTATATAAGACAATCACTTTCTCTTGATACAAGTATCTGTTCTCTATTCTAATAATATTTAGATGGTCTGATTTCGAAGAACTCGTTATCTTGAATACCTCAAAATTAAATAAATTCGCCGAAGGGACAGCGGCTAAAACTTATCCGTAAAAAATCTCTACGAGCAACAATTCTCAAAAATACAGTAAGTAACTTTAGTAAGTAACATTCCGATGAATAAAGTATAAGTAAAAGAGTCGTAAGTTAAATAATAAAAAAAGCAAAGCCGCGGGGTTGTCTAGCCTAAAGCAAGTTTAGCAAGCAAGTTTTTGTATTATCCTACGCATAGCCAAAACCTGTTATGGCGAACTTAGAGAATAATTTAATGAATTTCCTAAGTACGGCAAAGAAAGGCGAAGTATTCCAAAGTAGTTAGGAGTTCCGTCGGTTACAAATATTTTAAGCAGCTTCTTGGGAATTGCTTTCAACTTCCACTGTGTTGTAAAACAGTGTTGCCAACTGTAGTCTTTAAAATACCCGAGAGAATTCATCCGCCATTATTTAAAGATGAAAACGTTTATTTGATAGGGACAAGGATAAATATTTACGGAAAATTTAAACTTCGGAATTTTATTCTTTTCGTCTTTAACACTGTAATCATAAAGATAATTTTATTTATTTGATAGGCTTGTAGAGCCGTAGTCGACACGTATTTATTCTACTAGTAATTATTTTAATAGAAGAGATGATGTAAAAATATATCATGCTTTCAATATAACTTGGTACGGTATTTAATTATTTACTATATTTGTTTTGCAAAATGATTTTCCTATTGTTTTCTTTCGAAAATCAAATATAAATTTTCTTTTGGATCTTGTTATCGTTTGACAATACTTGTAAAATATGGCGGCATGATGGCGGCCTTGAACAAAAATCAAATTAGAAAATAAGAAATTCTATTGCAATTAAGTATTAATTCCGTTGTTTTTTTCTGTGAATATTTTAACCATACTTTAAAGCTTTTTTGGGCTAGTGTACAAAGTCTTAGCCCACTTACCAATATCTTCTTTCCTGTAAATGACTGGCTCAATATTTACTTCACTCAAGAAGTCGACAGGTGACCCGCTGGATATAATACGATCACGATCGATATTATTTGAATATTATAAGGGAGGTCTATGTCCAACAGTGGACGTTCTGAGGTTGAAGTGATGGTTTGTGATTGGGTTGTTATGGGTCGGAGTTATACAAAAAGTCGCTAAAGTTCTTAAAGTCGGTTTATGGACGATATATTGACGTGAAAACGTCATAAAATCATTGACATAAAATCAATTTATAAAACGTTATCACGTCAAAAAATATCTATGATCTGTGTAAAAATATACCATAGAGGAATTTAGACTTCTAGACTAGTTCGTCGTTTGTTTCCCATGTCGTTTGAGTTTACGGTTTTTTACCTATATTTGAGTAGTCCCAACGCTATGCGGTAACACATTTAAGTAGCATTATAACTTATTAGAAGAGCTCGCTATCTCAGCGGTCAATTTATTAAATTTAAGACGCAGAGTAAATAATACTGTTACTTATTTGGTCGCTCTAAAGTTTGTGACTGAATGAGAGCAATAAATATTCAATTTTATATGTTTATAGTTACTCGTATTACGAATTTGGCTTCGTCTAGGATGTTCGCAGAAGCTGATGTTGGAAGTTCTCGAGTGCAGCTCACATACCAGAGGGGAAAGTCCAGGTTCAACTGAAACTACAGCTTTTTCTAACAGACTAAAGGACTCAGAAAGCGCAATATTCTAACTACAAGGTACACAGTTGACGTCATTAAGATTATAGGATCGCGCTCTGGACACAACCTGCTTCTGACCAGTCTTGACAAAGATCTATAGGGTGGGCTCATTTCCTTACAGTGGATGTGTCTTACAGCTACCTCAAAGAGGTAGATCGCGTTCTAAATATTTCATTATTCAAGGTACTATAAGCTTTATCCGTAAGCTAAGTAGTAATTATTATCTAATCCATGCCGTAGGTACATTCGGTACACGTAACCTAGCCATAATACAGCTTCCAGACTACACAAAGTCTAGACAACACAAATCGTTATCCAATAACTCTAACCTACATCTGTCTGGGAATTTTAACGAAATCTGAATACCAACGTAAACGTTAAAATGCAACGTTTTCTGTATTATTTATCGGAAAATAAGCGCATATTTATTGGAAAATAAACGTATCATAACTTTCCGCGATAAATTCCTGTAGATTTTCGCGGAAAATATTTTTCTCAGACGTTATTAAGTGAAGATACACATTGAGCAATATTCTTTTTATAATATTACGATTTATATAAATCAATGAACTGTAATAATATGTAGGTTTTGATTTCGTGCGCCTCACTGAGTAAGAGGATGATTATTTCCAAGATAATATTATTTGTTTTTGATATGTTTTTGTACTCTGAGGGCAGAAGGGCGTCATTTGAAATATGTCGTAGCTTTGATAAGTGGAGCGACTCTCGAGGCTGGTCACGGCTGGGCGCGCATCGAGGGGGCTCGAGGGGCCTCGAGGCTGAGACGTCAGGCCCCGGGGCCCTCGACTAACGCTTCAGATCTTCGGTGACGCCCTCATTTGTGTCCTGAAACGAAAATAACCAACAAGCTCGTAGCGTGACCAAGAATGCGTGCACCTTTGTTCTTTTATGACAGCGCTCAGTTAAAAAAATCTTAGGAATCACTCCTACCAGAATACTTGACTTGAATTGAAAATTATTTTGAATTGTGTTATCGTTACATACATCGTTATCGTTAGGGTCTCGAAAGTCTAAACTGAAAACTTACTTATTGGAGCATGCTTAAAAACTTACTGCAAGAGAAAAAATAACCTATGCACGCCTACGCCTCGAACAATTTACAAAAAGACATTTTGGAAATATGTTACATCTGGTAAGTACCTGTGTAAAAAAATTTAGAACATACAAATATAAAATAAGCTATGTAAAGTACATAGACAAGTTCGTATATAATTTGTAAGTATGATGTATGGCAGTACTCAGTTGTAAATACGACCTGCGATCACCCAACCAAAAAATAACCGTGCCGAATGTTGTGTAACTTCGGTGATTACTTAGAAACACCTAGTCAAACGTTGCTATGAGCGCTAATAAAGTTAATATTCAAAAACTAGCCCAAATTTTATTCCCATCGAGTCTGGTATATAGAGAGTTTAGGCGTAATACAAGATCTGTTGATAATTCTATTAATATGAGTAGTAGGTACGTTTGTAATGACGAGTGGCGGCACGTGCCACGTCTTAGATGAATCCTCCCTGAAACCCTTGGCTGGGCTTAGGTTACCTATTATGGAACTAACGAGCTTCTCGGATTCTCTCTGCCGGCTAAATGGATACAACGTCTCCGTTGTCTTACGCCGGAGGTACCTACATGTCTCTCAAATAGACAGGAATAGTGATACAGATATAGAGTAAGCCGTGGTGGTGTAGTTGTAGTGACACTTGCCTTACAATCGGTTTCAAACCCCGGCCCGATCCCGTACCAATGAGTTCTTTGGAATTTATATGCGGAATTTCACACCACTGGTTTTTTCGGTAAAGAAAAATATCGTGAGGCAACCTGCATAAGTCCGTATAAGAAATTCGATGGCGTATTTGAAATCATTGACCCGCACTGGGCCACCGTGGTAGATATAGCGCAATCATTCTTCTTGGGTAGGCCAGCGTCCTGCAGTGGAATATCAAAAAGGCTGGTACAGTACAGTAATATAGATGTACATATTACCTATAGACGCAATAATGAAGCATCTCTACATACATGATCAAGGTCAATGGCCGATACGTATCAGCTAACATATCGTAGAACGTTCTTCGAAACAGTGGATACTTATCCTCATCCTTACTATCCTACTAATATTATAAACGCGAAAGTTTGTGAGTTTGTGAAGATGGATGGATGGATGGATGGATGCATGGATGGATGGATGTTTGTTACTCTTTCACGCAAAAACTACTGAACGGATTGAGATTAAACTTTGCAATAATATAGCTTATATATCAGAATAACACATAGGCTATAAATTATAATGATATTGCGTAAATTGTTCATAATATTACGATAAGTGTTAAGAAAGATCTGAGAACTTTGAGAAGCAACTGAGAAGCTATTTAGAGTGCGCTTCAAGAAATGTCAAAAAAATCAACTGTCGAATCGAACAACCGTCAAATCGTTTTTGATTTTTTATTTTTTATTTTCCACCTCCTTTATTAAGGGTGGTAAGGTAAGCTCTCGGGTTAGAAAGACGGAACGTGACATAGTCTACTTTTTATTCCAGATAAATAAAGGGTTCCCATAGATCCCAAGATAGTACAAAAATCAAAATATCATATGGGCGAAGCTGCGGGTAAAAACTAGTAATATAATAAATCCGAAAGTGTATTTATTGGCTTGTTCCTCTTTCACGCAGCAACGCAGCAATGGATTGACTTGATTTTTGGCATGAACATAGTTTGAAAGACAGAAAGTGACATAGGCTACTTCATAACATAGTATAAAACAATACCGCCATTTTTGTGTGTCTGTCTGTGTATTCTGTATGTTTATGAAGTGGCTTGTTGAAAAGGCATTCTACAGTTTTGACGAAATTAATAAGATTAAAATTATATAATTGTGCTATTAAACACATAAGTGTGTTTTACATTTTGTATTTATTGCTGTATTGTTAATATTGTTATTCTTTATTTTGATTATTTTTTGTGACATGTAATATTATTATGAATAAATGACTATGACTATTCGCTTATATCTTCCAAAACTAGACATCAGATTGCATGCGGTTTTCACTATCTTTTAGAATATTTCTTCCGGAAGGTTCATAGTTACTACTCATCCGTAACCAGGCGAAGCCAGGACAGGCGTCTAGTTTTATTTATATTTAAATTGTAAGTCATGCCCAGCTATGGATGTCTATAACTGAAACGATGATGATACTTCTAAGAACAGTACATATTACTCGCAATATTTGTGCTGTCTTTGACATTCTACTCGTATGTATCATACAGTAAATTTATATAAGTATAATAAGATGGCTTCCCCGTTTACCTTGCTATCCGTAACGTTAATTTATTTTGCATAATAGAAGTCAGCTAGATCCCGTAGGGTGTCCACGGCAAACTGTTTTAGTGGAATAATATATTTACTAACTAAAACAAAGTTCATAGTACCCACACATTTACGAGCATTTAAACTGAGAAACGAAAAGTATAAGTAAGTTCGTATAGGCCGGGTGGCTAGCCCTGGTGTCAGAGTTTTTAAGCCGCCTGAAGACCTCTGACACGGCTAAACGGTTAAAACAACCTGGGCCTACAATTTAACTGTCAGCCGAGCCACGGTAGCGCTCAGTTGCAAATGCCACCCGCGGTCACTCATCCGAAGACTGACAATGCTGAACGTTGCTTAACTTCAATGATCGATACCGAACACCCAGTCAAACTACGCTATAAGCGCTACGATTATAGGTAGCAGTATACGATACATATATAGGTAATATTTAAAGAAAGCAAAGATGCTATTTTTTGTGTTTGTATATATATCAGCTTATTTCTTCCAAACTACACAACAGATTGCAATGCGTTTTGTCCTATATTTTAGGGTGTTTTGATATAAACATTTTGAGTTATAATTCAATTATACCTGAGCAAACTTAAGACAGGCAGCAAGTAAACTATATATTTAACTATATAGATACCTAAAACATGAATGAGTTAGGTGATTGTTTCCATTTCTAATGATACTAAAATGAAACGAGTGCAATGATTTATCGTTCAAGGATTCATACTAGGATGCTGCGTTGTCTTAACTAAAATGTGTTCAACACATTTTTATCATCAGCATAGTCAGCTGGCCTTAGCAAACTACAAGTCACAACCTTCGTACCTCTTTTGTCATACCTTCTGTTATGGTTTTTTTTTTAAATTTCGTATAGTTCGTTTCGTTTTATTTTTATTTTGCGTTTGACTACATACTGCCTGATATTAAGCAGTTAATATGCGGTTTAGCACGCTTACCTAGAAGATACCTATTTACTCGGGATTTGAAGACACCCACGTTCTGCTTTAGCAGGAAGACAGACCCAGGCATCAGGCAGTGTTCCACATTCTGGCTGTTCGTGAGGAATGTGGATTCGAAACGCTTGGTTCTAACGCGCGGAATGTGCACAATAAAAGAATCGCGTTTTGGTCACATCTGTCTAGCCGTACGATAGGGGCAGGTGGGACCAGATAGTGAAATTCTTGGTTCAAAATCATCCAGGTGCTGCGCAATTTTTTTTTTTACGAAAAAGAAAATAGCTGTAAAGTCATGTGGTTACTGTAGCACTACTAACAAGTTCCAAAACTCGCACAGATATACTATATACATGTACTTATACTTACCTTAATATACTTACACTCGTATCCGCTAGCTGGCAGTTTTCGCAGCGCGCGCGCTTAACTCCAACTTGATTACTTATGCATAACTTTGATCTCAAGTTCCAAACTAACCCTGTGAAAACACGGCTTGCTTATTTTAGTTCTCATAACGCGCCTTTATTCGAATAAACTTACGCTTTTGGCGAAAGAAGAGCTCCTTTGAAAGCTGACGTGAATTCAGAAATAGGAACTCGAGTTTAAGTTGGAAGTAAGGGGCTGGAGTTTTGAATCCACTCGAGTGTGAGTGAGCGTTGTGTTACGCTTTATGAATGTTCTGTTTAGTTATTAATGGGTGTATTATTACGATTTGGTGGAATGACGTGGAGCGACAGTGGTTTTGTTAACTTAGGTTTGAATGGTGAACAAATACAATTATCAATTTCAGATGGAGCGGGAAGGCAACTAATATCGGCTAAAGATAGAATAATTTGCATTTTTCGCAAAAATGGCATGACTGACTTCAACTGTGTACAGAATTCGCGAAAAATTCGAACGGATCGATGTAGCATTTTTCACGTTATTGTTGATTTATTAAAAACTAGCTGCCCGTCCCGGCTTTGCCCGGGTATGATTGGCTATACATATACTTACCACGTAATGTAGGTATGCGCCACACACATGCTAGACATACCGGATGAACCATTATGATGAGTTAAAACCTACCCAAATCGCGAGAGTTTCCGTAGTCTTAAACTGTTCGAAGTTTATGAAAAAGAGATAGTAGGTATTGGCATATCTAAATAAAAGTGAGTTCGTATGTGTGGGTGGCTGTACATAATATATAGCCCTGATTTCAGAAAATGACAATGATGAGAATGAAAGCGACGTTAAAATATTACAGACCCACAGTCTATACATTCTACCCATGTAAGTTAGTTTCTTGATCTTGTCTTCACCCGAGAACTTTGAAAAACATTGGACATCAGTTCTACTTCTACGAATTGTGTGCCCTACCTAAGGCCTCTTCAACTTGCTAACCCAAAGAGCTGTGATGGAAAGAATCGAAGCGCTGGCATCCAACGTGTTCCGGACGTCACGACCAGATCTTAGATTCACGTGAAGACCTTCGCTACACTTGCCAATACATTGTCTACATTCGAGAACTTTAAGGTCGACAATTCGTTTCACATACTATGTGTAGGGGCGTAGCTACCGCAGTATCAGCCGTGTCAATAATACGGGGCTCCCGGGCTACAGGGCCTTTAACGTGTGTAAGCAAAACCTAGTAAAATGTTATCCACAATGTCACTTAATCTCGTGCTTCCCGAAAAAAAATCATCTCTTTTTTCCCGGGTTAAGCATTCTTCCAAAAGTTGTCCTAAGAGGCAGAAATTTTATAACAACTGAAATCGTCTTCAGCTAGACTTGCTTAGCTGAAATAGGTAATTATATTCTATTCATTATCAATTATCAATTTCCTGGAAAAAAAGGCAAGAAAGTTGTATATTTCATTTGAATTGTTTGGCTAGCTCAATTTCTATGAGGAAGTGACAACTTATAAATAACCGTCTTACCACTAAAGTTTTACGCAGGCTTTAGACAACGTTTAACAGTACAAATTGTACGGCTAAACAGTGTTTAAATCTTTTGCGGTAAGGCGGTATATATTTATTTCAATTTAATGCAAGCATATTTGTTTCTTTTGTGAGAAATGAGTGATTTGGGCTCTCCAACTATGTTTGATTCTGGGCTCCTCCAAGGCACGCTACGCCACTGCATACCTATTTACTACCAATAAAACATAAATCGACACACTAATGGCGGAGATATATAACTTTGGTGGTCTAGTGGTAGTAACGCCTGTCCTACAATCGTGAGGTGGTGGGTTCAAATCCCGATCCTGTATCAATGATTTTCTTTGGAACTTATGTACGGAATTTCAAATCATTGGCTTTTCGGCGAAGGAAAATATTGTGTGGCAATCTACACCAACCCACACTGGGCCCTGGCACTGGTGGTGGATATGGCCCAAGCACCCTTCTCAATTCTCAATGACCCGTTTCCTCGAATCTCGACGTTATGTCACCTAATAAGTGCCTGTAACCGAGCACTTTGGCATCGCGCGGCGTTGTAGTCGGCTTGGAATCGCCTTACGACTAACTAAAAAGCCTGCCCACGACGTAGCTTGGGCAGGATTTTGGCTCGGACACTTTTTTTCACGATTGTGGCTCTATAGATATTTGCTCGAAGTGAATTTTGTATTATGTACATTGTACAAAGTACATGAATCGCCAAGCGGAGTGAGCGGCGAAACGAAACTTTTATAATACTTACATTTTTGAACTCGTGATATCTTTGTAATAAAATGTCTGAATTAAATAATTTAAAAAGTTGCATAAAGCTATTGAAACAGTCTTGAATATGAAATTATTTATTTTGATAAGGATTAATACCAAGATACAAATTAAGATCCTTTTCCTGCGACGGTATTGCAATTAATTTTTAAGAATAAAAGAACAGTTATTACGGCTCAACTATAATAGTTAGATATATGCTGTCGCGACATTTTTTGTAAATTATGGTGTGTTCTATAAAGTCGTAGTACATTATTTTATTCCATCATCAATAGTTTTCGCAACGCACGCGACGTAAGGAATTTTTCAGGTCTTTTTTTACACCTTATGTTACATTATTGGAGTTTTAGTAAGGATCCCTAATTTTTTTTAAATATAATATAGCCTATGTTACTCGGGGATAATGTAGCTTTCCAAAGGTGAAAGAATTTTTGAAATCGGTCCAGTAGTTTCGGAGCCTATTCATTACAAACAAACAAACAAACAAACAAACAAACAAATCTTTCCTCTTTATAATATTATTAGTATTAGTATATTAGTATTAGTATTAGTATTAGTATTAGTATTAGTATAGATGTAGCTGAGAATTGGGAGAGAATCATGGAGAGAGACACGACACAGAGCACGTGCCTCGAGCGAGGTCGAGGCCCCATTTTGGCTTGGTTTTTTTAATTGACAGTTTTTGCGCATTATTGGCGGGTGAGCTAGCGATCGAGTTGGATCGCTGTTAAGTGAATAAGTAAGATCGGTGCCCGAACTCGCTGCTCGGTCTTAATTGTTGATTTCCTACCTGTACTATAGTGAATTTGCCAGAACTGAAGTGTAAAACATAAAATGAATGGTGTGAACTTGTGATATAGTGTTTTGTGCTCGCATTTACCCTGATGACGCCCACTTAGCCCGCGACTACTAATGACGATGTCAGCGGGATCAATGTTTTTCCGACATATATATACGCGTCGAATTGAGTACGTTCTCCGGTCCGTCGGTCAAAAATGGATAATCGGCTACAATAAGTTGACGTTGTTAGGCTACATTTACGAAGTACACATGTTGTGCTAGGTATTTTTATAAGACCACAGAATCACGCAGAATACAAGCTGCTACAATTTACTAATACTTCACCTAATAAGTACTAATGCAAAATCCGTGTGATTGTGTGATGCGTGTAGAAGTCTATTTGAGAGAGGCTTTTATATAAAAGACGCGATGATTGTAACATCTGAAATGATGATGATGATAATACGACACTAAATTGAGTTCAACCTGGCTCTGGTACCAGAGTTTTTAAACCAAATTATTTAGTCCATCAAATTACGTGAAAAAAGAAGTTAAAATAAGCTTTCATTTAGCATATCTATCAAATGTGCAATTTCTCTATAATAATAAATAATAATAAATATTTTGGGACATCTTACACACTGCCTCTGACCCCAAACTAAGCAAAGCTTGTGATATGGCTGCCAGAGACTGATATACTACATATACTTATTTTTAAATACATACTTATATAGATAGTAACTAAATAACACCCAGACACAGAGCAAACACTTATGTTCATCACACAAATATTTGCCCTGGTGGGGATCGAACCCACGCCTCTTTGATCCAGAAGTTAGGGTCACTAACCACTGAGCCACCGAGGCAGTCATATACTCTGACAATCCAGCTAACAAGCTTCCATTCCTCGTAACTCCCAAAGTGATGACGATAGAAACTTTACAGTGTGTACGGAGCTGCACACGCCATCATATTTTATGGCTATGTAAACTGTATAGAGCAAGGTTTCCCAAACTATGGGTCGAGACTTCGCGAGCCAGTGGTGGGTCGCGAGCGAATGTTGAAACATTAAAATTAAATACCAAATATATATATATATATATATATATATATATATATATATATATATATATATATATAAATACGAATGCAAATGTCATAACAAAAGAAACAATTTCAACCTTTACATTAAAATAACTATATGTAGTGAAATATTTATGTAGTGATATAGTTGAAAAGTATTTCATTAATAACTGTTAAATTTCTTAGAAGTGGGTCCCGGGCTTGTAAATTTAGCAGAATTTTTAACTTTGGGAACCGTTGGGATAAAGAACATTTTTCACTTTACGCCAGGCGTATTTATTCTAATGACTAAGGTTATAAAGAATATTTGACGCCTTTTGATATCTACCTATCAGTCTATCTATCAGCCGTAGGACGTACGCTGCTGGTCTGCTAGACCTCCCCCATGGATTTCCAATAAGGCCGGTAGGAAGCGGCCTGCATCCAGCGTGTTCCTGCGATTTTTATTATATCGTCAGTTCAACTAGTCGGTGGGAATCCTACGCTGCGCTTGCTGGTCCGTGGTCTCCATTCGTGAACTTTACGGCCCCATCGACCATCCGTTCTTCGAACTATGTGTCCTGCCTATTGCCACTTTAATTTGCTAGTCCGCTGGGCTGTGGTTGTTAACTTTGGTTCGTCTGCGGATCTCCTCATTTCTGATTCTTATTCGATTCCGCAGAGAAACACCGAGCACAGCCCTCTCCATAGCACGTGGGCTGTCTCGAGCTTATTCATTAGGCCCACCTTTGTATATTTATCTCTTAACAGATACATCCGAACCGATTGTATTTTACCTGGATAATGAAAAAAAAATCTATTTTTTAAAATATAAAAATGAATGTTTGTCTGTATGTCCTTTATAGAATCGTAAACTATGCATTTGATCATCTGATGATATTTAGCAAAATGATTGTGCATGAGCCAAAGAAAGTTTCTGAGTTGGTGAAACGAAGTTCGCCGGGTCAGCTAGCTTACAATAAAAATGAATGATTGAATTTAATTTTAAGATTTTATATGGAAATCGAATTTAATTACTAATCTTATCGGTAATATGCCTGTTTTCGAAGCTGGACCCTGGCTTCAATTTCATGTGTTAGTTGCTGATGTCTTTTCTATCCATGTGTCCCGCGTAACACATAGTCATGAAAACATAGTAGAGTACAATAAGATATTATTACGAAAAGTTATATCTTGAATAGTGATCAATAATACCACAAATAATCCAGCTATATTTGCCAACCACTAAAACTAGACTACGACCAGCCTATCCGACGTGGATTGCGTGATTGTTTACGTACTAAGCTCGGTTCGTAGCGCCCTTAGCGAAGTGCTACGCAAACATTGTTTAGGCGGAACCACGAACGACGTGGACAGCCTAGGCCAAGGGAGGGGCTGCAAAAACGCTTACTACGCGCTTTAGGCCTTTCTTACACGGGCAGCTCTGCCAAGGAAGTTGACACTGGAAGTTGTCCACTGCGAACCTATTGGCACCTGTTCACACTGGCAGCATAGCTTAAGTTGGATCGATTTCAGTTATTTCGTCGATGACATATACATGAGTCAACTTTATCGAAAATTGTATTGATAACGACCAAAGGATCTACACAGAAAGTCATATATCGCAGTTTCGTCAAATTACGTCGTGCGTGGCAACTATTATGGAAACTTTGTGATTATAGTTTTAGCGGCATTAAGAACCGGTTTTATTTTGTTCTCGTGTAAGAAGGGCCTTACTCCGCAAATTCGGTCGCGGTAGCTAGCCTAGGCCCTGACTGCGAGCGCTGGCGAGCTGTTTGAACAAAAACCGGTTTGCGGAGATTCATAGTCAAGTTCAGCGTTTTGAATATCTTCGTCGCGTCTTGCTAAAATCTCCTTTCCAGATATTCGAGCCATTCGGAAATGAACAACGGCACTCGAACGAATAAAATATGGGCCTTTATTTCCATTCTTATCGGCTGCCGTCGCCGCCACCCCTAAACACTCTTTAATACGTCTGAGGCTGGGTTTTCGGTTTTCTCAAAGTGAAATTTATGTGACTCCCGCCATATGCACGAGTACGTATGAGAATATTCAAAGTTCACGGCGTCTGGCGGCGAGCGTGAGAAACGGCCTATTTATAGCGTTATTATAAAACCGAGAGCCTCTCGGGGGCCATTGAACGGCCATCGGAGGCAATTTATAAAATGTATTGTGGAGTGTCGACGGGCAAGAGGCTGAGCACCGCAGCCTGGAGGGGGGCACTTACCCCCGCCCGGGGCAGCCTTTTATTACATAAGCAAGTTCGTGTTCCATAACTCCTTTAACAACCTTTTTACAGCCAGGAAATAAGCTTTTACAACGAACAATTACCATTCTCTCGAATAATGCGTGTCGATGCAAACAAGTATGGCGGTTTACGAGGCGCAGAGTCCGGAGAAATTATGAGTCGTAGAGATCAGCGAATAAAAACTGTTATGGCGCTGTCACTGTTCCGGTTCACACTCAGAGAACCTGCAAATTATTAGCATTCATTTAACCGTGAGACTTGCACTACGGATACAATCGTGTCTTTTGTAAATATCCAAATAGATCTAGATATCTCTTCTAAGACATCTGTAGTGTAGATTCAAAGCTGTACCTGTAACTACTTCAGTCAGTTAGACAGTTAGTTTAGTCAGTTAGACTTACAAATCAGATTTAGTGTATGTTAACTGCTGACAATTAAAAACCATGACATGAACGATACCTACCATTAAAAAGTAGCTTGTGCAAATACTTCCCTCTAAAGGTTATCAATCGTGGGCTGCCTGGGCACGGCCCTGGCCTCAAGCCAAATATGCTTAGTCAAGTAAAAATTCGTTCCTACGCATCATTAATCCTATTATTGACATAATTTGTTAACTTTCTTAATAACTCTCGAGTCAAAGTAGCGAAACACGAGAATATTGTTTAATTTCCGAGCTTTTGTACCTTTATTCTCTCCCACGGCTAATTATGTCCTAGCTTTTATTCACCTTTATTTTTATACCTTTTATATTTTATGCATGTTTAAAATATTGTTCTACTTCTTTTGTTTGTGCTTCCTTTTTAGAACAAAACACGCCTTAGAAGAATTTATTACTTTAAAGACATGCTCAATCTACATTTTGCTCACTTTGAATATACAATCAGTAAAATGAAATAGAAAAGGAATTTATAAAGCGATTCTTTTGAAGACGTCCATTATTCACGAACTGGAAAAACATTTTATTTCGAAAGCTCCACTCGAAACAAGAATAACGACTTCGAAAACTACAAATCAAGTTTATGAAGCGTCCGGCGCGAAGTTGCTGGACCTCGTTAAAAGATACTCCGTAATCGGCGCTAAGTGTCGGCTCCGGAGTCCTGGAGAAAGGTCCGGACACACTGAAACAAACATCGCCAAAATTAAGAATAAGCATAATTTTCTTTGTTTGTTTCTATTCAGAGGTTACCTGGCTTCCCGTTCATTGGTTTCCTGGTTTTCCGTTCAGTGGTTGCCTGGTTTTCCGTTCATTGGTTTCCTGGTTTTCCGTTCAGTGGTTCCCTAGTTTTCCGTTCATTGGTTTCCTGGTTGTCCGTACAGTGGTTGTCTGGTTTATTAATAAAGGGTAAATAATAGGTTGCGTGGTAAAGATAAGGACGCGCGGACGTCATTTGTTGCACTAAGATGTACACTTTGTACCGTTTTTTTTGTAATTATTAAAATTAGTGTACACAATAAAGAATTCTGTCTGTCTGTGGCTGTTTATTCAAACAATCCCATTTTAAACTAAGTGGGTACTATTCATTATAACAAAAACGGCACGTAGTAAGTATGCCGCCTGTGGCCATTTGTTGTCAAAATTATTGCACAAATGATAATTATAAACTATGCAACACATCAAATATAGTTTGTTTGAATTAAGATTCTTTAAAAATATGAGTTTAACATTAAATTGTCTAATAAATCATTAAAATTCAAAGAGGCACTAAATTAGTCACAACCGGCACATTAAAAAAATTACTTGTGTTCCTTGAAATAATTTTTAGAAATAAACAGTCATTTACATACGGTTTTCAAAGAACGCCTTAATAAACAAGAAAAAATATTCATGTAGGTGTTTGTACCCATTGCTTCTGTTTGTTCGGCGATATCGGATCCGGTACGGGCGGCCCGGCCCCTAACAGCCGGATCCGGAGGCTGACCGCTGTACAGTTGTTTGACATAGGGTGGGTGGCTCACGCGGTATTTTATTTGCCTATGTCACTCATTTACACAACGCATGTATTTTGAATTATGGTCGGCAAAATGTTAATAACCTTAAGCAGCAAACATTTTGCTATCTATAAGTTTTATTTTATAATTTAAACACTTTCTACCAAAAATGCCTTGCTAAAAACCTGCTGGCTGAAGCTGCCATTTTTGTAAAGTTCTTTATTGATCTGAAAAATACCTAGTTACAAAGTACGTACAAACTAGACACAGTCTTAAAAAAATTGTATGCAACAATATTAAACAAATGACTTTATCAGGCTAACAGCGCGCCTCCGAAAGTCTTTAAAAAACATAGTTTATATTATGAAATGTGTTATATGGAAAACATAAACATAAATACATACAAATAATGAACCTTTTGCACCAGGCTCATTTTTTAAAGAAACATGTAATTGTTATTGTTTTAAGTTTTATATTGTATTTTAAATTAACAAGACACTGGCCGAGTATCGCGAGACGTAGAAGTTGGTCCACCGACAAAAGCCGAGCCCATGAATGAATTTTATTGTATTCATGTTTTTGTAATACATATAGGTGTGAGCAGTAACATCTATCCTTATGTATATATCGTGATAATTATTCTTTTATACTATGAGATTAATCGCGAACTAAAATCACGAGATAAATAAATACTTCGTTATTCCGACGTTTCCACCGAGTTGCGTCGATCGTGGTCACGAGTAGACCGATGAGGTATTCTATCTCGTGATTTTAGTGCGCGATTAGTTCCGTAATATAAAAAATAATGTGTTCAAATCGCGAAAGTTTAAAAACAATATCGTGATAATATTTAATCGTTTTTTTGTGATCGCGGCGATACCGGCTCCGGCATGGGCGGGCCCTAACAGCCGGGACCGGCTGACCACTGATATACAGTTGTTTGGCGTCGGGCGGTCCGTTATTTGCCTATGTCACTCGTTTACACTACGAATGAGTTTTGGACTGTTTGGGTCCCGGAACGAGTTACTAACTCGGACCAGCTGAAACTTTACATATTACACGTGTCATTTTATATTTTATGTACGTATCTATCTAAATGGTGACCCCATGACTAGTTTAGTTGTAGTAGATACGCTCTGTCTCACAGGCGAGAGGTTTGAAACTCGGGTAGGCAGGTAGGCGGCCTTATCGCTTCCAGCGATAAGGCCGCCTTGACATACACTAATAAGTTTTTCATGTATTACAGTTATCTTATAATTTACTGTGTACAATAAAGTGTTTTCTATTCTATTCTTTTTTTATTCTTATTTTATTTTAATTTTATTCTTTGATCCGTTCAGCAATAGTACGCTTCGTTTGACCTACGAGTATGTAGGAACTATGTAGGAACTATCCACCTGACCTGAGCATTTGCTTGACGGAGGTACTGGTCATTGGATTAAGCTCCACGACCCAAAAGTCCTCTCCACGGATCGACACTATTTTTCAAGAATAGTTCGTGAAGCGGTGGAAATCAAAAATCATAACAATTTCAACCGAGAGGATGGATTTAAGTTATCAGAAACGTGGAATCCTTTTGTCAACAAATGTAAATCGCGTAGTGTAGGTAGAAGGACATTATTAGATACCGTCAGTGTTGTGTGTCGTAGTGACAATTTTTCAAGCTCAAGTTGAATTGGCGGTACCAGCTGTTACATCCTCCAGTCTACCCGTGACCACGGTCGATGCAACTCGGCTGAAACGTCGGGATGATGAGGTATTTATTTATCTCGTAATTTTAGTGCGCGTTTAGTCCCGTAGTATATAATAATAATGTGTTCTTATTTATTTTATTTTTTAACAAATGGTAAGTACATAATCTTGCCTTAACTCGATTTAACTAGTAATATTGACAAACTGAGGTATCTTTTTTCATATTTTATAGAAACATACATTTTTGTTTACTAAAAGTTATCAAAATGAAAGAATACTCATATTTTTAGGTTTCAATTATTTTACTATTTACAAAAACCTGCAGTTGAAGTTATCCGAGATATTTGTGATCATTTTCATGTTTTATTTCTTGTAATAATCTTTAATCTTTAAAGGGCTATTCGAATCTCATCTGCAGGCTATAGCTGCAAGCAGCACTTGCAGTAGCTGCACGAAGACGGCTGCGGCTCCACAACTGAGGGGGTAGTCAAGCACTACACGTAAATTGGAACTACAGCTGTTTCGGTATGGTTCTATACAATTTCGTACAGCGCCCTTGGCAGAAACGACGAAGAACTAATCAAAATCTATGGAGCCACACGAGAATGCGACAGTTTAAGTAAACTACGCACAGCCTGGACTAAGGGCTCTGGTTATCTATGTAGTAGGTAGTAGTATGAATTTCTGCAAAAAAGATTCCAAACGCAGGTGCGGCAGCACGTGCTACCGACCCTCGGCTGCGAGAGTTGTTTACCTGTTTAGACAAGTCCGACGTGCCGCCTGTCGCAGCACGTGCAGCCAGCATCGAAATCATTCCCGACTGCGGATACAGGCGGCGGCTGCGTGTCATGCGTGTGCTACCTGCATTCGCGACCTGCACCCGCAGGCTGCAGCCGAGGTTCGAATAGATGTTTAACTTATATTCTTATCTTATAGTTGCGGTTCTTGTACTATTGCTAATGATATGGAAGAATACCGAAATCATTTTCATTTTTTACGTCATTTTCTTTTTATATCGATATAACATTGAGCTTTTTGACGTAATAATGTTTTATAAATCGATGCACTTAAAAACGTAATCCGAAATTACAGACAACCATTTTTTTTAACAAAATGAGATTCTCTGATTAAAAATCATTATAAATATCATTAAGACAATATTGACTAAAATATATGACATCAAATTTTTAAAATATAGCACCATTTTAGCACTCTATACATATCAAACTTGACAATCCTTAATCTTTTGTGTATAAACAAAGGTACTTATAGCTTGAAAATTGTTTTTGTTTTTTCTTATTTTATATTCATTTTTAGCCAAATTGTACATATCTGAACAGTTTTAGAAAGTCATAAATTACATTGGTGATCATAATATTCTTAGAAATAAACTTGGGAGAAAATTAGTGTGTTCGTATACAACACGTCTACTACGTAATATAATTATGTATGATCTGCCGACATCCTTCTTTAATAGCAACTCAAAATATTGTTCTCTCTTTCTAATGCATACAAGGAAAAAGAAACAGCAGTATTTTACGTTGATATTAAAATTTCAATGGTGCCTTTAAAATTGGCCATAATAAATGTTTTACTACAAGGACCGATATGATTTAGCGCAGAATTTTTTGGATGCAACCTGCTTCTAATCAATTTAAATAATAGGAAAGCAGTGGTCATCTACTGTAAATAAGATGGTGGGTTTGAAACAATGATGAATCCGATAGATTTCTATTTAAAATGGACTCTATTGACATGACCGACTTCATCTGTGCTGTGTACAGAATCATTCCATAGTATAAAACAAAGTCGCTTTCCACTGTCTGTCCCTATGTATGATTATATCTTTAAAACTACGCAACGGATTTTGATGCAGTTTGTTTTAATAGATAGAGTAATTCAAGACAAATGTTTATATGTTGTTATAGCGAAGAAACACATGCACCCTCACGCATACATATCGCGCACACGCAGACGAGCCCTTACTGTTTTACTGAA
The DNA here is from genome assembly GCA_949316475.1 of Hypomecis punctinalis. Taxonomy (NCBI): domain Eukaryota; kingdom Metazoa; phylum Arthropoda; class Insecta; order Lepidoptera; family Geometridae; genus Hypomecis; species Hypomecis punctinalis. Next base: position 23,124,605 of record OX438813.1, read on the forward strand.
TATGCACATAGCCATTCATTCCTCAGTACCAAACTGTGCCTAAATCTACCTACATATTACCTATGTTTTCTATTAGTTAAAGGTAGTTTAACTAATGGAAAATTTCTTTAGTTTTTAGGTTTAAATATTGCTTTTATATATTTTATTGTCTTCACGTAGTCGCGCGAAACCAATTAATACTACCTACCTGTAGAATTTGGGCCACCGAGATACAGGCCTAGCCTAGTTCGGGGCCCACTAGTACCGCAAAGACAATGTACATAAAATCTCTAGTGCTAATAATCGCTGCTACTTATAATAATAATAACCTGTTATTTATAGCGTAACATCTTAAAATGTGTTAAAACTTAAGGTACTATACCTACAAATATGTTAAATGTGTAATATAATAAATAGTAACAATAATGTACATAGCTAATTGTTGGAAAAATAAACTTATCTTATCTTATCTTATTTATGTATAATACACCTATGCGAAGCCGGGTACATCGCTAGAACGCAAATATTACGCACGGATCGATGTAGCATTATTGTTGATTTATCAAAAATGGCTCAGCCGATTTCAATAAAATTTAAATGGGACCAATTTCGAAGTATACTCTTTCCAATAAAAAAATAATTATTGAAATCAGATTACTATGAAAAAAGTTATGCGTGGGTATACATAAAAATGAAATATACGCGTCGAATTGTATACCTCCTCCGGTGGTTCGCCGGTGAAAAATGGATGAGTTTGACCGCGAAAATGTAAATTTCTCGCCAAGATAATTACGCCCTCATTGTTTCAGTAATGTCGGACTTGAGAACACTTTACAGAACTCATCCAGCTCCGAAGCTATAAGTCGAGCAACTAACTCAGGTTCGAGTAAGAACGTCTCCTCCGGGGAATCCGCGCTGTTCTTACCGAAACTGTTTCGTTGGTAAGCTATAATTGTAATATGGTCAGCAATAAAAATTACTACAATAACGTTTGAGACCAGGGGATCTTTAACTGCTAGGACATATACGGAACTTTGACATATTGTATGGAGTATCCGTAAAGTTCCGTATACCGTGTCCTAGCTGTTCGAAAGTCAATTATAGAACTCCAGTTAATACTTACAGATTTATCCTAAAGAACATCAAGATTTATTTCAACAAAGGAAATTAAACAGTTTGTCATGTTGATGACTTCAGTGCAACCAGCGGTCAGTTCGTTTCTGTTCCGCGCTCGAATTGCAACCGCAACCGTTTATCCATACTAGGGCCAACCACCCGGCGTACGCGACCTTACTTACCTACTTACCGCAACGCCTGCCAAGACATGAACACGTTCTAGTCGTCTAAAGCCGCTGCGATGACTTTATGACGTTCCATTTGATGTAATTTTACTTTTGCAGTTTATCTTTTCTTTTAGAATAGCCTTGTTTAGTATAGTATATCTTTGCATAAAATTGATAATTCATGCAAAGTTATAAAGTCATATTTAAAAGAATTATCTTGTTCACGCATCGTTTTAGTACTGGACACGGTTTTAAAAAAAAGGTAAACTGCAAAAGAGGAAAGCGTCAAATGGAATGCTCAAGTCGTCGATTTAAAAACTCGAAGACTTTTCTACGTCGATTAGTGTCTTAAGAGAATTACCGCCCGATGCGGTTGAAAGTCTAGTCGACACTAGTTGAAGACTTAAAATCGTCCAGTTAGTAATTGCCATGTTATACACAAAGTACAATGAGCAAAATGCAGTATAATGCAAAACTTAGCAGCCTTGTTTGCTAAACAAGAGGCAGAAGAGGAAACCTTAGGAGGAATGAAATCCTTATTTTACTGCTGACAGCTTATACAAGACCCTTTTAACTCGCCGCCAGCTCAGATTGTATCGGTCCTCAGCTCCGAATAATAATAAAAACAAATTGTACAAAGTTTTTATCGAGGGGAATTGTCGGAACGATCGAGTGGAGCGCTTGTATTGACTCGCCAATTCTGTTTGCTTTGACAAATGGCCCATAAAATTGTATAGTGTTTGGGTACACATGCGGTGAATAGACTCGCAAATACATGGCGCTGCATGGGCCGAAATAATCATGGATGTAAGACAGAGAGAGGATTGGGCGTATGGTCGCACGGTAAACTCCATCGTTTCGAAAAATGGCGTCCGACCCGATTGCAACAGCTAAAAACTAATAGGTACTGTAATAAACAATATAACTCGTCATAAATGACTTCCAAAATATTCCTTAAATGATCACAACGTGATAGAAAACAAGGTAGAGCTTCTTGGATCAATAGTTAGTCTCGCTACGCTGGACTAGATAATGCCGTCATACTTGATAAATGCGACAATATACCAGAACTGTCAGATTTGGCTTACCGGGCCAGATGACACACAATTCAACATTGAGGTGACGCATTCACGGAGGTGTTTTCAAATAGTGCGGTATCTAGTCAAACGTAAGGCGGCCAACTTTCCGAAAACTGAATGCGGGACTTAACCTTTCGTGAATGGGGGGGGGAGGGGGGGGGGATATCGTGTCACGGCGTGCACTAATGTCTAATTTTCAAAATCAAAACAATTCCATTACTCGTGCGCCCCTTTCCCGCTCTTACGCCTCATGAGTTCAGTAGAGAGATAGAGAACGAGATTAGCCCTTGCGCGATACGCTTGTCGCTATTATAGGTAATCTGTGTTCCTTCGCTGTTGACCGTGCGCGCGTGTAGGTGTTGTGTAGAAGTGTGGTAGAAAAATAGGTATGCGGGACATGCGGGACGCATACAACGTTTTACGGGACTATTTTACTAATAATTTCAAAGCGGGATTTCGTCTAGCATTACGGGACGGTCCCGCAAAATGCGGGACGGTTGGCCGCCTTAGTCAAACGTTAGCGAAACCAATTATTCTAAATCTTAACTTAATTAATCTTATGGTTAAATAATTGTTTTAGTTAATCTAAGGCAGATCTTATTTTTCGACAACGAATGACTTTTCAGTCAATCATAAGGATATGTCTGACATTAAACGAGAACTTAGTTCATTTATCATTTTAGGATAAAATATCGGACATAGGTCACTTATACTACTTCATTTTCTTACATCTATGGAAATAAGAAAGAGACAGCCGACAAATAAACGGTTCAAGTGTCGTTTGTTTTTCTAGGATGCCATTTATTTCTCTATTTATGTATAAAACATCTCTTTAGATTTATTTCTATTCAAAATAGAATTGGAACGTTTTCTGAGCGGGATATTTTGCTTTTGTGCCAAGACAGATATTAGTTTTCATTTGTAAAAATAGTAATAGGGTTGAATAAAGTAAATAACTATTTATAGCTTGTTTTTTCCCGCATTGAACGACTTATTATTTAGCAGATGATTTGAAGACACTCTTTTCTACATTATAATGAATCTCCAGTGCGCGTATGGACCAACCTAGAATTAAATATAATTACGAGGTAGTTAAAAGCTAACTTTGCAATTTCTATTATTTTCACACTGAGAATATGTCATTTTACTTATAAACTAAGCCCTTATCATTTAAAATGATCATACGAACCACAGAAAGTATAGTTCTACGAACTATTAGCATTACCTACACCCAGAGTACAAAAGTTCTGTTTTCTTAGAATACTACTAGCTGCCTATCCTGGCTTTGCCCCGGTGCGGCCAGATTTTAAAAGAATAAGAAAACAAATGCGATTATAAATTGATATTTAAACTAACCAATCTCTCAAGTTGTATCAATCTGCACATAGTGTAATACATTTAGTAAAATTTGTTTTGAACATTATGTGCTTAAGTAGTATAAGAGTCCATCGCGGACAAACAACGTGGCGCGTAATTAGCGTATCAGCCTTTTTTTTAATAGTCCACTGCAAGACATAGGCCTACCCACGAAGGGTGGTTGGGCCATATCCACCACGCTGGCCCAGAGCGGGTTGATGGATAAGAAGATATAGTATCCGTTACATATTAGCCCATGGATGGATGTTATAAATGGCCAATAAATGATCTGAATATTAATCTGTATTACATATACAACATCCTTGTATTAGCCCTAATACAGCGATCAATGACATCACTAAAGCTACAGTTATTTTACTTCTGACATTGGTTGCTGTCTCTGTCTAATCTATGATGATGTGTAAAGACTAGATAGAGACAGTGAAAAGACAGCCAGAAATGTCAGAGGTAAAATAACTGTAACGGTAAAGGTGTCTATGTAAGCAAAATAGCATGACTTCTAGAGAGCGATATTTCACACTGTAAAGTGAGAGATAACGTATAACCTTAATTACGGACGCTCCTAGGAAACCAGATATTTACTTATCCGCTTGGGCTAACTTAGTAAGTTAGAATAATGGAAGTAACCTTTTAGTTTTTACTTTTAAGTCATTCAAAAATCTTTTTCGAAACACGAGTAAGTGATCAGTTAAGTGAGTCGCAAGGCCAGTGGGGGTGAATGGGTGCATTTAGGCCGTTGATTGACCGATTTCCTCGAGGGTCGCCGAAAGCCCAATTGATTTCACTTAGTTCTAGGTCAGTGGCGCGAGTGATCCGGGTTAAGGTCCCCACTGACGGTGCGTCCGAATGGACGAAGTTAGAATGTCAGTGTTTTCAATTTAGTATAGTCAAGTTTTGGCTCTGTATTTGTTAATAACAACTCCTTATTTTAAAGTATCAATAATACTATTCTCAAAGAGAAGATACAGAGAGGGCTATGGTCGGAATCTCTCTGCGAGATCGAAGTTTCGATTACAAGTTATTCGAATAAGTTGCTTAACTTTTTCTCCCCATAACATTCAATTGTATTTGTTTGTAGGTATGTTATGTTATGTCAAAGAAAAGTCGCTATTTCTAGCGACAGACTTGCTGAATTAGTGGCTTTCAGACGCATCGTTAGTGGGAACCTTTATTTATTCGCTCCATGCGTAGCTTTTATGCCAATGATATACGCGCACAGTTTTATCTTCATTGCTTTTGAAGGCACGCTACAGAGATTGTTTAGGAAAGGAAAAATATTGCGTATCTTAACATATCATAGATCAATATGTATTTTTAAGTGACTTCCGAGTTTGAACATCAATGAGGTTATCTATTTTTTTTTTAAAGAGTAGGTATATGCGATTACTTCATTTGTAGATTCATTCATAAAATACTTTTTGAAACAGTAGAGAATATGCAAAATGATGACATAATTTCATTTACTGTCTTTAATCAATCAATCAATCAAATTGTTTATTTGCTTAGAACCACAGCTTAGAACACATGTACAAGTTATATAGATGGTTGGTCTTATATTTACATAGCATTCAGTCTGCAAGCAGACGTGCAAATATTACGTCATAAGTATAATAAAACTTATTGTTTGGTTAGATCATAATATTCCTTAACACTTTAAAAACATTTTTTTATTAGCCAGCCAGTTAAAGTTTTTTTAAAATTTAATTTAGTTTAGTTCGCTTTCCAGTCCTGCCTCTTTATTGTCTATGCGTTCTGGTGTTCGGCTTTGCTTTTCCTCTTGCTCGCTCTCGTGGCGCGAGCGCGAGAAAAAGCGAAGCCAAGAATCAGAACGCGAACACAGTTAGGGAGATTATAGACTAAATAATCTTCTATACTGAGACGGTCAGCGGCAATCACTGATTTCAGTTTACCAATTTAGACTGAAGTTAATAAAACACTTGTTTAAGTTAAACGTGTGATTTGTGTTTTCAAATTATAATAGCAAAATTTCGTTAACAAGCCGATTACGATTTAACCAACAGTTAATAATTTTGCTGGTGTATTTGTTTCTTTTTAGAAAAAATTGTACCGCTTATAAGTCCGCGCTTGACTAACAGCTTGCCTGATGGTAAGCGACGTTGTGGTCGAAGATGAAGCACGCAAACCTAGAAGATCAGAGTTTAACCTTTGTTTAAATACAGTAATCACACGTTTCACTAAAACAAGCGTTGGTGAACTCAGGTCTTAGAAGTATCTGTTTGGTAGAACACCAGGGCATAACCGCAAGCTGCCTCAATGTGAGGGGAAGCTAGGAGTCGCGAGCACGCATTTAACAGTTCACAGTACGCAAACGACACTGACTTTGTTGCGTTCATTACTCACAGGATGCGCCTGTTGATTAACATGTTATCAGTAACGTCGACGAGCGTTGATTAGCGTGCTAACAGAAATACAGGCGACATTTGTGTTCATTAGCGTGCTATCGGTAACGCTGTCTATAAGTGCGTATTGTACAGGCATCATCAGGGAGACTCTCGAGTGGAGTAAATACTATCTCCGTGACGAGATTACTTAGCGGAAACTTTATAAATTCCTGACGGATAGGAAATTATATTTCACGAACACTTACCAACTGAGTGAGCGAATGTACCTAATATGTACCTACTGTAACTAACTACTTATGAATCTTATGATACTTATCGAAGGACCTGAATAATTTAAAGGTATAAGGAGGTTGATTAAGCTAGAAATTGGCCAAGTTGTATTAAAATTCAGCGTCTACACACTTTTTATAAATCCTGAAATGCGTGACTCAAGATCTTCAAACAATATTATTGGGGGCAATTATCAACATTCCGCACGGTCAGCATTTAGATAAGTGACCGCGGGTGGTATTTCTCAAATGACCGCTACCGTGGCTCGGATGAGACGTTAAATTGTAGGTCTCGGTTGTTATACCGTTTAGCCATGTTTGAGGCTTTCAGGCGGCCTAAAAACTCTGACACCAGAGCTAGCCACCCGGCCTATACGAACTTACTTACTTTTTACTTATTGGGTCCAAGTAAAGCCGGAAATATATTATCGGACGCGGGTGAGGGACGCGACTGACAGCCGCGACTTAGCAATGTGCACAGTCTTAAGACATCCGGTGTGCCAGATCGCTCTCGGTCGTCCGAACGCTCAAGGTCGTCCGAAGGTGACGTCCGCGACTTATGTCCGATAGTGTGCACGGCTCAGTGTACTTTCATAGTCTAGATACGTATCAGTCGCGGCTGTCAGTCGCGTCCGTAAGCCGCGTCCGATAGTATGTTTCCAGCTTAGCATTATTCTAATATCTGACATAATCTTAAATTCTGACATTAATACTTGACTATAATTTAACTTTTGTCGACATCTCATAACTCAGTAATATTTAGATGTTTTGTTTATTATTTTTGAAATTGTACATTTTTAATTTAAATTGTGTGACATTTGTGCGCTACGATGGGCAAAAACCTGCGTTCTGTATTATATTTCGACCTGTTTGCGACTTTGTATGTTGTACACGATTACCATGTTTTCACAAATAAATGATCTTGAATCTTAATTCCCTTTATATAAAAGTATCTAATAATGAAATTTTATCTCCTAATGTTTGGTGATAACTAAAAATTTAATAAAAAATAAAAATTTACTAGAAGCTTTTATATGCTTAGCAAAAACTTATCGTAACAATCCTGAAAATGATTAAAAATTACACTCCTTAGTTACATAGCGCAAGTTATGTCGTACAAATCGAGGAGCACTTACATAACGGCGCTCAACGAAAGCTCATAAGAGGGATAACGGCGTTACAGAGCTTTCGTAACGGATCCCAGCTTCCATTACGCGACCCGTGTTCTGCTCACTATCAGTGCGTTATATCATAGTTGTGACGTTTGCTTATATGAACTTGATGAAATATTCACGTGAGTAACTTCTAGGTAGCTAGCCCTGGTGTCAGAAGATTTTTTAAGCCGCCTGAAAGCCTCTGACATGGCTAAATGGTTAAAAAACAGGGATCTACAATTTAACGTGTCAAACGAGCCACGGTAGCGCTCAGTGGCAAATGTCACCCGCGGTCACCCATCCGAAGACTGACCGTGCTGAACATTGCTCAACTTCGATGATCGCTAAAGAACACGTAGTCAAACTATGCTATGAGCGCTGCTTACGTAAACTCATATTTAAGCATAAAATAAAAAAAATCACTGGAAAAATTTGTTACAGAGAATAGAATTTATTTTGAAGCGTTAAAATTATTGGCATTCTTGGAATTATTATTAGCATCGCCGAACCAGCGCAAGTAAAACGAATAAACAAAGCGCTTCGCTTCGAATTAAGGAAAAAAATCATAAAATATTAATATTTTTAAGAAATGTAACACTTGCGTTTGTATGACACGATACATTTTATTACTTTCTATATATTTAGCCTAGCTGATAAATAATTATAATATTGTGAGGCCTGGTTCATAATTAACTTTATAATAGCTTTTTTGTGCCATCCCATAGGAACATTTAATTTTTCCAACACTCGTGAATCTAAAACATTTATGCAAAAAAATCAAGCCGATACCTTCATCAGTAGCTGCGTGACAAAGTGACAAACAAACCAACAAACACACTTTCAGTTTTATAATATTATAGTAAAGTTGGTAGTAGTAGTTGAATAATAAGTTAATAATAATAGTATTTTAAGTAGATTTTTTCGTAATAATATTTAAAATATCAATGAGTACGTAAGTATAGTAGTTTTTAACAAAATATCGCTACACTGAATTCTTTATCTTTTCCCAATACAATGAAATTACCAAAATCGGCTTAATATTTTCAGATACTGACCGAAATAAGGAACGCTGTCGACTCCTCTCATTATTGGCATCTTATGAATCTGTGATCTTTTCTTTACGAATTTATCATCTGAACAATCCTTGACAAGGGCAATTACATCCACTCCGTAAACAAAAAACGTCCTAAAATAAATGAGTACACGACTCACATTTGTAAAGCAAGACGTCTCAGCGGACGATATAAATAATTTGAGCTTGTAGTCTCTCAGAAAATTGTAGAAGAACAAAGCACCTTTGTCTTTTAAATTTATGTGACTGTTGCTTTTACATGCGAGTGTGACGTATCCTTTTTGATGAAAATACTTGTATGTGTCTAACTACAGGCATTTTTTGTCGTAGACTGTTTCGTAGATGAGCTACGACGTAGCTCGATCTACGTAAGTCTACGAGGTTTCTTTTTAATTTCCGAAATGCTACAATTTGTCGAGGGAGTTGAGTTATGATAGTGTTCAATTGGAAGTTCTACTTACGATTATTTATTTCAAGACTGGTTTTGTTCGCGGCTTCGTCCGCGTAATATTTGCCCGGCTGCCGAGAAAAGGGTATTGTTTTTCGGATTTATAATAATATTAAGGATTAACTTGAGTCCCTGGCGTTGTGTTGTTTATGATCGTGAGTAGACTGGTGCAACTTGCGACCTGCCTCCTTACCGCCTAAGCAATAGCAATCGTAATAGCAATCGTTTATGACTTCATTTTAGTCATTTGGCACCGCCTATGTGACGTTAGCCATCAATTGCTTTGCGCGGATTGCGAAAGCAATCGTTGAATGAACAACTTTGATGGCTAACGTCACATAGGCGGTGCCAAATGACTAAAATAAAGTCATAAACGATTGCTATTACGATTGCTATTGCTATAGGCGGTAGGGGGGCAGGAAAGGATGATCTAGTTAACCGACTTCAAAAAGGAGGAAGTTCTATGTTTTCATATTTTTTTATGTCGATATTTTCGCCAATTTTGAACCGTTTTACTATTTTACTTCTTCCGAGGTGGTCCCATTTAAATTAGGTCGTAATCCGCTGAGCTGTTTTTTGAAAAATCTACAATAATGTAAAAATTTTGTTGTTTTTAAACTTTTGCGATTTGAACACATTATTATTATATTCTACGGGACGTCTACCCGTGACCACGGCCGATGCAACTCGGCCGAAACGTCGGGATGATAAGGTATTTATTTATTTCTTAATTTTAGTGCGCGATTAGTCCCGTAGTATATAATAATAATAATGTAAAAATTATATACATATTACTATTCGAATATTGTACACGATGGAAGTCGGTTTTGCTATTTTTAGTCCATTATGGAGCATAGAGTAAATGTTTGTTTCATTATGCTTCAATGCTAAATGCTAAGTATTCAAAAAAGCTACTCAATTTCCACAGAGCTCAAAATGCACGTTTACCGAGGTCAACAGGAACAAGGAGACTTTGTAAGCTTCCCTAAATTTAAATTTTGCACGAATAGCGAGAACATTGCGAAAAGTGGGGAATATACGCTCTTTGGGTCTGACGTTCTAAAACTGGTAAAATATGCTGGACATACGGTTCGGTTGACCGGACGTTCTTAGTTCACATATTTAGCTACAGTACTGTGAGAAAACGTCGTGCATCCTTTGATGATTTCATTAATATTGTATCGTTTCCAACATCATGATTTTTCAAGTTCGTTACGTGTACAATGTACGAGTACATATATAATATAATAATTATATTTAAGTAACTGTAGAACCATATTGAGATCCAAGTCTATACAAACACATGTGAAAATACATACGTCTAACATGACCGGGTTGGCGCAGATATGACTCACAATCCCCCCCGAGTGCGTTCCCGCCTTGTCGGGCGGGGGGGGCTCAGTAGCCAGGCTGGTGAAGCTAAGACGGGTCCCGCTTCGGAAGTCTCAACACGGGTTCCGTGTTGGGATCGCTTCTCCGGGTCTTGGCCCTCGACAACCCCGTGCGGAGGCTGGCCAGTAGATCGGTTCGCCGACTGAGGTGGACTGCGGTGTCGTGCTTGTCGCGATGCATGTAAATGTAAATAATACTGATAAGTTGCATGTAAATGTAAATAATACTGCGAATCCATTAGTAAGATTCTGCGGCTGTGCAAACACGCCGGTAACACCGGCCTGGCCCAGGGGACTCCCAGCGCCGGAAAAATATGGTTTCACTTCCTGTATGTTCCATAAACATTGTCGAAAAATTTGAAACCAGTTTTAGCCACTCACCTTATCTAGACACGCGGGAGCGTGTCCAGCCAAGACAAAGAAAAAGGAACTGGCGACACGAAGTGTGTAATATTACACGAACCATTTTTAGCCACTTTTGACCCCTTCATATCTCGAAAACGATTCAATCGAAAGATATGAAATTTTAATTTTGCTTTAACAGTTAATGATATAATATTATATTAACGTAAAAAAACCGGGATTTTATTGACTCATACACTGACTCACTGACTTATAGATCAAAAACCTAACTCACTTCCAGATGACCTAGAAACTTGATATTTGGCATCAAGGTAGGCTATTACGCATATACAAAGGAAAAAAATCTAAAACATCGAACTTTTATCCCCCAACCCCATGAACTAGGAGAAGAAAGTCTAAAAATTGATACAAAGACTCTTTGTTATAAATAATAAAATACGTACTTTAGGAGTTTTAGTAAATCACCCTCCAACCAACTCTTAAAACTGGGGGATAAAAGTTGGTATAAGACTTACGCAAGTTTTGGGATCAGAAAATCGATAAATGTTCTTCTTGTAATAAATCATCTACAAAAAGAAGTGAAATCCAACAAAAACATTTTCATGTGAAACATAGCCAAGACCACAGATTGCACTTTCAGTTGTCAGATCTTATGAAGAGTCAAGCTTCTAACTATACACGTCTTAACTCTACAAGTCCTTACTTCACAAACTCTACACCTTAGTCAATTTATGCGGCTTGGCTACTCTACATAAGATCTGACAAGGTTTTGAAGGTGCGAACTGTGGTCTTAGCTATATTTCACATGAAAATGTTTTTGTTGTATTTGAATTTACTGACTCCGAGTTTCACAGGGCGTCCTAAGCTGCATGTATAATGTATATGTAAGTAATACTGGAACCCCAATAACAAGATCTGTCGGTTGTGCAAACACCGTTGTGGTATCACCGGCCCGGCCCGGAGACGGCTGCCGGCGCCGGAAAAATAAGGTTTCACTTCGTTTGCACTCCACAAACATTGTCGAACACTCATTCCATTAAAGGGAAGAATACAGTACGCTACATTTAATAATTTTTTAACGAGTCATTTATTTACTTAGATTACACATACCTATCTAATTTTGACACATGATTTTGACAGGATGGAAACAGCAAAGTTAATCGTTGGGCTAAACGCTTGATTCAGTGGAGACCGTGGGCGAGTACCAGAGCACCAGGCCTCCTGCCACAACGGTGGGTAGATGACGTGCAAAAACATGCAGGACGGAACTGGATCGCAAGGGCAGCAGACCGTGCAGCATGGCGTAAATTAAGAGAAACCTATGTTCAAAAATGGATAGAGAAAGACTAAAGAAGAAGTCATTAATGGCCGGTAGTTTTCCGAACAGCAGACCTCACATCTGTTTAATTGAATCTTCAAAAGCCTAGATCTCGCCTCGCTCTTGACCGATTTCGTTCATTCTCACAAATCTTGTGAGCATTTAAATACTAAACAATATTGCCAAATATGATCTAAATCGCAACTTTGATTGCCTAAAACAAAAATCATCGACTAGAGTCTATTCACCAAGTTTCGACAAGATTCTTTGAAAAATGTGAAATGAAAATGTCTACTGACACTCTTTCATTTTCATTCACTTTTCATTAAAATAACTTTCTTCATGTAAGAGTCAAAAAATCTACTCAGTATAGAGAAGAGATCTACAATATAATTGAAACTTTCCGTAACTGTAAGGTAAGCAGATAGTCCTTTTTCAGCGATTACCGGGTATTCCAGCTGGCCACGGCGGCCATGGCTGTTCGACTGCTATCTATTCTGTGGCCGTAATGGCGCTTCCCGCAGACTATCAGTTTGACGAACTGACTCCGCCAAATAACCAGCTCCCTGGGGAGACATTGGGACGCAATTGTTTTAGAACACTGGTTCTTAAACTTTTAAGCCTTGAAAGACCATTTGAGAAAATTTCTGTCTTGCCATGGACCTACCAGTTCTGGCTGAAGAATTTATTGTCTCAACAAGAAATTAACAATTTCACTTATATGAGAACTTATTTACTATTGTGCATACAATGCTTCAACAGTCGTAAATATAAATTATTTATCAAGTTAAACAGTTTTAGTACGTAAAAGAAAAGTAACAACATTTTTTTAAATAATTTTTTCACAAATACTAACAGTAACGGTACCTACCCGCTACTTAGACAAAATAAATCAACAGCAAAAACAAAGCATGATTTATGTATTTCAGTGTAAAGTATATAAAAATGAAGTATCTAACTATTTAATTCCAGTTGGTTTATCGATTTAGAGGTGATATAATAAAAGTGATCGTAAGGACCTCTCATTAGCATTCTGTTTATGTTGTTGATGATATTTTTGTAATTGCATTCTCTTTGGTCGAATCAAATCGATTTATATTTTTATTACAGCAACCTTTTTGTATGAACTTTCATAATATATGGAGTCTGCTGGTTCTTTTAAAAAGGTCTTCCTCAAAAAAGCTTACAATGTTGAGCCTTTAGACAGCTCCGCGGACCGCTTGAGATGCTTCCAAGGACAACCATAGTGGTCCATGGACCGTCGATTAAGAACCACTGTTTCAGAACATTGAGTAAGTTCCCTTTGTGTTTGCGATGAGATTTATCTTTGAACAATTACTTTCCATTGCAATGGAAGGAAAGACATTTTGAGGATTGTTTTGTCCTTGAGGAATTGTTCACTTTGGCGTGGACGGAGGAAAATCTTAATATTTTCTTATACCTTATATAAACGAATAATCCTTATAAAATATATTTGTTTGTTTCTAGGAAATTCGTATCTCGGAAGCAGTTTTAATAGAATATGGTATATAGCGTTTATAGGTCATAAGTTTGTGGGCAAGGGTAGTACTTATAATTTCGGATATCGATGCTTTTAAATTTTTGTTTAATAAATTCGATCCCTCTATTTAAACATTTACAGGTAAATTTAAAAATTTAAAAAAAAATTATAAGGAACTCATTGGTAAAGGATCGGGATTTGAACCCTACGAGTGTTACTACCGCTAGACCGTCACGGCTTTGGATTTGGTAGTATTTAATCGAGTAACAATTTTTTATATGTTTTCCCGGTTAAATATTAAATTATTATTAATAATTTAATGTCAGTACATATTGTCGCCAGATAAGTTAATTTTTCGCAAAACAATTTTGCGCCGCTCGGTTTAATATTGAAGTACATATCCCATTTATAGTCGCCAACGTTATCCGCATGCTTAATGATTTCCCTATTATTTGTTAGAAATATAAATGGAATCAAAGTTCAAGGAAGAAAGAGCCAGATTCCAAGACAGTAATAACAGTGTAAAGTGGAGACGTTAGTCACGACGCAGGGGCGTCCCTGGGGTCGTAGTTCTTACTTCTTCCGCCCGCTGCACGCGACACAACTGTTATACAACTGCGACACGCCGCAACAATCCAAATGTAAGTGCTAAAACAAAGAGCAAGAACTACAACTTGCCGGATTACTGGTCTTAAAGGCCTGCTCCTTCAAGGCTTTATGTTCTTGACGAAGAGTGTTTTTTTTGCGCATCATTTTCTTTTTGACATGATGACGTCTTATTAATTGTGTTACAGTCTCCGGGGCCTGTAGAATAGAATAGAATATAGTACTTTATCGACCTTATAACCACGTATGTTACATTAGGTACGTCAAATTTACAATCAAAAGAAAATCATAATTATATAAATTTTAGCAGTCTGGCAGTAATAATAATAAACTATAATGAAAATATAATCCGAAAATGATAACATAAACTAATGATGTCAATGTTAAAAAATATAATGTGTACTAAAAATATATAAAAGTTTAACGTATGACAAGAAAATAAATGTCAGTGTCAATTAATTATAAAAACGATCAGTAAATTTAAATGAAAACAAATTGCACAGAATAATATAAAAATAAAAATGTCCAGTACATAATAATCAAGAATGTACCTTTTATTAACAATGTTTCGACTGTTTTTTTCAAAGAAGACACTATTTATTTACTACTTTTTTAAAAATATAAACTTAAAAAATGTATAAACCTATCTAAATTAAAATACCCTATCTAAAGTAAACTAGTTAAAAAATTAGGCACTGTTTAAACCTACAAAAGATTTAACAGTCCCTAATCTCAGCCAACAAGCCTAAAGTGATGGCCGCATTGCCTCGCAATTCAGCGAGGCATGGCTGAATACTTATTTTATATTTTACTAATCAACATTACGTATATATGCACCGAGCAGTCCTGCCCCCGCAAATAGCACTCGTTCACAAGTTGACGCACGTGCCAGCCATCGTCCTTCTCGACTACATTTTAGGGAAGAAAGCGACCCGCCATGAACGCAGCCACGCAACGCCGCCGCTTGAAGAGGCGCCCAGGCGAACCTGAGTGCTCTGGGCATACTCGCAATTCTTATGCTAACTTAATCTACGACTAACTATAACTGATGGAGGATTCCATTCGTCTTCAGACCTCCGCAACCACCGCGTTCCTGTCTTTTATGGCCATTTTAAAGTTATAATCTAGGATATTTTTTGGTGCCGCAGCCGTTGCCCGTCGCACGAAGCGGCCGATAGCGTCATCTGCGTTACGTTCTGCCTGAGCCATCGACCTGGCATTTTTTCTTACATTCCATATCGGCGACCTGTAAAATTATCGTTGACTTTAAAGACAACCAAATTTTTTCATCATACTCGTCGTCGTCAGCAGCCATAAGACGTCCACAGCTGGACTTAAGGATTTGTAATGGTATTTTAAACAGATTAAACTGATGATAATTATTTAATTAGATTAAACTTGTGCGAAGTTTTATTGTATGTAGAATTAAATAAACTTTCTCTCACTAAAATAGGTTCTCTTGGAAGACCATTCCCCACCCCGAGGGTGTGTAGTAGAAACGAACGGCAAGGACAAATTTTATTAAACGTCCACGTATCCACCAGATGCGGATTGCGGCTGCCTTTTCACGAGCTACTTATCTATTGAATATATCATTTAAACGAATTAAAAGGCTATGAGCAAAATGTACAAAATACTCGGAATTAATGCATCGTCTTAAATGTAAATGCAAGCTTACACTAAATGTGAATGCAACACAACGCAAGAAGCATAACTTGCAGAATAACTTGTGACTTAATTTCAGAGCCCGAGCTTTGGGGATTACTCCTCGGCTACACGTTACTTTGTCTTACAACTGTTATGTTGATGTTATAGCGTCTAGTATTTATTGGTACTACTGTTCGGCGGTTATAGTTTCTAGAAGATTAACTCTAGACTTTAATTTGCTTGTGAATAATCTGACCGCATACCAGTACTGTGAGTAACTTTGACTTTGAAGTCATTGATAAAAAACAAAAGTAAAAATAATGTTATGAAATAAACAACATCCACATACACAAATAGATATGTTTCGAATGAAATTCATTCAAAAATTTAAAAGAAAAAACATTTATTTCGACCAATCATTGAGTCATAGTTTAGCATTTGTGTGTGATATTATTTTGTAAAGAATCAAATATTTAAAGCATAACTTCGATGATTTCCAAATGGCGAGATATATGTTAGCATTTGAAAAAAATGTTTAGTTTAATGAAAAACAACGTGACATGTATTAAGGCAAATAAAATATCTATCTATCTTTATTGATTGCTCCAAAAATGCATGAATACAATTATTAATATCTGTTGTTTGATAAGCTAATTAGCTGTAATCCAAGACCACAAAATATCATTTCCAATAATATGTTCCCATAGTAGCACATTTATTCACATGAAAATCTTTCTACCGTAGTCAGGTAATACAGCACTATTAAACAGTCAAAGTGAGCGCTCAAAGCTAACGAGTGGTTTCAACAGGCGCCGTTTAACGCCGTTATAATAGTCGCCGTTACTGTCCGCGCTAACGGTAATGCGTTACCGTTATTTCTAATATCCGTGTTGCGTCGCTCGTTACGCCACTCAGTTAATATTTATGCTTTTTATTAACTTAACTGAAGTTAAGCCAACTTCAGTTATAATTTTATGAGATTAGTGTGATCAAAATATAATTAATGTTGTGAAAATAATTATAGCTTAAGTATTATGAGTTAACAAATGCTTAGAATGTATTTTCAGTACAGAACTAGCACTGTAAACATCTATGATAGTGAACTCAAGAGATAAGAAGTAATTGAAAATATTTATAATATTTTATTTCTTGGGCACTTAAAACAGACCACAAAAACTAATATTTCCTCACAATTTTTAACTGATATCATGGCCCAAAACAATGAGCACACGACATGGTGATAACAGTTATTCATACTAACTATACATAAAATATATTAGCATGTGCAAATTGTGCAATTTTAAAATGAATAAGGTACTCAAAATGAAAATGATACTTACAGATGAATAAAAACACGAGGTGTGCAGTTCGGTTTTAATACAATTTGTATCTAAGAATCATAATTATCAGGTAGCTTATATTTCTCTATAATATTAGGCCATGAACACAGGATATCTTATAACAAATCAATAGCGATGTTTGGTCTAAGCAACGCCAATATTAATTAGAGCGTGTAATTGGCCCGGGGTGTACTGTACTGTAGCAGCCTTTTTAATAGTCCACTGCAGGACGTAGGCCTACCCACGAAGGGTGATTGGGCCATAACCACCACTCTGGCCCAGGGCGGGTTGGTGAATTCACATACACCATAGAATTTCTTCTACGGACGTATGCAGGTTGCCTCACGATGTTTTCCTTCACCGAAAAGCCAGTGGTGTGAAATTCCGTACATAAATTCCAAAGAACTCATTGGTACGGGATCGGGATTCGAACCCACGACCTTACGATTGTAAGGCGGGTGTCACTACCTCTCGACCACCAAGCTTATGCCCGGGTGTGACGGCGCTTTATTTGTAAATCAGATTATTTTGCTTTACGAAATTAGACCATGAATACAGGATATAAAGATGTATCAGTAAGAGAGCACTTTTTGATTTTAAAATTATGATGAAATTTTCGAAAAAGTCGTGGAAATTGCCATGAAAAGAGCAATGGCCTTTCATCAGAGCCGTGCGACTGATAAAAGGCCATTGACCATAGAGTAGTAGTGCCATTGACGGATGGCCATTATTTGACGGATATTTTATTTCATTCTAATTATAAATAGCATAATTTTTTCTTCACATTGCAATAAAAAGTCACAAATATATAAAAAAATTACGTGTTACATATATATTTTAAAATTAAAAAGTGCTCTCTTACTGAAACACCCTTTATAAGAAATCAATAGCGATGTTTGAATATTTGATCCCGGTCTACAGGACGGCAATTAGTATCAGTAATTGGCGTCGGGAGGCGCGACGGCGATTTATTTGCGAATCAAATTCTCTTCTATAAATGAAGTAGGATAACTTACACTTAATAAAGCTTAGGAAAAAATAATTACTGCTTTCTGATATTAGGCCATGAATACAGGATATAATATAACAAATCAATAGCAATGTGTGGGCATTTGATCCCGACGTCCAGGCGTAATTAGCGTCCGTAATTGGCGTCCCGAGGCCTGTGGGCTGCGAGGCGAGACGGTTCATTTGCAAACCAGATTCTGCTCTATGAATAAAGTAGGCTCACTTACAGAGTTTAGGAAAACATTTGGATACAAGGGTATTTAGTGAGCCGAGTTGGTCCAATGGGAGATTCAAGATACTTTATTTGTCGGAATATAGAAGTGTACAAAGTTGCAAACAGATTTTCGGATTGTAGATAAAACATTTAACATAGCCCAGCGGAATAGCAAGTTGAAATAGCAATGGTCTAGGTACGTAGTTCCGATAACTGATAGCTGATGGGGCAGTAAAGTTCTCGAATGAAGACCACGCACCAGCAAGTGTTGCGTAGGAGGTCACCCGAGTAGGCGGACCGACGATACAATTAAGACCGCAGGAACGAGCTGGATAAGGCAGCTTCCAACCGGGATTATTGGAAATCCATAGGGCAGGCCTATGTCCAGCAGTGAACGTCCTGCGGCTGATGACGATAATGGAAAAAGGCATGTTATTGCCCTTCGTGGTGTATAAAATAATAAATAGTATATATAGTTAAACCCTCACCGTGCAATTTAAAAGTCTTGGGTTCCATCTCAGCCTTGTGCGGACGTTTTAATATTGTCATGATTTTTTTCGCTGCATCAAATTTTGATCTGATTTTTAAATATATGTCGAATGATATTTTCTAGTATTTGTAAGGTTAACATTTCTCTGGCTTGTGATTGGCCAATTTAACAACGAGCCTGCATTTTAACCAATAAGAACTGCTTCCGGCGTAGTTTTAAAACAGCCAATCAGAAAACGAGAAAACAAACTGAAGAGATGTAAAAATATTAATCTTTGGGTGAGATCATTCTCGACTTGCGCCTCGAGGCGAAAGCACATATTCAGTCAACCCAAGTTGTGATAATTATTTAAGAAACTAATGTAAAATAGTTTATGGTGACCAAATACATATCATAATGGACTTATTAGTTTGATTTATCATAATATCTACTTCGGAATCGATGTACGGATTTTTCGTGGACAGAAAACATCGTGGGACCATCCATCGAAATAATACGATAGCGAGCGTGGCGTATCACTAGGTTAGTAAGTTCGTTTAGGCCGGGAGGTTAGCCCTGGCATCAGAGGTTTTAAACCACCTGAAGGGTGACTGGGGTAGTGAGGTAGATATGGTTTAATTGCACTTTGCAGACAGTCTATATTCAGCAGCGAAATATTTGCGTTTACAAAATTGTTATTTTAACAATATTCGAGTCTCAATTGTAAATTTGTACATAGATTACAAATTAGAAAGAATATAGGTATAAAAATAGGTAGGTATGTATTGTGAAAATATTGCACGCCCGAAAAAGGTAAGACTGTGATACTTCTCTTATAATTTTTTAACAACATAATATGTACCAGTTTTATAGCAATAAACTATTTTCTGATTCTGAATCTGACAGCGAGACGTAAAGTAAATGTTAGAGCGACTGTAGTGAGTTCAACTCTCGCGAAAGAAAAACCCAGCAGAATTCAAATCATTCTATTGCACTAAAGAAATCAAATATGATAATAACGTAATATAGAATCCGTGTTGATACTGTTGATTTGGATACTTTCTCTTTCATTTCGCTTAAAATATTGTTCTACAGGCGATATAACACAAGAGTAAGCAATATAAAATGAGAAGAGTGCGAGAATACTAAGTGGGGACCGCGTCGCCACGTGCGGGCGCTAACTTTGCTACTAAAACAATACTGCACGAGATAAGGCGGTGATCATTTGATACGATGCACTCTGAAGCCTTCTGCAGACTATGCTATTATACATACTTTTTTTACTATTCGCTATCTATATCGCTGGGCAAAGGACCGACCGAGGAAGAAAACCGCCTGGATTCCAAAATCTGAACGACCCTTGAGCCAACCCAGACGCAGGTGGCGGGACAAACTAACCTCGCGACAAATACTGGGACACCAAAGCAATAGATCGCGCAGTTTGGAAGGAGGGAAACTAGGTCTTTGCTGCACTATCAGTGGGATAATGAAGGCTAAAAATATTAATACTAAACTACAATAAAACAACTTAGAGTATAACTACTCTAAAACCGCTAGATTATTCAAATACCGCTGAAAACCTGTAGATAATCCAAATACTCAAGCTCATTGGCAGTTAACAGCCTGTCCAGCATGCTGACAGCATTCCTACGTTTGATGACAATGAATATAGGTACCTACGTTGATTTAAAAGAACACTGTTTTGGTCACGCGTGGACGTGCCCAGACGCTTAGGTAGATTTTTTGAAAATAAAATTTTAATGACATGAAAATAAAAGCAATGCCAATGGAAAACGGTGGAAATGTATCAATCTCATTTAATAATAATATTATGAGCTAAAAACATTAGTTAATTTGAAATCACTGAGCTCTGAACGAAATTCTCCACAACTAGTGCAGTGAATTTCACATATTGCAAATCGTTATTATAACACGTATATAGAGCATTAATATCTAGTTTTAACAATTGTCGCAGGGTAATATTTAGTCTAAATTTTATTGCACATTAATTGTTAAGTATAACGAATGCGTCAAAACTTTGGGCCAATTGAACTTACAAATCGAAACGTTGAATTAAAAAAATATAGAATATTAAAGGATTTGACACACCGGATGCGTTCTGCGGTCTGCAGTCAGGTCGAATTAAACACATCCCGCATTATGTATGAACAACGTTGTCGGTCTCAATATAATATTTGTATTCATAGGTATGCGATCTGACTTTCCGGTCACGCGGAAAGAACGTAAGGACGGCAGGTACGCCTGACCGGTTTCCCTGCCCGGACAGCTGACTGAATACTCTGACTGACAACGTTGTTCATACATACACAATGCGAGCTGATTTCTATTTGACCTGACCGCAGAACGCATCCGGTGTGCTAAATCCTTATAAAGATGATACTCTAGCATATTCTGAATAAGGCTTCATTTTGAATTCAGAGAGAGTGTCTACTACTATCAATGAACGGCATGATAGCAGTTAAGAATGTTGTTGTATGGAATAATTTTATTCAGACAATTTGTCAACCGCTTTCCAAAAAGAGTTTTTTTTTTCAAATCGCCTCTATTCTTGTGTATATTTTACACGATATTTTCATAATTTGTGATCCTATTCAAGTGTTTTTTTATGGTTACCATACATAACGTGGGCAACTCCAACTGCGGAACCAAATCATGATTCCATAAGTAAGTTCGTAAGGGCCGGGTGGCTGACCCTGCTGTCAGTATTTAAGCCACCTGAAGGCCTCTGACGCGGCTAAACGGTTAAACAATTGGGGCCTGCAATTTAACGTGCCATCCAAGCCTCGGTAGCGCTCAGTTGTGAATGCCACCCGTGGTCACCCATCCGAAGACTGACCGTGTTAAACGTTGCTGAACTTCGATGATTGCTAACGAACACCTAGTCAAACAACGCCATGAGCGCTATAATTACATTAAAATCATTTCATATGAAAGTCTCATGTCTAAGATTAACAATTTTGAAAATTAAAGTTTGATCCTAAAATATAAATTGCTCATAATGATAAGAAACTTATACAAGTAAGTAGGTAGTTAACATATCAAACGATCACGCAGCGTCCACGCGCGGTACACGCATAGTGCCGCGGTTCCGAATTCAAACCACGCTCGTTTAACCGTTACATCAATTATTTCCAGCCAGTTAGAGACCAGCGCCATTCATTTGTTTTTGGCAACGATTAATGATTCGAATAACATTTGATTTTGGAAGCTAATTGATGTGCTCCGGCACGAATGTGCGTTTTTGATACGTCTGTTTCAGTAACGTACCTAAACCACGTATAATATACGCATTTGATTCAAATTCAAAATGTATTCATTCAATTGACATATTACATGTGCTTAGAAACGTCAATACAACAAAATAAAATTACAAAATTATGTTACAGAATAACATAACACACACTTGATATACCTACCGAGTGAGATTTATATTATTACGGCTAGGTACTCCGGTAATGCGCTCGTTTTTTCAGGGATAAAGTGTTTCCAATGAAGTCTTCTACCTTTAAACTATATCTATGAAAAAAATAAGTGGATATGTCTCTCTGTTGGTACGTGAAATAGAGTAACTAACACACATACATTTGGATTTAATATATTCACTAAGGATTCTTCGGACTTGTAGCTCCGATTTACAAATAACAGGTAGGTGTCAGTTGCGGCTGATGACAACGTATTGTTTTCAATTGTGCTAAATAACGAAGTATCATTTGGCTAATATTACAGCATAAAACACGTCAACCCTCCATAATCAACCTTCCTCTAAAATAGATTTCTAATAAGACCCTTTGTAAGCTTGCATCCAGCGCGTTACTAAGAACTGTAAATTTTCTGCAAGATCTTGTAGTACATACAAGTCCCTAATTTTAGAACATTTTGTTAGCGGTCTGGACTTAATATTCTAAAAAGGTAACCACGAAGAACCTATTAGCAGTGGCTGCAGAAGTTGCTTATTACTTATTAGTTCACATTACAGCTCGGGGCGAGAGCCGCCAAATAAATATAAAACCAGCAGCACTTGCAGCTGACAATACCGCTGCGGTCAATATGGACTCCCGGGGGCCGCTTGCACCATAGTGATTAGAGGTATATAGAGGCGCCCACAATTATTGGTAACTATGGAATTTGATGTTATGTCACACTAACCTTCTTCCCAGTTTGTTCACCGTTGTTTCGGAGTAAAGCTCGAAACATACTATCGGACGCGGCTTACGGACGCGACTGACAGCCGCGACCTAGACTATGAAAAGTACACTGAGCCGTGCACACTATCGGACATAAGTCGCGGACGTCACCTTCGGACGACCTTGAGCGTTCGTACGTCCGAGAGCTATCTGACACACCGGATATCTTAAGACTGTGCACATTGCTAAGTCGCGGCTGTCAGTCGCGTCCGTCAGCCGCGTCCGGTAGTATGTTTCCGGCTTAATGACAACAGTTGCTGTCAAATTCGTACAGTGTTCTTCTTGGAGAAATGACAAGACTGGAGCTCTCGCATTCAATTGAACGACCAAACATATAGTCGCTACTGCTTTATCTTACAAAAGTTTTTCATTAGATAGAAAGAGACGTAAGTTACAATAAATATCATCTTGAACGATGTGAAGGCGCATTTTACTTGTCAAAGTGACCAGCTGGTGACTCGCTGTTTTCGAATTTTGTGATATGTTTTTTTCGGGAAGTGTTTAGGTGTGAACTACTTTGTTATATCAAAACTTGAATCTTTTTCTTGTGATGGCTTGTGTAGCTTATGGATGTTACAGCCATAAACTACACAAGCCATCAAGCATTCAATGAAACGTGAAGAAAATAGAAGTGTAGCATTTCGTAGATAAGACGGTTTTAGATGGTATACTTGGCTTCATTGAGATTTCAAGACAGGGCAGTATAGTATAGTAAAGTATTCTTAATAAAGGCAGCCATTGTCAGCTAGGTATGTAAACCTAAATTATAGTTGTGGGCACCTATTTGTATCTATAAACTCTATGGCTTGCACCAACCATTACTCTAAAGGCGGGACTACATGTGACTGTAGCTGGGACACTGGCATAACAGCTTGCACATGCGGCTTACTGTCACGTTATAAGCTTGATTATTTATCTGGCAAATAAATAGCATAACAATTGATTTCCGGAAGGAGGATTTAGTCTGCCCGTGACTACGACCGACACAACTCGGTCGAAAATGAGTTATTTTTATCTCTATCTTTTATCAGTTTGTGATTAGTCCTGTAATTCTTACTAATATTATAAAACCGAAAGTGTGTTTGTTGGTTTGTTACTCTTTCACGCAGCAACAGAGCAATGGAACGGCTTGATTTTGGCATAGATATAGTTTAAAGGTTAGAGAGTGACATAGGCTACTTTTATACGGGAAAAATTAAAGGTTCTTAGGGATAACACGAAAATCACTCGGGCGAAATTGCGGGTCGCAGGGGGACGACAAAGCCGCAACTCGCAAGGAAAAACTTGTTCTAACATGGTACTTTGTTTTACAGGTACGTGTAACCTACCTTTACTCCAACTGCGAGTCAAGACTGTTTATCTGTATAATTTGTCAGACACTGGCAGCACACGACAATGCAGCAATACGCGGGAAACAGATATTACTAAATCAGGTGGAGACAGCGCAATTTCAAGTGACAACGCAAGCGGAATACTCGTAGTGCCTTTGGAGAGTAGTAAACAATAGTTCGAATATTTCATATTTTGATATGGACCAAATCAAACTTCTTGGCGGTTCTGATGTTAGCTATAACCTGTGTATAACCTAATCTTGACAGAACTCTCGTAACAGCTGCACAAAGA
This sequence comes from Hypomecis punctinalis, assembly GCA_949316475.1. Taxonomy (NCBI): domain Eukaryota; kingdom Metazoa; phylum Arthropoda; class Insecta; order Lepidoptera; family Geometridae; genus Hypomecis; species Hypomecis punctinalis. The sequence continues at coordinate 23,149,314 of OX438813.1, forward strand.
TTGGGTTTCGCGCAGCTTGTAGCTAACTTTGAATCGGCTTGTATCTATTTGTTATTTGTTATATCTATATTGAAGTCCCTGTGGAGTAATTTACAAGTAGTTGAAGATATCAGCTTCATAATTTATATTCCTTTTGTACTGCACTTTACGGACACCATTTGTATGATATAAGTTGCTCGCGGGTCGTAGTTGCTACAACGTGGTAGTGATCCTGTCGATCACCAACACAGTAAATTTAAGCAGCATGCGCATGCGACTTGTGTTAGCCTTGTATCACAAGTGTTGTGACTCGCAGGTCGTAGGTTCTACTGCGTAGTGGTGACTTGGCGCGCGGCCACCGACGCTGTAAATGTAAGCAATATGCGCATGAGACTTGTTTAAGCTTGTATCACAAGTGTCGTGGCTCGCGTGTTGTCGGTCCTACTGCGTGGTGGAGTGACTTGGCGGCCGGCCACCGACACTTTTTACTCTCATTGGAGTTTACGCGCGACTCGATGGTCGAGCCAAACGCCGGATCTGACGACTTATACACTCGCAGAGAACCATCTAACTTTAAACAGAACTGTATGTGCTCATCCTCCATTACTTTTGCTCAGTAGAAATGTGACGTACGTCCCGCCATAGTATCTTTACATCTTCAATAAAAAATATTTTGTCGATGATTTACATATTGTAATAGGCAAGATGACTGGGTAATAAAATCATTATTATAGTTAGTTAATCAATAGTTTTCTTTTGTCAATCAAACAATAAATTACAAAGGTTTATACCTTGTCAAAGTTTGGGAGTGGGAGCTCGCGACGTCACTATTGTGACGTAGTCAGTACATTTGTAGCACACTTGTGACGTCATATGGAACTTTAATGGGCTATGTTTTCGTCAATGTTTGTTTAATTGCCAAAAGAAAAAATACATGTCCAATATTTTTTGATAATTTATCTTACGGACTTATTATATTTTTTTAGTCAGAATGGCTATTGTACAGCTACGAGTAAAACTGCAAATGCAAATAGTAGCACCTTAAGGTGTGACGCATTCTCAATCGCCAGAAATATTGCAAAAGAGCGCATTTACATGTTAATTTTTATATATTTCTATAAAAAATCTTTTAATCACTACTATGACAATGATATTTTTAAAGAAATCTTCGTTTCTATTTTCATACCTCCAGACCCAATTATAGCGTGGAGGATGGACCTGGACTGCCCAATAATGCAGCACTGGACGAAGTTGCACATTGAGCACTCCGGGTCCAAACCCAACTATAGGTTAAGGTAGTTTTAAGTATTATTTTTATGTATTTTGACTTATGGATTTTTATCTGAAATAAAATGATTGAATTGAATTGAATAGTAAAAGTTCCTCAATATGATATGTGTGTGATAGCAATAATATTCTAGGACCTATTATTTATAGAGAATTTTACATAATGTTAATTGTTCTATCAATCGCTAATAAAGAAAACTAATTTCTCGACAAAGCCATGTAGTGAAGGTCCTTCACTACTTGGTGTCTCTGCAGATGTCCTACTCACTATGAAAAGTGGATTTAGCGAGTAACAGATCGCACCAGATGGCAAACTTGGAGCATACTTCCCTTCTATAATCTAAGGAGCATACCTACCATTCGCATCGTCGGAAACGTCAAGTCGAAAAAGTTAAACTTCTGTTTTCTGTGTACTCACACATAAGCACTGTTTTAAAGTTTCGCAGCTATGTACTTAGAAGGTTACTTACGAGACGCTGCCAGTGTTTTCATTTTCTCGAATGGGTTGGTTGCATGTACTTGTATGTTGAAATTTCGTTGGAATAAATGTAAAATATACGGGCACTACGTAACACTACGTGTTTACCAGACAATTTAAGTTTATTTTCTGATAATAATCAAGTTCATACAAGACCTCCAGAACCATTAAGTTTCAGCGAAAGTAGTGATTTTTAGTACAAGTACGCTTCGACAAACGCTGATTTTTATACATTTTTAGGAACTTTTGAACTAAACCGCCTAAGTAGGTATTTTTGTTGGGACTGCCTCGCAAATTTCCTTTACATTTTGAAAAAAAGCAGTAATAGAATCAGGCCATAAATAATGGAAGAATCAGGTGTCGCCAGAACAAAAAAAAACTGGACAAGTGCGAGTCAGGCACATCGAGGGTTCCGTACAACGTACATTGTTAAAATAATTAAAAACCTGTTTTAGTATGTGCTAATGAAGTTCTTTTATATGACACCTTTCATGATACGATTTACTCACTTTGAATTTTGAGCCCATATTTTGTGAATTTTGAGGCCCTATTTTTTGTGATGTAAATAAAAATGTACAGTATTCAGATTTATTTCTATATGTGTACTCTGAGACAATGCTTCTCGCCAAATTTCATAGATCTATGTCAACGGGAAGTACCCTGTAGGTTTTGATTTTTGTGAGTGTCGAAATATGCGGTTTTTTACGACATAAACGACTCTAACTTTTTTAAACAACAACTGAGAAGTTTTTCTTTTACACAACAGCAAGAATTCATCGATATACGTATACAATTTAAATTTCAACTCGATATCTTTACGCGTTCTCGAGATAAAGAGTCTTGACATACACACAAAAGGACAGACGGATAACAAAGTGATCCTATAACGGTTCCATTTTTTCCTTTTGAGGTACGGAACCCTAAAAACATCTAGCAGACAAATTGAGAACTTTATTTTCAGAAGGCGGTTGAAGATATACCAATTACTGTAGGTATCTACGTTTGTGTCATAGCTACATCAAGTGTACAGCTGTATACGACAATGTATCAAAACTGTGCAATCTAGTTTAATTATTCATACCTGGTGGAAAGACAAAAATATTCCAAAATATAAGACATACTAGTTTTTACCGATTTTAACCGTTTAGCCATGTCAGAGGCCTTCAGGCGGCGTAAAAACTCTGACACCAGGGCTAGCCACCCGGCCTATACGAACTTACTTACCGACTTCCAAGAAAGAGGAGATACCTACTATGTTCGTCTGAATGTTATTTCTTCTTAGTCTATGTTGATAATTAATTGATCGATATTTTCACCAATTGTGAAAATATTTTTTTAATTCGAAAGGGCCTCTTTTAAATTTTATCAAAATCGGCTGAGACGTTTTTGATAAAACAGAAATAATGTAGGCGGATGTCACATTACATCGATTCGTGCAAACTATTCGAGTTCTGTTCGGTTAGGTTCGGTAGAAGTCGGTGGTGCCATTTTTTTCGCAAAAATAATTATCATCAATTAAGTAGCGATTATTTTATTTGAGTAAGTAAAATATTCCTCTCAGTTATATTACTTATTTGAATTCGTATCAAAAGGTCAACAGGGAAGATGCCAATAAAGGTCATAATTACAAGTTATTCTTAGGTAAATATTTTACTTGTACAACATCAAAGATGGTACTTCATTAACATTACGTCTACAGGAATATTATGACAAATAAAACTTCAGCTATTCCTAAAAATAGATTGCTAAGAAATTGAATTTGACTTCCAAAATAAAATAAGTTGGTGGCAAACTTTTACAAAGGAATAAATTATTATATTCTTATGTACTTACTTCAAATAGAAAATTTTGTTCAAACGTGCTCGTGTATATTTTAGACCTGAAAAACTTTACTTATTAATTTACTTTACTTAATAATGTCATTGTATAAATTATGACTATTAATATACATTGATAATACAGAAAACTGAGAGTAATAAAAATAAGTTTAAAACTAATAGAGAACGGAATCGGAGCAGCTGTAACACAGGGTTTCCTAGTCAGTTGCTTACGAGACGTAATACTTATCGCTTTTATAATTAAACACGTATTTTTTTTTCTCAATAAAACAAAAGTGGCAATAGCCCGTTGTAGTTCCGTGTAACGTCATGTGAAGGTAGTGTATTTTATATTATAAAAAGTGACGTCATCAGACTCTACTAGCGAACCACTGACTCGCTTTATCTATATTATACATAAAGGTAACTCGCGGCGATCAGCACGCGGCTCACGCGTATATAAATAAAAATCATAAATCAGATAATCTAATTGCACTGTAATGGAGGACATATTTATCTACTTACTAGGGTATTGTACTTAAGTTGATGAGAATCAAAAGATTGACTGATTAACTCTATAACTGGCGGCATACAAACCATCGACCTAGCATTTTTTCTGTTTTAAAATATTGATGGTCCAAACCAATCTTTTCAAGGAAATCTTTAAGAAAATTCAGCTACCTATACCAAAATATATCCAAGAGAATATCAGGAAGTACATTTTAACCGTACGGAACCCACATCCATCTTCTAATTTACGTTCAATTTTTTACCAAAACATACTAAATTACCTCACAAGTAGGTTCATGTGCGTGTTCCCTCGTATTCTCGCCCTTGTAATAATAACTTGAGGCTGAATGAAAGAGTATGACATAATGTTATGCTAATTCTGCTAAACAACCCGCCTAGAGGTACCTCGTAACGCGAGCGTGTATTAAATAGGATTCATGATCCAATTATAACTACTGCTCCACAATTTCGACTCTACAACAGGAGTATTTAAGGTCCAATCTTCGCTACACTCTGTTAACCTCTTTTTGGAGCCCTGGAAGGATGGCAGGTGAATGATGTATGCTTTAAACTTCCACGTGTTTAGTATTACGTAAATATTTTAATTGTGTGCAAACTCTCGTTTAATTGTACATTCTTAATTATGCCGGAATGTTGGGGTATGAAATGTTAATTACAGGTTGCTTACAAGATTTTTATGCAATTAAGGTCCTAATGGGAGGTACGTGTAGCCTCGAATGATCAAAAGTGAAGAACAGGCAAGGACTTCAGTTGTACTTAGAACTTTGAAAATTCTTCCTTGTATTTTACACTTTTAACTAATTACATGGTTATTTCTAATCAATTAGCGTTTAGGGGCTTATTCAGTACATCGAAACTATAAACTTTTGTTCTGCGACTTTTGATAAAACTAAAAAAAAAAATATTATTTCATAGAAAATATTGTTCACCCGCGACAAAATGTACAGAACAGCTGATTTTCTTTGAGTTTTGACAAAAGTAGCAAAACTAATGTTGTCAGTTTTGATGTACAGAGTAAGCTCCTAAGGATAGGTACTAAAGCTATGCTATAAGCTGGCCTAAAGGATGCTAACTGATTAGAAATAACCCTGTAAAGTTACATAGTATTATTATTGGAAAGTTTATTAATATATAATTAATATAATATATAAATATAATTTATAATAAATATAATAATTTTGTGTATATTTTTTGCCCTGAAATGTTATCTATCCTAAGTTTTTAGTTAAAAATTACAACCAAGTTTTGTCCTATTTTTAGGTAGGTAGATGTTTAATAATATTTGTAAGGTGGCCATAGATTGTTTTCATATTTGAGACAAGTTAATCAGAGTCATTAGTAACACATTTACTACGAATCAATTCAAAACCAACCTTTAGCATAATGATGAAATAATTTCTTATGTTAAATCACAATCAGTCGAAATATGAGTCGCCGTTAATGATACAGTTAAATTGAATCACCAACCTTCACCTCCTTATTATTATATACTACGGGACTAATAAAACGGGACACTAAAACCTTTTCATCTCCACCTTACAAACTTCTCCTTTTGTCAGTTGGTTGTAGAAGGATTAATTGGTATTTAAAGTTCTTATTCACAGTTTGAATACCAAGTTCGCAGACAATCGATGTTCGCAAGTAGTAATCGTCACGTCGATGTTCACTTAGCCCGAACTTTCGAAGATACTCCAACTTAATTAACTATTAAATCTTCAAAAGAGGTGCAAATTAGCTTAATACCTGCAGATTTAGCTTCGGATTGTGAAATATATTTAAATAACCTTTAATAAATCTTGTAAATATTAGATGTCTAAATATTTGAACAGCAAAAGCGCAATTAATATCAGCGGAGATTGGACGCGACGACAGACAGACAGTTCGACCTTGCAGGCCGTAATGTTAATAGTCAGCGCATTTCAAAATATAATACAACCAACTAAATAATACAGTTGGCTCTATATAGAAATGAAAACTTTAATGATAAGTACCGTACCGGACCAGCCTTTTTTTAATAGTCCACTGCAGGACGTAGGGTTGTTGGGCCATATCCACCACGCTGGCCCAGTGCGGGTTGGTGGGTTCACATTACGCCATCGAACTTCTTCTACTATCATTCGACAAAACAATCATAATAATATAATTATACCAAAACAAACTTACGCCAAGTTTGTTTTGGTGTATAAAAAATGAAATGAAAGTTCATGACTTCGTTCCACAGTAAAAGTTAGGTATATTTATTGACAATTGCAGAAAAAATTATAACCCAGAATGTCTATCGTCTAGGGAATGATCCAATTTTCGTTTTGTCTATATCTAAGTATTGTGAGAATTCGATGGTGGCGCTTTTACTAAATGTTTTGTATAACTTGCCTCGCTTGAACTTATTATATCTTTGTTAGCGCCTAAATAAACATTAAATACTAAGTAGATAAATATGTCCTCCATTACAGTGCAATTAGATTATTTGATTTATGATTGAAGTGTATTTGCTCCTTAGTTCGGTAAATAAGCAGTCAGCAAAAGTGATTGAAGACGTTCTTCCAATTCGCTCTTCAATTTGTAGATAATAATTTTGGCTCTAAAAGTATTTGACATTATTTACTCGAGCTAAACATTATGAAGAATTTTATTATATTATAGTAATTAATTTAATCTGACATGTAACGATGGTGTTATTAATACAATTATTGTATTGTATCGACTGTTTATTTCTATGCCTATAAAGGAAGGCATTGGTGATATAGGTGCAGCAACTTAATGTTTACTTATTCACTTTAATCATGCCTGTATCACCGTGTAGAAATTTTTGGTAATTTTTTGAAACGAGATATATTTCAATACTTTAGCGATATAAGAGTCTATCAAAGTCCGATAAGATTAGCTTCATTTCTATCGTTTCAATTATTCAGTTTTTACATCACTGACACATTTAAAGCTATCAATAACAATATTTTTTTTTGCAAATTAATGGCAGATCCGACTTCCATCGTGTACAAAATTCGAATAGTTTGCTCAAAAAATGCCAAGTCGATGAGTTTGCTCGAATTGATGTATACAATTTTGATATTGTTGATTTTTCAAAAACGGCCCAGTCGATTTCGATAAAATTTAAATAGGACCACTTCGAGAGTATACCGTTTGGAACTAAATAAGACTTTTTGATTCGGTAACAATTGGCGAAAATATCGATGAACATACACCAATAAATACATACAGACGAACACAGAACCTCCTTTTTGGAAGTCGGTTAAAAAGATACCAAAAACCCACCTCTTTTTGCTATTATTTAGATCTGAAAATTAGTAGATAGTGTTTGCATTCATTTTACTATCTTACAGCGACGTAACTGCATAAAAAATCAGAGTTTTGTTTAGTAGAAAAATACCTATAAGGTTTGTGCATTAATTTTGAATAAAACATGGTGAATCTGATAACAAAGTAACTGTTCAGGGTGGTTATACGTTCATATAAGCTGGCCGGTGGCTTCGTATAAGCCCTGGTGTCAGTCGCAGTTTATTAGAAAAATATTCTTGCTTCCGCTTCCACCCTATAAAACCCAGACTCCACCAGGTCAGAGCAGGGTGAAGCGTTTTAGCCTGTGAGTCCACTGCTTAAATGCCATATTTGTTTAGCGAGAAACAAACAGTAGTGATTAGTATTTTTAAACTTTAGCGAGTCTTATACTACGGGGCCAATCATCGAACCTGCCTGTGACTACAATCGATTCAACTTAGAGCGCGATTAGTTCCGTGATTCTTACTAATATTATAAATCCAAAAATGTGTTATCTAGTTGATTTATTACTCTTTCGCGCTACAACAAAACCACGGATTTGATTTTTGACATGGATATAATTCAAAAGTTGAGAGTGACATATTCTACTTTTCTATCTATTTCATCTAGGAAAATAAAAGGTTCCCGTGGGACAGCACAAAAATCACGTGGGTGAAGCCGCAGGCAAAAGCTAATATAAGAATAACAGCGAGTGATGTCCAGTTGTTCGTAGCTAAGCAAATATATTATATCATGTCTAAAGTCGCCTTACAGACTATTAACTATAACTAAATAAATTAAATTCGTTCTAAGGTTTCTAAGGGCCAACATGGGACGGAACGAGATTGTTACAGCTGCACGGCTCCGTTCTGGGCATGTCCCATTAAATATGTTTGCGTATATTATGGGAAAAGTGGGGTCGGTCACCCTCGTGTGATCGCTGTGGCTCGATAGAAGACGTGTACCATGTTTTAATGGAATGTGCCTGGAACCAAGGACTGCGTCGTAAACTCTTTGATAGTAAACATGTTATCTGGCAAGTGGGAGGCTGTAATAGCGTGTTATTTACACCAGATTTAAAGGACGCCAAAGGGTTGTACGACGCATACCGTGCAGACCTTGCAGAACGCAATCAACTGTTAATTTAAAAACCATTGTTAAGTGAATAAGGGTGTCATGCCTTAAAAACCCTGGATAAATAATATATGAATAAAAAATAAAAAAAATATTTAAAAAAACCCTCTGTAAAGCTTTACCAGCTCCGTTTTAGTAGAATCCAGGCTTACATCCTACCTCCTTGCAGCCTAACTCCATTCCACACGTAGATCTTTATTATTTCTGCGAGGTTCGTAACTCTGGTCCATAAACACGCAATTTGCGGCGTTCCGTATCGGCCGGGATTCCCCACCTCGTCTCCAGCGGGCGCAGTATCATAATAAACTTGTATCTAGCAAAGAGGTTTACACTACTGCCTTTTCGGTGAAAGAAAACATCGTGAGGCAACCTGCATACATTTGTAGAAGAAATTCGATGGCGTATGTGAATCTACCAAATCACTTTGGGATAGCTTGGTGGATATGGCCCAATCGCTCTTCATAGGTAGGCCTACGTCCTGCAGTGGGCTATTAAAAAGGCCGGTACAGTACAGTACAATACAGTAATCAAAGGGCCGAATGTGCTGGCCTGTGGTGCAATACACACCTAGGATAGGATGTAGTTTGTGTACTGTACCGGTCTTTTTAATAGGCTATTACTAAACATAGGTTTACCCAGGAAAAGTGGTTGGGCCATGTCCACCACGCTTGACCAGTACATAGGTTAGATTCACTACGCTATCGCTACGGACGTATGCAGGTTGCCTCACTGGCTCGCTATGATTTCCTTCACCGAAAAGCCTGTGATGTGAAATTTCGTACATAATTTTTTTTTTTTTTTAATTTTAATATAATGACAATACTACATTACTACTACATAGAAAGCAATTGGATCATCCACAGACCCTTGAAGGTCTAAAGATAATCCAAGTGCTCAAGCCCACTGCCAGTTGGCAGCGTGCCCAGCATGCTGGCAGCATTGCCACGCTGAATGGCAATGCTTACACGTTGAGCCAAATAAACACCAGCATTTTGGTCACGCGTCGCGTCCACCAGACGCTCAGAAAGACTTTTGAAAACGAGATGAGCTCCCGGCCCCCACAAACATAATTGTTTTTTCTTTATTCACGGTGTTGGCTCTGCGCTTGGCATCTGGTCTCCTTTGGCCACCGACATAGGACCGCCTTTGGCACAAAACGGCTATAAACTACAAAGTTTGATGCAAATCTACCTGGCGGCGGCTTGGCACGCGCTCGGTGGGAGGATGCGATGCGACCGGTGATAAATAGCGGGCTATTGGGAAAGCAAAATATAACTTTAAGTAAGTAAGTTCGTATAGGCCGGGTGGCTAGCTTTGGTGTCAAAGTTTTAAGCCGCCTGAAGCCCACTTACATGGCTAAACGGTTTGTAACGGCTATATATAACTTGTAACAAGTATTATAGCATAAAAAATCATGATCATTAAGAGAAAGCTCGTATACACTGTATTTTTAACCGCCTTCCGAAAAGGATGCAATTCTATGTTCATCTACGAGTATGTGTAGTTTTTTTGTGTGTTCATCGATATTTTCGCCAATTATGAACTGATTTAAAAAAATATTTTTTTAGTTCGAAAGGATATGCTTCAGATATGAATTTGAATGGGACCACCATTTAAATTTTATCAAATGGCTAAGCCATTTTTGAAAACTCTACAACAATGTAATTTAAATCTGTTGGTGACTTTTTAATTTAAGTAGGCCAGCTAAAATAAAATATATAATAGGTACTAGTTTAACATATTGGCTGCTGGGGTTATAATGACAAATATCTTGTCATAATAACACAACCATTTATTATTGTGCCTAAGTTTACAGACTACAATATCAGCGTCGTGTGGTTGCGGGTTGGCGAACAGGGTTAGCTGAGGCAATATCCGAATTCCCTTGAAACCTTAACGTAATTCCCAAGTGAAAGGATTGGTTATTTTGATTTGAAGATAAATCTTTATTTAAGTATCTAGAGTAAAAGAGAATTTCGTTCATTTTGGCCCGACTAGACCGACTTTGCGAAGGACCGGGATGCACGGAAATACATGGGTGAGGCCTTAGCCCAGCGCTGGAACACAACAGACTGAGAAAAAAGGGAATTAAATACAATAATCCTTAGTTGAAAGTCTAGTATCATGGTACCAGTATTTCTTTTTAGCACTTATCCATATTTTATCCAATTAATTACTCCCCTCATAAAGTGGTAATTCGGTTCTAAACTCCGCAAATTTTACGAAATTTCCCGTAAAATGGCAACATCGTTAGTAAAGCCTCAGCTAGGCGAGCAAGGTTACATTAAAGTACATTAAGTACACATAAAAGTCAAACTCTTGCGTCCTGCCCACAGAGCTCACGAGATGGGACAAGTCATCTCTATTTAATGGGTTCTACATAATTTCGCACAAAACTCTGTGCTTAAAATCACAACTACGCGTAATGCCAATAATTACACAATTATTACTCACAGAAGACAACACTTCACCTATTCATATTTGCTCACTTATCATTCATTCTGGAACGCATGGTTCCTAAATATAGGCACAGAATATAATTCAGAGTGAACCATGCTAAAAGGGGTTATTTAGATCTCCATTGTGAAAAAAAACCCGGACAAAAAAAATTGCTACAGCTGTTTTTTTCTCGAATTCCGGATTGGCGTCTAGTAAAATTGTTTATAATGATTATCTACATCACTATGTGTATAGCCCAAGTGAAACTGCGTCATCGACAAATCTACAAGCTGCGCATATACTATTCATTACTGGCTACACTCATATTGCGCAAACACTCGCCTCGTGTTATCGCCTGGCCAATAAGTTACGAAAAGCCTCTCTCGAAATCTCTATGGTCGTGCCTTTTATGAACTGGGAGATATGGGCTCCCCGAGGGGGAGTAAAATCGAGATTTACTAAGCCGTAAGCTGTAAAGAGTTGTAAATTTTATTGATAACTCCTTTGATGTCTGCGTTGCAAAATAAAAATAGAGCCTGCGGTGTTGGAGCTGAAATGCCAGAGTAAATAGTTCAAATGCAATTTTGCTTTTCATTGCAACCGTACGATGTTTCTTTGCTGCTGATTTTATTGAAAGCCTGAAAGAGATCTTTTGAAATCTCGAATGAAAACTAAATTACTTTGTTAATTACTTAATGTAAAGAAATTTATTGATAAAAAATATCAAGCAATTGGAGTAATCGCAAAATTAATGGGTAATTTTTATTAAAATTCCTTAATTGAAAAAAAAAATATGTTGTGAAAATTGGAAATACGGTCTCATGCACCTTCAGGCAGTCCAAAAAACTTTGGTATTAGATCCTCATACTTTCTCACCCTAGCATTTCTAGATAAATACATATGCTTTACTGTTCACATCGGCAAAAGCAATTATTGTGAAGTATCTGAACCTTTTGGCCTTAAAAGTCATCTATATTTGACTAGCTTTTCCGGACGCCATCGATATCTATAATCGTCAAAAAACCGAGCTCTATAAGATGTAAAAAAAATTGAGGCGTGGGATCAATAGGTTAATAAAGTGGCCTTATCGCTGGAGGAACCTCTTCTGCGACTTATCGCTGGAGGAACCTCTTCTGCGACTTTATACCAGTTATTTACCTTAGGCGCAGCCGCTTCGTGGTTTAGATCCAGTCGACTCACGTGTACTCAACGAGAGCGTCTAATAAGCCCTCTTATTCTGACAAGATAAAGAGATTCCGCGATAAGCCTGCGCTGCGAGCTGGTGTAAACCTAACACGGTAAGGTTATTACGAACTGCGTTAGCTCTACTCTACGTCAGGCTGACTAACTTAATGGAATGAAAAGGAAATAAGGTTAAAACGTATGGTCTCGGTCAGCGCGCGAAATTCATTTTTTGGGTTTTTTTTCCATTTTCAGATAAACTTCCTACTCATCCTAAGTTTATGAAAACTCATTTAACGGCTCGTCAACACTACTTTTTAACCCTTTTTCATAGTTGTTAAAAGAGGTGTTAAACTTACAATTATTTAATTATTGAAATTTGGGCGTTGACTTTGGCGTTAGGCTATAAAGTCGAGTTATAATTTGTTTTAATATTTTTAGATGAAAAAGTTCCCTACACTAATCTAATAGTGATGATTGTTTGATTGATGACATAAGTTATTGAAAATCACATCCTTATTTTTTATCGAGTAAGTACCTACCTATATTTAACCTCGTGTTACAGTTTTAGTCACCATTTTAGTCTACCAGTCACCAGTTTAGTCAGTTTTTAGTTTAAACAACAAGATATTGTAATTTGATGAATTTCAACATTACGGTAGTCAGTTTTAAATACCACATTTTTTGTAGTCATTCTTCCAAAGATTGAAAGTACCGGCCGTAGCTTTATATTGATGATCACTGAGGTACACCTAATCAACCACTAGAATTCGAGTAATTATTCTATATTTCTTAAAATAAGAATGTTCTCTTCAGTCAATTTTAGATGAAATCGAGTTGGCGTAGCGTGAACGTCCATTTTCCACGAGCCCTAGAATTTTGGTAATTTTATTTACAAAGTTATAACAGGTTCAAGGATCTAGTTTGCTTACTTTTTTCTTTTATCAAGAGTCACAGGCAAGTTTATTAGAGAAAAAAGTAGAACAAAGAGAGTAACGCAAAAGCGCGACGAGATTAAACGCGGCGACAAAGGGGCAAACGGAAAACTTTGTGGAAAAATCTTTTGTTGTCGCGACCGGGCGGAAACGGCTGATTTTCGGGGCGTAAACCTGAATTATGTACACTTGCAAATTCAACACGACATTTTTGTTGTTTTTTCAAAAGCCAGGCGTTCATTGTTTAACGTGTATTTGAAATTGATATGCAATTACTTGAGTGTAAAGAGTGTTGAGAAACCATTTCATGTCGGAGGTCGGACTTTGATGAGTAATCTGAAATTTGTAACTTTTAAATCATGTACTTTATGTACGTACGTGAATACTTTTACTTATGTTGAGAAACCATTTCATGTCGGAGGTCGGACTTTGATGAGTAATCTGAAATTTGTAACTTTTAAATCATGTACTTTATGTACGTACGTGAATACTTACTACTTATTTATTTCGTTGATGTAGATATGTATATCAGAAAAGGATACAGTTATGCTGCTAAGTAACAAAGAGTCGAGGGCATTGACGACGCTCGCGATTGAGAATATGATTTGACTGAAGAACAGGATAGGGGAAAGTGAACTTTTTGTCTTTTCACTCACATCTGTTCTCGTTTCACATGTTGATTACTTTGCACCGGCTTTATAAACCAGTTACTTGTAGGTACCGTTTGGTGGGTGGCCTCGCTCCTCCGGCAGTGCTATCAAATATTCCTACACACGCGGCGCCCGCGGAAAGGCCATTGATAAGGGAATTTGTGCAGAGTGATAACTCTGATATAAGCTACATGAAGTAGTTTTTATTGCTTTCCAGGTCTTAATAATCATCTCATGAAAGCTATTTTTGTTATCATCATCATTTCGACAAGACAAGACCGGTTTGAAGCGATTTGCTTCTAGTACGATCTTGCGGTAATCTAGTCGTTGCTTCTTCTAGAGGGTTGACGTCCTTCGCTGCGCTTAATGGTACGTGTTCTCCACTGGAGAATATTTGAACCCCATCGACCATTAATCGATTCATCCACGTTTCTAACTTGAGAGTAGCAGTAAGTTTAGGCTTGCATTTGAATCCATCTTCTAGGCCTTTTATCTAACTGAGACTAGTTCTGCTAACTAAGTGTTAGCTAACAGTTTAGCTGCGTTTGAAGCTTTCAGGCGGCTTAAAAACTTCGACATTGTAGCCAGCCTCGTATCGACCTAGTCTATGCGAGTTTATTTTTTTTAATGTTGCAATATACTTTATAGCCTCATTCGCCGCATTCTTTTATCATCTTCTCTGAAAAATCGCACACGTTAATCCAATGCGCATATAAAATTGTGGTATTGCAAATAATACTTAAGACTACAACAACATTCCCAAAATTAAATACTTACTGAGGGTTAAAATTTTCTAAAAACTTAATTTTGCCCACGAAACACTTAGATACTTTTAAGTAGAGAAAAAACTTAGACATCGAAAATTACACGGCTTGGAAACATCGTTAAAGAATGCAGGATTGTGTGCATGGAAACAAATGATTTATTGAGGAATAATTTTGTAATTTTTGGCGTTTGGCGTTCAGCACAATACCACAACTGCGTGTACGTAACACGCAGTTGTGGTATTGTGCTGAAAGTTCCATTCAAAATTTGATCCCCGATAGATCACTACGTCATAATAATCCTATCTCTTGTGTTCACTATCAGAGTTCTGCGAGAATATTCTGCTCAGTCGAGCAGCGTTAAACCATGCAGCGAGCACCCATTACACGGTAGCCATGAATACAAACGCGCTGTTTTGAGCCGCCATCGCCGCTCGCTACCTCCCGCCGAGAGAAAAAACGCTTCAGTAGTTCCACCCTGTCCAATAACTTGAGGCAGTTGAGCAAACCACCGTATTGTTTATTTTACCGTTATCCTATAATAGCTTAACTAGTAGTTCTACTAGTTACTCACTCGCATTTGTTTAACTGAATCTTCATAACCATTTATCTTGACTTGCTCTTGACTGATATCGTTTATTCACAGATCTTGTTAGGATGTTGATACTAAACGATGATCTAGCTAAATATTATTGAAGTCGGCTGATGATAAATGGTGCGACAGCAAATTTTCCCCCTTACTGAGAGAAATTCCATCGCCAACTAAAATCACTGACGACGAAACTTCACTACTTGTTGCCAATATCTTATCAAAATAAATATTTTAATACAGATAGTTGGTAATATTTACATTTTTAGTTATACAGGGTTATTCCTAATCAACTAGCATCCTTTTAAGGGTTTTAGGGGCTTATTCTGTACGTCAAAACTAACAACTTTTGTTCTACGACTTTTGTCAAAACTCCTAAAAGGATGCTAATTGATTAGAAAATAACCCTGCATACTTGGCTTGTTTTTGGACTCTAAGTGGTATACAAGTAGTTAGCCTTAAAACCTTAGTTAGCCGTAGATGTAATTGTGTATTCTAAAGTTGTAAATCGTATTTAAGTATTATGAAATAAATCTTTGAAAAAAAATCCTTCTGGTCAGTTTTAAAATACTTAGTTTATTTATTTAAAAACAATTTGGCTGTCTTTATCAGTAGATTAATACATAAACATTACAATATCATGGATCATAATACTGTCAAAAGTTGTATTTATTTTAAGAAAATTCTTACGAAAAAAATAATAATATGATAGCAATTTGGACAATACAATTTCCCTGGGCAATATAATTCCATGTTCACGGAGCAGCATCTACGAATGAATTAAATTCCACTAAACTGTTTTGTCGTCGCGTTTGCGTACAAGTATCTTTTCTCGACTGTTTGAATAGAAAGCTGATGTACGTACCTACTCGCAAGTTACGAGAGCACAGGCACTGATATAATAATTTTTCGTAAATGATGACAAAATTGACTTCAATCGTGAAAAAAATTACAAAACTTCGCTCAAATTGATATACTTAAACAATTTTTACATTATTGTTGATTTTTCAAAACACTGTTTTTCGAACTACAAAAGATTTTTTTGATTCGGTTCACTATTGGCGAAAATATCGACAAACATGCACAAAAAATACATAGCTACAGACGAACATAGAATCTCTTCCCTTCTGGAAGTCGTTTAAAAAGAAATGTATGTACCTGCTATCCCAATAATTATTCCCCGCTTCTCTTCTCCGCTGCTGTTGATTCGAAGGCAGACATAATTATTATTCCTACTAGACCACTGGCCCCTTGAAATACTTAGTGAATTTCTTAGACGAAATGTACCAAGTAACCTGCAATTTGATATCATTTGGCAAATGACTTCTGAGATGTGATTCACGTTAGTGTTGAGTGGATAAGACACGAAATATATAAAACCTATTTATCAAGTTTCTTCGATGCTACCTGTAGACAAAAACCAACATCCGTATAGACGAAAGCAAAATTGACGCTTGGAAGCAGTAGCTACAGACTTCTCTTCCTTTCTCATAAATCACAAATGAATTAAATAGGCCCAATTTTAAAGGCGCCATCGTGAATTTAATAGTTACGTAAAATGTATTGTTCTCCCTATCAATTGCATATAGTGAAAAATAATCAGGAATATTTTAAATTATGATGGTGCCTTTAAAATTGGGCTTCATGACCACATAAACTACTAATTTAAGTAACCCCCGCCCGCTCATGACTTGGACCCAGCGTACGTACCTATCATAGTTGGCATCATAGCTCGCGAGTTCCATTGCAGCGCCGAGCTTAATGGACGAACTTTGAATGTAAATTAATTAGACAAATGGCGGGAGTTTCTTGTGGAAAAACGCGGGAACGTGAGCAAGATAATGAAGATTCATCTACTTACTCCCCGAGGAAGGTATTTTTACCCGCCGCCGAAAAATATCGCGATATTAAGCTATGTAAATAAAACCTTCTGGGAAAATTATACCCATCAGGCTTAGTACGAGTTTTTTGACTCGATAGCGTTACGGCTCTATCTTACCAAGAAACTAGGGTAGTAACAACCAAATACAGGGTTATCTGCTTATCCTGTACTATGCCAAAAGAGGGAGATTTAGACCATTATTATGAACAACTTTTACTATGGGGCAAATCCAAAATTCGCAAAAAAAATCTGCTGTTTCATTCAAAACTGCAACTCAGAATCAACAAGATGTTTTTTCTAGCAACAGCATTTTTTTCTAGAATTATGGTTTGGCCCCATAGTAAACTTTGTTCATATTTATGGTCTGAATCACCTTCTTTCCGAGTAGTACTCCAGTTCTGGATAATCCTGCATAAGGAAAATTGCAGTTTACATTTAATCCAGTAAGTAAAAAGTTGTACTAGGGGCAGATGATTTTAGCTTGTAACTTGACTACCTTAGAAGGTATTTTAAGTACAGTAAAGTCAATTGGGATACTTGGAAAATGTTTGTTATTTTTGGCGTTATTTCGAGGATGATCGGTTTAGAAAAAATAATATTTAGTCAGAATATGTTTTAGAACTTTGAGCTTATAATTTTAGCCTGAATTTGAGTTTAATTTTAAGTAAATAAGACTTCTACTTACAATGTAAGAAAACAAGTAGGTAGTTAATGGAAACTTGTACTACGTTTTCCAACTAAAGGAAATCGATTTTTTTTTCTTTCTGGATAGTACAATACTTAGGTACTTTTAGTCTGGAGCAATGTTAGCTACACTCCTCCAACCTAAAACTAATTGCGCAACCGCGTAGTATCATTATGTTAAATTTTGCATTATGACAACATTTTTTTTTATATCCGCTTTAAATTTCAAAATATTAGTTTGAATATGAACCTCTGCAAAGTATCAAAACAAAATATGCGGTCACACACATTCCCAGCTTTCTAAGGGTAAACAAGCGAGCCTGATTACGGGGGTGTTTCCACAGCCTGCCCCCGTAATATCAATATGAAACAAGAAAAATGACAAGTCGATGCTACGTAATGAGAAGGTCAGTCCTCCATTACGCGCTTCCAGAGGGCACTTACTGTACTGTATCATATGCTGAGTGTGAGTTTTGTCGTAAACATGACGCGCTCTTCGGCGAGCGCGTAAGCATGTAATTTGTATGAAGAAACGTACAGCGCCACCAGCGGCGCGTTTTTGAAACACAAATTACATGCTCACGCGCTCGCCGAAGGGCGCGTCATGTTTACGACAAAACTCACACTCAGCATACTGTATCGTTCAATAATCCACTGCTGAACATAGGGCTATCCACGAATGACGATTGCGCCGTATTCGTCACGCTGACCTTATGCGGATCAGAGATCGATCAGTTAAAGACATAAACAAACAAAACATACGATCACACACTTTCCCAGCTTTCTTAGCGGAAACAGGGGAAAACAAGTGAGCTTGATTACGGGGGTATTTCCACAGCCATGCCCCCGTAATGAGCGGGCAAGTCCCCCATTAGGCGCGTGCCTCCAGAGGGCGCTTAATTAAAAAGAAACAAACGCACTTTCCTTCCCGACGACTGAAGCTGTTCTACAGTAAAAATAGTGCAGTGCTATAAGGTCCCTTGCTACATGCGATACATTCAACAGCAAAATTCAACTGTTATGTGTTTACTTTTGTTATTTTAAAAAAGTAACAGTACCATACAAAAAAATGATTTAGTTATTCATTATCTCTATTTTATTGTTTTCATTTGAAATACTTCTAATTTGTATAGTTTTGTATGGGCTCAGTAGCCCGAAATAAAGGATTATTTTTTTTATAAAATAAAAATTTGTTATCTCGTTTCAGCTATAGGACGTCCACTTCTGGATACAGACCTTCAATATAGATCTCCAATAGGCTTGGTACGATACGTGTTATCCACTCGACAACTTTTCAACAGTTGTTTTTCAAATCTTGTCAATCTCAGGTCAGTAGTTGCACAATCTGGTCCCACCTGCCCCTTTTTTCAATCGTACGGCTAGGCAGACGCGACCAAAGCGCCACCCTTTTGAGGTGGACATTCCGCGCGTTAGAACAAAGCGTTTTGAATCCTCATTCCTCATAAGAACAGCCACAATGTGGAACGCTTTGCCTCTTCCCGCTACAGTACAACGTGGGTGTCTTCAAATCTCGAGTAAATAGGTATCTTCTAGGTAAGCGTGCTACACCCTAGACCGCATATCTGCTCAGCATCAGGCAGCATGTAGTCAAACGCAAACCTATAAGGAATAAAAAAAAAATCCGATGCGCTAAATAGACTGCTGCAGCAGAGACAAATTGCAAAGTAATGTAATCTTATATAGTATTAAGATCTAAAAATAAGAATATTTTTTTACTCCAGACACACATTATGTAGACATCCAACGTTCGTTATAATATTTTCTAATGAAGTATCCTACTGTTTAATATCTTTACTACGTAAATCGACCCCTGTTATTCATCGGGCTTATTGATTACACTCGACTGAAAAATACTAGAAACCTCCTAGATGCATGATATTTTGTGCATGTGTGTGGGGTTGCTTTCAGTGAGAAGTATCTTTACTATACTGACCCATTTTCTCTCTGTGATTGACCATTAACGTGGACAGCGGAGTCTGAGTATAACTATCTACAAAAGTAGGCTCTTATAGGTCGAGCGGCTACTGGTTAGGCCACTAGTTCCGTACAAACTTGCTGATTTGTGAATGTGTTTTTATAATATTATACATGTTGATCCGAAATAGAGACGAGTCTGCTCGATAGCCTTTTTTTTTTCAAAATACAGTAAGTACAACTCGCATTGCCCGCACAAAATATGTGTTCTTGTCTTTGTACCCACTCAGTGTTTCTAAAGATGGTGATTTTTCACCACCTTATCTTCCCAATCCAGAATCTTCAGAAAGGTTTTATAGAAGGACACATTGTAAATTTGTCCTTGCAATTAATACAACAGTTAATATCTAGTAAAACGTAGACAAGATTAATCCTCATCGGCCTTTTGATTATCTGTGAACTACGAAACCTTAACACAACGTACAATTTACATAAGTTTACATAACACAAGACCTCTATCTGCGGCGATCCCTAATCAACCAATGTTATTGTTTGTGATACATGAAAGGATTCTATTCTATCCCTAAATAACACTGAGTAACAGAAACCGAAGACAATAGTTAGAAGTCCTTTGTTCCTGAATCATGTTCACCTCCATCGGAAATCAATCGGGCCACAATGGGCGCATTCATTCCATTCTGCCACAAAAGAAGGTATTTCCGTCATTAAAAGACGGCAGAGGGCGCTTGAATGGAACTCGTCAACACGCGTCTTCTCATAGGCACTTTAATCAGTAATCATAACTAATACCTCGCTTCCGTTCAATCCATTTTTATCACTTTCTATTCGGCTTTGTTGGAAAGACATGTGAAAGGAAATAAAAGCTTGAAAAATGCGTGAAATTCGCGTGCCTGTAATCAAATCTTGCAAGTTAAATTTGATTCACTTTCCGGTTTTCAATTGAGCTGATGCATACATGTGTGCCGCCGTGGTGGCCTAGAGGTATTGACACCCGCCTTGCAATCGTGAGGTCGTGGGTTCAAATCCTGGTCCCGTAACAATGAGTTCTTTGGAATTTATGTACGGAATTTAACACCACTGGCTTCTCGGTGAAGGAAAACATCGTGAGGCAACCTGCATGCGTCCGTAGAAGAAATTCGATGGCGTAATGTGAATCCACCAACCCGCACTGGGCCAGCGTGGTGGATATGGCCCAATCACTCCTTCGTGGGTAGGCCTACGTTCTGCAGTGGACTATTAAAAAAGGCTGGTACAGTACAGTACAGTATACATGTGTGAATTGAGTGACAATGCAATATTACGATGACATGGTGCTGATCTGATGATGGAGCTGGAAGGTGGCCAAAGAACTTTGCAATGAAACGACACAACCTCTTCACATCGTTCATTTGAATCGTCTTGACGAGTAGTTTGTCTTTCAGTGGTAACCAGGGTCTGATGATGGAGCTGGAAGGTGGTCCTAGGAACTCTGTAACGAAACGACGCAAATCCATCGAGTTTCGGCTCTTTTGTTTCATCTTGGCACGTACATGTTCAGTAAAAGTTTATTTAAAAAAAAAGGTTTTTTTATATTCTTGTTTACAAAGAGTTTGTTTGTTACCATTCCACGCGGCAACGTAGCGTTGCATCTATTTGGTTTTATTTTGATGGATATAGTTTCATAGGCAACTTAGCTATGGCGAAACCCAGGTAAATGCTACTTGTCATAATAAATTCAACAACACCAAGTACAAATTCTAACAATACCTGTTTACAAAATAGCTATTGTTACAGGAAGAATAACACGAAATGTGTCACGGCCGATTTTGATTGAGGCAAACGAAACATTCTTTTGTACAAATAATTTGACCTAATTTCGTTTGAAATTCAACCCTCATACTAATTGTTTTGTTTTTCTCTCCGACGGGCTTTCTTTAAAGAGGAGGACTAGCTCTCACTCCCCTCTGGGGTCCTCATACATCAAATAAATTATTACATTTGCAGAGAAACATTTTCTAATGATTCGACTGATATTTGTCCCCATGCGATACAAGAGTGAGTTGGCAGCAAAAGATAAAATATGAGGTTTTCTTCTGTGCTGTCTGTATTTGTGACATCGGTTTGTAACAAGTGATGTAAACCTACCACGTACTCGTTTATACTAAAATTCACGTATTATATGATTTTTAACCTGCCAAATAATTCTTTTTTGCTAAAAATAGCATGACCGACTTCACTCGTGTACAGAATCATTATTATATAGTATATAAAAAGTCGCTTCCCGCTGTCTGTCCCCATGTATGCTTATATCATTAAAACTACATGAAAAATGTTTATATGTATAATCCACCTGTGCGAAGCCGGGGCGCATCGCTAGATCGCAAATATTATGCACGGATCGATGTAACATTTTTCACATTATTGTTGATTTATCAAAAATGGCTGAGCCAATTTCGATAAAATTTAAATGGGACCAATTTCAAAGTATACTCTTTCCAATAAAAAGAATTATTGAAATCGGACCACTAAGAAAAAAGTTGTGCGTGGTTATACATAAAAAATATATATATATGTACGCGTCGAATTGTATACCTCCTCCGGTAGTTCGTCGGTCAAAAAGGGCTGTTATGTGTAATGTGACGATGCGTGTTTGTCTATTTGTAAACATCATCACAATCTTTCAAACGATTTGATACAGTATTTATTTTTTGGAAAACAAATGTAATCAATTTGGTTCTCATAAAATTTTTGGCCGGAATGTAATTATTTTTTAAATTAGTTTGAAAAAAAAAAAGTTTGTGATATTTACTGTATTTTTACAGGAGACACAAGTAGGTAATAATAAAAATACTAGTACCTATGTAGCGTTAGAAGTTGTAGTAAGCGATAATAGTCTTTTGTGCCTTTCTTCAGTGATTTAAAACTACGTATAGGTACTTTAATTATGTAGATACATAATCAAAGCATGTATATAATGTATATAATTAACATCTATGAATAACTTTTTACTATGGAAGTAACTCCGATATGGCCAAATAAAATTAGCTGTTCATACGTTTAGCTGTGAGTCAATAAATTTTTCGTGTGGAAGGAACACCTAATTTCTCGCAATTTTGGTATCAACCATTAAGTAAAAGTTGATAATAATGATTAGTATACAGGGTTAAGAAACCTAAAAAAAACGGACACGTGCGAGTCAGGCTCGCACATCGAGGGTTCCGTACAAACACATTGTTAAAATAATTAAAAACCTGTTTTAGCATGTGCTAATGAAAATATCTTACATGATACGATTTACTCACTTTGAATTTTGAACCCATTTTTTGTGAATTTTAAGGCCCTATTTTTTGTGATTTAAATAAAAATGTACAGTTTTCAGATTTATTCCTATATGTGTACTCTGAGACAATGCTTTTCGTCAAATTTCACAGCTCTATATCAACGGGAAGTACCCTGTAGGTTTTGATTTTTGTGAGTGTCAAAATATGCGATTTTTTACGACATAAACGGCTCTAACTTTTTAAAACGATAACTGAGAAGGTTTTCTTTTACACAACTGCAAGAGACCATTGATATACGTATACAGTTTAAATTTCAACTCGATATCTTTACGCGTTTCCGAGATAAAGAGTCTTGACATACACACATACGGACAGACGGACAACAAAGTGATCCTATATGGGTTCCGTTTTTCCCGTTTGAGGTACGGAACCCTAAAAAATTGTTGGTCCATAGGAAAATATCGTTCACCAGCGACATAATGTATGGAACAGCTGTTTTTTTAGTATTGTCAAAAGTCACAGAACGAAAATTTTTAGTTTTGATGTACAGGATAAGCCTAAAAGGATGCTAATTGATTAGGAATAACCCTGTATACAACTGCTCAAATTCCTGCACTTTGCCGAGCAAGATCTCGTGTAATAACTATTTCTACTAGAAACTACCTCAAAGTTGACGTACTTGTTCCTCTGGCAACAGCTCCTCCACGTTTGCTTTACCAGCTCGTCGGAGGTAGGACCCTTATTTACTCCGAGTTCCTCCATGCTCCTCCTCACTCCTCGCTCATGCATTTTAATTGTTTCCCTCTTGGTTCTCGATTGATTTTCAATTTGTTTGCTCCTGGTTGCGGTCGCTTTGAAATATCCTGGAAAAGATCGGATTGTAAACGGTCGAGTGTTAGAATATTGACTTGAACACTTAATGTTACTTATATACTAGCCAGATCTATCTAAAAATATTTCGGAAAAAAATCTTCTTGATAGCAATAAATGATAAAGTCATTTTAAATAGTACTGTACTGTACTGTACTGTATCAGCCTTTTCAACAGTCCACTGCAGGACGTAGGCCTACCCACGAAGGGTGATTAGGCCATATCCACCACGCTGGCCCAGTGCGGGTTGGTGGATTCACAAACGCCATCGAATCTCTTCTACGGACGTATGCAGGTTGCCTCACGATGTTTTCCTTCACCGAAAACCAGTGGTGTGAATTTCCGTACATAAATTCCAAAGAACTCATTGGTACGGGACCGAGGATTTGAACCCACGACCTCACGATTGTAAGGCGGGTGTCACTACTTCTAGACCACCACGGCTCTAGACCACCACGGCTTTAAATAGTAATTGCTACCTATTTTCTGCCACTTTCATCAATCCATCGATTCATCAGCCACATGACGTTGACTGGTTGACTGGATATAAGTCTCCCTTTTGGATCTCTAATACGACTGATCGGAAGCGGTTTGCATCCACCGTTATCGTGCTATCTTAGCAAAGTCATCAGTTCACGATTTTTATCGTGCTTCACACACTAGGTGTATAGAAACTTTCTTTTTTATGATAAACAAACAATAAGTGTGTGAAGCACGATAAAAATCATTTTCATTGATTAAGCAATGCGCCATTTCTCGTTAATGGTAAGAAGTTCTAATAATTTCACATTAAGTGACTGACTGGTTTAAAGCAGTTCTCACAGATGGCGCTTCCAACAACGTAGTAACTAGTTGGTAAACATGATAGACATTCTCTAATTTGACGTCTTCGCACACAAGCGTTTCTAGCTTAATTTGGACAAAGCATCTGGGCCGGAATACCAGAAGGATGCAGGTTCAAATCCTGCGAACGCGTCAATTTTTGTAATGTTTATCATAAAAAAGAAAGTTTTCATCAGTTCACCTTATATATGCGGGGCTACGATTGCCGGTACATGTTTTCCATACACTCGAGAACTTTTGGATCCCAACTCTTCCGTGCTTGTACCCTGCCCACTACCATTTCAACTTGCCAATCCGCAAAGTCATACTTTGGTTCTTCTACGGATCCCTTCATATCTGATTCGATCACGCAGAGATTTCGAGCATAACTCGTTGGATTATTTGGAGCTTATTAATAAAGCCCATAGTAAGTGATCAAAGCTATAAGCGAAGCATAATTTATAAGTTTTTTCATAATCTAGTTAGAAGTCATATAGAAAATAGACTCATACCAACGCTAAATTAATAAAAATATTAAGTAATATTTGGATAATTTTAGATATTATCATAATCCAATTCCGTCTTCCGTATTTACCCGTGTATGTTATGAGAAAACGTTCCCTCCTACTTATAAATAAGTATTACGGTGCGATGTAGCTTCAAAGAAGACCCCAAGCGGGTGGTTCTTGTCTTTGCACGAGGCGACAGCTATTACTTTATGATTAAACCAGCGACAAGCTGCCGTCTAAACTTTCGGTATGTAATAAAAGTTTGTGCTTGGATATTCATGTATGCATAAACACATTGTGTTACCATGCAGATGAAGATGAATTGAATTTGTAAATTTTACGGATGTTTTAGGAAACTATCGTTAACACCATACGATACAAAAATAAAAAATATCAGGTTTCAAACAAAAAAAACACGTCAAAATTGATCCGGTCGCTAGAAAGAGTATTGCGGCGTTTCGCCCCGTAAGCAGTTCGGCCCGCGGGGCGAATCGCCCAAGACTCTTTTTGAAGGTCCCCATGCTACAGCTCATACTCGTAGGTATGAACTACAAAATCTTTCATCCCCGGCTTCGAAGTTAAAATCGAATACAATATGAGACATATTTCAAAAGCATTCCCAGCGGTTCAGTTTAATACTGTATTATCACCACATTGGGATAATACGATGTCATTCTGTAGGTACAGGTATGGTACTTCCTCTGGCGATGTTCGGATCAAATCCATCTCTAGCTATATACACGGTAATTATATCTAACAGTATTCCGTCTTCATACAAACGCGAATCATACCTACGCGCCTCAGAGTTCGAAATACACTTCTTACACAACGGTCGCAGGGGCGCGCCGCAGTGACGAACGAACATGTTTCTATCAGTGAGCGTGCGATTTACCTACCAGGCAGCCTTAGCGCTTGATACGTTCTGCGTGGCCAATAGGCTATTTTACTATGAACGAGAAAAAATCCGTAAATGTATTTTTAAGATAGCTTAAGCAAAAAGCAATCGGAACATGTACCTTTTAGAGCATAAAACAACAAAATAAATTTTAAAAATCAATACAAAATATTCCGTCTTTTTAATCTGTGCATAAAACAGTCGCCGCTACGTTATGACGTCATCCGGCTATGTAAACATTGAATAGTTTGTCCGGTGTTTGTACACTAGTATTCCAGGAACAGCACACGAACGGTAACTCATTATTAACCATTTATAATAACTCATTTTCAACATAAATCTCAAACTTACAAACAAAGACACTATCGTGAAAAATATTTACGTGCATTGTTTACATAGCATAGTGACGTGATTCATGACCACAGAGTAAAATAATGACATCCATCGTTTTACGTAAATTACGCGCGAATATTTGAAATTGTAAAATTAAAATGCATTTTTAAAACACTTAACGATTAAAAAAATATTTTTTGTATTTTTTTAGTGGTTTATTAGACCAACAGGATCTAACTGAGATGCTTTTCAAAACTGACTGTAATACCCTATTGGGGCTGAGAGTGTGATTCGGCCCTGTCGTTGAAATAATTTAAGGATAGGGCCGAGTCATAATACTGTCAGATACCATTACCGTGCTATGTGCCCTCAGTGTACACTCTAGGTAGGTGTAGTAGAGGCGTGTACCCAAAGTTGTCGTCATAACGGCGACATGCGCCGTCTTGTCGACATTCCCGTGACAAGGCGGCAGGAATCTCCATTCTCGGCGTTTGTCGGCTCCTATCGCGGGGTTAGCGCCAAAAGAGGACATCTGTAATATTGGAACTTTTCAGAAGAGCTAAAAAATATTACATAGCGTTGTAATAGGGCTGATGATTTTATAATTGACAACACAAAGACTACATGTGTTAAATATTTGATAATTTAATTTGATAGTATAATATCTATAGCAGGTAACATATCTTTAGTCCAGTTATTATGCCTGTAGCGCTACACCTTCTCTGGCGATATTCAGATCTCTCTTCTCTCTTTGAAGTAGGTATAGTGTAGTGGGTACACTGTACCTACTTCAACTGTGTATAATACAGGCGTGTACCTCAAAGTTGTAATCATAACGGCGACATGCGCCGTCTTCTCGACATCCCTGTGACAAGGAACCAGGAATCTCCATTCGCGGCGCTTTAACACAAAAAACTGAAAAGCTATTAGAAAACGTTGTAACAAAAATGATGATTATTTCTTTGGTAATGGAAAATATATGTTTCCAATATTTATTAATAATTTAACTGATCACTTAAAGTAAACAAAAAAACGGAACCCTTATAGGACAACTTTGTTGTCCGTCTGTCCGTCTGTGTCAAGACTCTTTATCTCGGAAAGGCGTAAAGATATCGAGTTGAAATTTAAACTGTATACGTATATCTATGGTCTCCTGGTGTTGTGTAAAAGAAAAAATTTCTCAGTTATCGTTTAAAAAGTTAGAGCCGTTTATGTCGTAAAAACCGCATATTTCGACACTCACAAAAATCAAAACCTACAGGGCACTTCACGTTGACATAGAACTATGAAATTAAGCGAGAAGCATTGTCTCAGAGTACACATATAGGAATAAATCTGAAATCTGTACAGCTTTGTTTGAATCACAAAAAAATAAGGCCTCAAAATTCACAAAATATGGGTTCAAAATTCAAAGTGAGTAAATCATATCATATAAGGTATCACATAATAGAACTTCATAAGCACATGCTAAAACAGGTTTTTAATTATTTTGACAATGTGTAATTTTCGATGTCTGACGAGAAAAGAGAAAAAAAAACTTTTTTGTCGATCGTATCGAGATACAAACAACTTTCTTCCCAATTTTGTGAAATTTTCTGTACGGAACCCTTGGTGTGCGAGCCTGTTTACGTTTAACGTAGTTTCTTTATCACTTCTTTAAACTCTATAGCTCGTTTTATTGCGGAGATAGGTAACCTTAATTAAAATATGCACACTACAGGCCTAGAGAAAGTTATTCGTTCGTTATGTATTATGAACTAAATTATTTTTATGCACGAAACTTCCAACACACGCTTATACAACGTTTTGGTTCTAATTAAAATAATTGATTAGTATGATAAGTTTTAAAATTAATCTTGTAAAGTATTATTTGTACATTACTATCGTATTGTCACAACATGTTGTATATTGAAAAGCTTTTCGGTATCCATAATATGGAAAATACATTTTTTAATTGTTGCAGTTATACCCATTTGACTCTTAGCCCGCGGTATGGAAACTGGGTTATGAAGGCGCTCCGATCATTTTCCGTCTTTCTTTCGGAATTTTCGTGCGATATGGGAATTGGGGGATTCATTATGGAGTAACGTGTTAGTAGGTTGTTTCTGGAAGGTCGCGGATGAGGATCTGATAAAGGATAAGTCAAATGTGGTTTTATTTTCTGAGAAAATGGTAAATACTGCAATTTAAGTTATCTGTTAGACAAGTCTCAAAGGCCGGGGCACTGGAGAGCAAATAGTCAATATGAGGCAGTTGATAGAGAAAAACCGGGAATTTAATGTTCATGTGCTTTATTGACTATTCGAAAGCGTTTGATTGTGTGAGATGGGAATTGGGAACCACTATGGACAATCCTTCAAGAAATGGGAGTACCTCCATACTTAGTTCAACTGATCGCGAGCATACATGATGATGGAGAGTCCATGGTTAGGGTGAATGATGTGATGTCGGTGCTTTTTAAGCCAGGAAAAGGAGTTCGTCAGGGATGCATTTTATCTCCCCCTCTTTTCAATATTTATGGCGAGTACATTATGAGGAGAGCCTTAGAGGGGAGGGAGGCATCGCGGTCGGTGGCAATAAAATCAGCAACTTACGATATGCAGATGACACCACGTTGTTCGCGTCCTCCGAGCGCGAGCTTGCAGAACTGTTCAGCCGGGTAGAGCGAGAAAGCGAAATGGTCGGACTATCGGTCAACAAATCGAAAACCAAAGTAATGATCATTGACCGAGCTGGATCGAGCGCACGCACAGGAGAACTGGCTGATCTGGAATGTGTGAAGGAGTTTGTGTACCTGGGCTCAATGCTATCAGGGAGGCTGCGAGAAAGAAATTCGGAGATGTACACAGATGGGGAAAGCCGCTATGGGCAAGATGACGAAGATCTGGCGAAACAGGAATATCTCCTACGCAACCAAAATGAGACTTGTAAAAACGCTGGTATTCTCGATATTCTTGTATGGCTCCGAATCATGATCGATTCGCGCGGTAGACCGCAAAAAGATCGAATCTTTTGAAATGTGGTGTTGGAGGAGAATGTTACGCATACCGTGGACAGCAAAACGCACCAATAAGTCCATTCTTGAGAAATTAAAGATTAAGACTAGGCTTTCCACAATTTGTTATCAATGAGTCTTAACTTACTTTGGTCGCATCGCCCGTAGGCAGCCCGATAATTTTGAGAAACTAGTTGTAGTTGGGAAAGTACATGGCAAAAGACCGCGTGGACGCTCACCTACCTGTCGGTCTGATCAGATTAAGTTGATAACCAGGCTTTCATTTTCCACTGCTTTGAAGAAAGCTGAAGATAGGGCGGAGTGGAAGCAACTCGTCACTGATTCCGTTAAAGCATTTCAAGACGGGCACGACCTTCAGTAATGAAGAGGACTAATAAGAAGAAGAAGAAGTTAGACAAGTACGTACTGTAATAATAAACAGACTGGTATTTACATTTCATCTCACAACGATATTTAAATGTATGGAACAGATGGTTTTTGGTTTTAGTTCTGACAAAAGTTGCAGAACAAAAGTTGTTAGTTTTGGTGTACAGAATAAGCCCCTAAAAGGGTGCTAATTGATTACCAATAACTCTGTATAGCTCATTATAACAATATTTAGATCCCGATAATAATATCAACAGCTCTGTGTCAATACCCAATTAGAACATGTGAATGTGGCGGAAATATATCTAATAAATTAGAGACTCAATAAACACTGATTCCCGCTCTGATTTCTAATACAAATTATACCTCGTATCTCGGCGACGGCAAATAATCTCATGCGTCATAAGGGAACGTACTCAATACTCATACTACGTGGCCCATTTAGGGGGACGGGGGTCTTCGAAGTACTACGCTTGGTCTCAGGGCCAGGAAGAGTCTATTAAAATTAAGTCACGTATTCAATATGTACTGTAGAGAAATCTCACAGATTTTAACCGACTTCCAAAATGGAGAAGGTTCTATGTTCGTATGCTATATACAGATGAAAGTATTTTTTTGTGTATGTTCATCGATATTTTTGCCAGTTGTGAACCTGTTTAAAAAAACTTTTTTAGTTCGAAAGGGAATCCAAATACTCCCATTTAAATTTTGTCGAAATGCCAGTCCATTTTGATAAAATGTTTTTTTTTAAATCAACGATAATTTAAAATTGTAGACATCGATTCGAATAGAATAGACATCGATTGTACACGATTTAATTCGATTGTGCTATTTTTTCTGCGAAAAATGATTATTAAAGATTTTTTGGCACCACTCTGCCGCCGTGCCGGAGCGGCCCATCAAAATCCACTAACAGCTTGATTAATAATTTTAAAATTTGTATTTGAAATAATTATTAAATATATTTGAGTATTACTATGTGAAAACTAGGTGGAGGGAGGGGGTGTTGGCATATACTACTGATGGTCACCGAGTTGAGAGGTCCAGTTAAAAAAAACACGTAGTATGGGTACGTTGCCTAATATTCACGACGCCTAGGCCGTGTTATTTGAGGAATCAATCTATTTGGCTTATAAACTATTGATTTAGCCGGAATGGTTTCATTACAGCTCTATATTATTGAAGCTCTCATAATATACCTGTAAATCGCTTCATAGCTTGGATGACCTACTTAGTTCATATCTAATTTAGAGATCAGTAGACTGGTACTCACTTCGATCGTCACCCAAGCGAGTTATGTTACAGAATCGCACGGCAGTTCGGAGTCTCTCTTCGAGAACGAACCAGAGATGAGGAGATCTATAGAAGAAAGCCGTGGTGGTCAAGAGGTAGTGACACCCGCCTTACAATCGTGAGGTCGTGGGTTCGAATCCCCGGTCCCGTACCAATGAGTTCTTTGGAATTTATGTACGGAATTTCACACCACAGGCTTTTCGGTGAAGGAAAAACATCGTGAGGCAACCTGCATTCGTCCGTAGAAGAAATTCGATGGCGTATGTGAATCCACCAACCCGCACTGGGCCCGAGTGGTGGATATGGCCCAATCACCCTTCGTGGGTAGGCCTACGTCCTGCAGTGGACTACTAAAAAGGCTGGTACATAGAAGAAACGAGCTGACATAGCCCAGCGGGTTGGCAAGTTGATTTAGCAGTGGGCAGGGCACTTAGCACGGGAGACTTATAACCGCCGAACGATCGACTCGAAATGTTTTGTCCGTGAAGGATTTTAAGTAGGTAGGTAAATGTCATGCAAGCCCACTGGATGCAAATACTGAATCAGTCTAGCACGATAAAAATCTATAAATGTCTCTAGTTGTAGATGTATAAAATTCTACCATTAGAACATTTTTTTTCTAGATTATAATATATTATCTAGGAATATTATAAATACCATTGTTATTAATAACATGTAATGTGTATACGAAATAAGGAGATTTTAACATTAACTTTGACTAGACACGAACTTATATTTCCAAATTTTACAAAATTCGTATCTGTGACTTGTTGCTTAAAAGCAAAAAAAAAAACACTCAAGCGGCAAAAAGTTCGTCTACCCCGGAAACATAAAACGCAATTAAATACTTTACTTGCTCTCCGTAACAAAAATATCATTTTTGTCACGTCCCGACGTTTGAGCGAAAAAATTCCCTCTAAAATGCAGGGGAAGAATTCTGTAGAAAAAGTATTCCAGGAAAAAGGGAAAGGGCGTCTTGTTCATTTCTTCCTTGTTAAAAACAATAATAATTTATCGCGTACAGACGTTAACGAGCGACACATCGCGTAACGATGGCGGGTTTGAATTTACGAGCCCCGGTCATGGACAACAAATAAATCATGTTGGAACTGAGATTCTCATCAAATTGTGATCGGCTCGTGCATTGATTTACTGGGTTAGATAGTCGGACGAACTGTTGGTTTGTTATCGGCCTGTAATTGGTTCGGGTTAAATTGTTTTCTAGCACAGTTTACAAGCTTGAATGATTAAATATCTATAGTCATTAGAACCAGCTTGCTATAGCTAGCTCTATTGCTATAGATAACGGGCTCCGCAAAAATCAGCGCGGTTGGCATCCGGAAGTCAGAATATTATAGGTATACTGTTTTGATTGAAAAGCCAAGCCAAATCTAGCTCAGATCTGTTATGCAAAATATGCTTTCAATGGCTATCATCTATTAGATGCCTTAGTATAGTGATTGAAAAATATGGTCATTTCTGTGCGGCTCAAAAATACGCATAGAGACACACAGAATATATTTTTAGTTTACGGATGATTTCATATGTGGACCTCATGCAGTCTATTGCATACATTAACAAATGGTTGATATGACATAGCTCAGCGGACTGCTAAGTTTAAATGGCATTAGCTTATAGGACTGATCACCGTGGTGATGGAGGTGGGCCATTTATCGCCAAACGCAGCATAGCTAGTCCACAAGGTGGATTGACGGATTCATTAAGATCGCAGAATTGCGGTGGATTCGAGCTTCTTCCAAGCAATCTTACTGGAGATTTATAGGGGTGATAGTAGAGAATCGGACGTCTTATAGCTGATGAATAGACGGATGGATAAATCCTCCATAATATCTAGAAGTATGAATTCGTGACCAGAAGAATCGTATTTCCGTAATCCTTATACATCTGACCTAATCGGTCGTGGAGGTCGCGGAGGTCGTGGGACCTCGAGGCATCAAGAGCTCTTCGTACGCCCATAATGCAAATCCAATCGGCGCTGAGAGGAGCTCGTCATTGCCCCACCTTTGCATGATAAGCCATGACAGACCTACTGACGATACTTCTGAACGGACGACGTCCATTCAATCAATACAATACATAAATAATATTGGTAACTCCGAAACTGGTCAGATTCCTTGCGGATCGACCGTATAATTATAATGTGAGTTTTAGCCGTATTCTGTTATAGTTATGATGAATACTCACGGTAGTTTTATTTAAGTAATATTGGTAATTCGTGCATAAAAGAGTGGTTTGAATAATTATACCAAAGGCACCTTTACTAGTTAATAACTGTACTTATTTCAAAAAAGTAGTCAATCCTTGGTCAATCAGTGTTGCCAACTAAGCGATTTTCTCCCAAAAATAACATTTTTTTTTGTTTTATAAACAATATAAATAAATAAATATTAGGGGACATCTTACACACGGTATCTGACCCCAAACTAACCAAAGCTTGTGATATGGCTGCCAGAGACTCGATATACTGCTACATACTTATACTTATATAGATAGTACCAAAATAACACCCAGACATAGAGCAAACACCTCCACCCTATGTTCATCACATAAATGTTTGCCCTGCCTGGGTGGGGATCGAACCCACGGCTCTTTGATCCAGAAGTCAGGGTCACTAACCACTGAGCCACCGAGGCAGTCAAAATAAACACTTTAGCGACAAACATAGTTTAGCAATTTATCTTATTCAATTTAATCTCACTTTAGTTTATTTGAGTGGTGTAAACCGACCAATCAAACTCAAAAAAAAACAAAAATCAATTTATTTCAAAACTTTGTACAAACATGGATAGTGTAGACATAGCCATGCAAACTAGGTGAGTTCACACCTGTGTTTTGATGGATAGCCTTCCCTAGAGGGAAGCTTATTATAGATGATGATGTTTACAAGAGATATTAACAACTAGACAAATTTTGTTTTATTTTTACATTTTTGCAAATTTATAAATTATAAATAAATGTTAACACTTAAAATATATTCATAAAATTATCTGAGAGTCAAAATTTTAGTCATAATAATGTTAGTAAAAAGAATAACATATTTTATTGTTTCATTCGTAAAAAGGTATTTGAGTTTATAAGTGAAATAAGTATTTGACTTGCTGGTAGGTTTCCATAACTCTAACTTGGATTGATAATTAGTCGCGCGACCAATTATTAATCCAAGGTATAACCTTATTGTTTTTAACGTTATTGTTAATGATTTCAGATGTGCTTACATTCATGACGTTTCAAAAGAGTCTCTTAGGTACTTAATTGAAATAAATATATATGAACTTGAACTTAACAACAGCAACTTGAAACTAAAATATCGCTGGATTTATAAAAGTACACTGTATTTCTTAATTTACCGGTTGGTTACCTATATCTTTAGACAATAATTGTGTAAACTATGAAGCTAAAAATTGTCTACGCTAAAACAGATCGCCAAATGCGGTCGTAGTCATTGCCTACTCAGAAATTCGTGAACAACACCTTTATTAGCGCATCTTACAGCCGACAACCCTCCGCTTGCCTCGTCCACTCACTGTTTCTCTCCCCCTGTCGTCACTGCGCCTAGCCACGTGTCCTGCCCAACTCCACTTAATATTGAATTATTTCAGTCTGTCCCCCAGATCTGTCCCCCTGGGGACAGAACGGAAGAAAAAATTCTTCTTTGGACCGGCATGAATTCAGTCCTTGACAGTGCAGTCTGTCCCCCGACTTAATAAATTATATATTTTTTTATTTTGTTTTCATCCGTTTCATTTGTCGATTTACATTAGATAAAATACTTACTAGTGATTTCGATTTGTCATTCATATCTTAATAAAAATAATTTTCATTGTTTTGACAGCCATTACAATTTAATTACAATGTCTACACTAAATTGGCATCATTGACCTTATTCATTTGGACGTCAACAATTTAAGACGTCGTCCATCCGGACGCAACGTCAGTGGGCTCCATTAAGCTATCGAAACCCAAGATTAAACAACAGATCCGATATTTGGAATATCAGGAGCGAAATGTCTCAAATAACGAGATGAAAAAGGTATCAACGGTGTAATGGAATAGCTTGCGATCCGAGGAAATGATTATAAGGACTTAATACAGGGTCGCGTAAAATTTCTTCACAGCTAGTTATTGCTTATCTCTTGGAGTGTACATTTAAACAAAAAAAAAAACAACGTGTTGCACTCTGAAAGTGCCGACAGAAGCAAAAACTTGAACATATAAAATAACATTAATATACATAGTAGATATCATTTATGGGGTAAAATCAAGAACACACGCACACTTGCGCAAGCGCTCTGCGCCGCTTAAACGAAACAGCAGGAGCTGGACACATTTCCGCCGCGCGGTAGAAAGAGAGGGGGATATTACTTCCTCTCCTATGCCGCGCCGACCGGTCTACTCACCCTCCGTCTAACGAATTTTCGATCAGCCCCCTGACCGCCTAAGCAATAGCAATCGTTTATGACTTTATTTTAGTCATTTGGCACCGCCTATGTGACGTTAGCCATCAATTGCTTTGCGCGGATTGCGAAAGCAATCGTTGAATGAACAACTTTGATGGCTAACGTCACATAGGCGGTGTCAAATG
Organism: Hypomecis punctinalis; assembly: GCA_949316475.1. Classification (NCBI taxonomy): domain Eukaryota; kingdom Metazoa; phylum Arthropoda; class Insecta; order Lepidoptera; family Geometridae; genus Hypomecis; species Hypomecis punctinalis. The sequence goes on from OX438813.1 coordinate 23,184,864, forward strand.
ACTAAAATGAAGTCATAAACGATTGCTATTGCTTAGGCGGTCGGGGGGCTGGTCACGTGTCCTGACGCGAGCTTAAATTTATTTCCCATCTCAAAAAGTGCACAACGCCGCTAAAGAAATTTTAAGTTTACTTACATTTACAATACCTACAAAAGTCTATATAGGTATTCACCGCGACCCGACCCGGTTCAGTTTTTAAGCCTTATCAAATTCAAGATAATTATAAACTAATTGCTATTTAGGCCCAAATATTTAAATGAATTACGCGGGTTTTCACTGCACCTTCATTAATTCCAGTCATAATCTAGCGGAAGTAACGACTCAATTAATAAACTCTCCCCCCTGTAAGCGAGTTATGTAAAGCGGCTCCAATTTTACGAATAATGTGCTGGTTGAGTGAGCAAATAGAGTAAACACTTAAACAGGTGGATGAGGTGGAAGGGCCAGTTGATATAGGCAGCTTTTCCGCCAGAGATGGCATGTGTGGTGTTTCTAACGATTAAACATCAGTGTAGATCAGTAACTGTAACAGCCTTTTTAATAATCCACTGCAGGACGTAGGCCTACCCACGAAGGGTGATTGGGCCATATCCAGGCTGGCCCAGTGCGGGTTGGTTGATTCACATACCTACGGCATCGAATTTCTTCTACGGACGTATGCAGGTTGCCTCGCGATGTTTTCCTTCACCGAAAAGCCAGTGGTGGAAATTCCGTACATAAATTCCAAAGAACTCATTAGTACGGGATCGGGGATTTGAACCCACGACCTCACGATTGTAAGGCGGGTGTCACTACCTCTTGACCACCACGGCTATATTACAGTACAGACTAAGGTATAGATCAGTACATAGTAGGTATAGGCCGAATCATATAAATCAGCGGATGTGAAGTTTGTTACAAGTTGCAGCTTCATGTCTGTCAGGATTGGATATTGCGCAGCTGGTAGCTAACTTCTCATCCACCGATATGTATGGTTCGGTTTATACCATGGATAGTATAGTAAAATCAACGGTTGTGTGACCATTGCTCCGGTTTTGGCACTTTGATGTTAAAAATTATTGCATAAAGAGATTATAAACAATGTAACACCATGAATATTGCTTGAGTGAATGTCAATGTTTGAAAAAATATCCAAGAAAATATTTTACTATTAAAATTGTCTACATAATTATTATTGAATGTCTAAAAACACAACTAGTGCATCTACTTTAACAAGATTATTTTTTCCAAAAATTAGCATGACCGACTTTACTCGTGTACAGAATTCGTGAATATTTCGCACGGATCGATGTAGCATTTTTCACATTATTGTTGATTTATCGAAAATGGCTCAGCCGATTTCGATAAAATTTAAATGGGACCAATTTCGAAGTATACTCTTTCCAATAAAAAAAAGGATTATTGAAATCGAACTACTACGAAAGAAGTTATGCGTGGTTATAGATAAAAAATAAATATACACAAATACGCATCGAATTGTATACCTCCTCCGGTGGTTCGTCGGTCAAAAATCACGTATTTTAGATCGCTAGTACCACGAGTATAACTTCACGTAACACTTATTCGTGTAAGTTTAAGAAAAAACCTAGATTACGGCAGTTATTCTTAAACTTACGCGATCTGAGCACAATATTATTTACTACGGAACTATGTGCACAGCACAGTGCACGATTAGTATTACGACACCCTTAAATTGAAAGGATTATTTTTCCAGTACAATGGTAGAAATTGGGGGACAGACAGATAGAAAAAAACTCTTAATTTACAACCACAATTGAAAATTAAACACTTATTTATATGTAGAATCCATAAAACGACCCGCATTCGTTATGTTGCTTAAATATTTTTTTTTGTAATGATTTTTTACCACTGACCCAGCAATGATTCAGTGTGACGATGGCGTGGGTTTAGCGGGCGAGAAGATAAATGCGACGTCACGAACAGTCAGTTTATTTTACAGAAGGATTACGTATGATTACAATTATAGAGAAAACTTTAAGCGAAGGACATGGCGTTGCGCAGCGTAACGCACGCTGCCACAATTTTATCAAGAATCACCACTCGAGCCGTTCTAATCACAGTTCACCACAACCACCTCCGAACAAACTCTCTTTACAACTGATGATGGAGCCAGAAGATAGACACTGGCATTCCATGATGGAATATCGTATCATGGTCGTGTTTGCACTTGTGAGGAAGGCCATGTAATGGACTTTGAACACGATTAGTTTGTTTTTACGTGCTTTTATAAAAGCGTGTTTTTCTAGTATTTTTATCACGCCTTTATTTTTCCCTTACGTTATTCTAGTTTTTAAACCCACGGATTGCTTTGAGATATTAATCGAGACACGTTTTGATCTCGCACAGCAAATATGACATTCATAATTATATTGAACTTACGGATGAATGCTCCACCTAGCTCTACCCAGCTTTACTTATGTGGAACCTGAACTTAAATTCCAAATATTTTCGCAACCAAATTACCGTTGAAGCGGCGACATGTACTTACACATTATAGCTGGAGACTGGACGGTTGGATAACTTTCAAAGGCATAGGTAACTCTCCAGGCAGCCTAAACCCTACTTAAATCTTACCTTATCATGTAGGTCAAAGCTTTGTAAAAACTTACATTGTAGGTCAAAGCTGTCGGCGAGCGATCAGCCGTGGCGTTTTCGCACATTTAGGCACTAAAAAGGCTAATGTATTCTAGAGGGGCTGCTGTAATATTTTTCGTTGGTGATTTTGGAGTATCCTTGTATGTTGATGTGATTTCTTCTAGGACTAGGCGCTGTAGCCTGCTTCGGAATCAAACTGACTTGTTTTATAGATTGTTTATATCTCATTTGTTTCGCACTAGATCTCTGCATTAGAATACCGAGTATATAGATACAGTGCGCGCGCGCCAGTCGACGGGGGTGCGCGTATTCCCTGAGGATGGAGTTCTAAATACTCCAAAACTGGTCGGAATCCTTGCGGGTCGACCGTATAATTATAACGTGAGTTGTAGCCGTATTCTGTTATAGTTATATAGATACATCTCATTTTGTAATTGGCACAAGCGACTTTGAAAGTTTGAACTCCATAGGTATCACTTATTTGCCGACTCGATTTGAGTCCTCACGCAAAAAAGGTGTGTGTACTTGTTTATGACATCGCTGTTTCCACCCAGATCCGTTTAAGAGTACCATATTTATGATTCATACAAGTCATCGGATGTGAAGTTAGCTACATGCTGCGTAATATCCTGACTGAAGCTGTTAGAAAGCTACCCGTTGATTGGATGTTCTGCAGCTTGTAGGTTTAAGTTCGCCGACTTGTATGATTTGGCTTATTTCTGTAAATGAAACAATTTGAAATTATTTCAGCGATGGTTTTAAATTTAAAATTTTTTTACAAAAAGTACCTCATTTGTTCTCTAAGAAGTGGATGTGTACTATATTTAATGTTGCCATTTTACTTACATTATTTTCAGACATGACGACTAGAATTGGAGACCAAAGCTGGACACTGCTAGGATTTTACATTTAATAGAGGGATTTTGAACCTATTGCAACAGTAATCTCAAAATCTAGACCTGATTAAATACGTGTGGGGTTTGTAAAGTTTATTTTAGATACTATAATTTTTATTCTAAACTACTTTTTAACCGTGGTTTGGCCCTCGTTTTTTTTTGTTTATTTTATAGGTACATTTAATTGGAGATTAGAGACCAAATTGGAATTATTAAAGATTAAAGTATCCATCCATACATCAGTCAGTCATAGGACGTGCACTGCTGAACATAGACCGTTCTAATACAAATAATAAAATTGCCATACCGTTATAGGGTTATATGTATAATAACTATACAATGTTAACTAAGAACCGAATGTAAATTTCATATGTTGGAATAAATGATTTGACTTTGACTTTGACCTCCCCTATGGATTTCCTATAAGACGAGTCGGAAGCGGCCTGGATCTAACCTGGATGGTGTTTGCATGGTAACGGTACCCGCGTTACAATCGTGAGGTTGTGGGTTTAAATTCCGGTCCTGTACCCTATGAATTCCTAGGAATTTATGTACGGAATTTCACACCACTGGTTTTTTGGCGATGGAAAACATCGCGAGGCATACTGCATCGATGGCGTATGTGAATCTACTGACCCGCACTGAGCCAGCGTGGCGAATATATCACCCTTCGTGGGTGGGCCTACGTTTTGCCGTGGACTATTAACCATTCTAATATTATTCAATAAACATAATCTTTTATTACTTTTTTCATTCTTATTTAAACTTAGTTTGAAAAATTAATTTATAAAAAAACTTTATTATTTGTATTGATTACGATGTACGAAGCAAAGGTCTCTGCTTCAAGTCGAGCCTCGAGATTTAGGCTTATGAAAATTCAGCTAAAGAGATGAGTCTACTGTCTACTGAGATGAGACTCGTTAGGTCTATGGTTCTGAGAGCTACTCGTTAGATCTAACGATCTTTAATTGATCGACGAAAATATTTATTAATGATAGTTAAGTCTAACTATCATTAGTAAATTTTTTCATCTATGTTTAATAAGTAATTTTTTCGCGATCTGTTGCGAATCGTTTCGTAACCGAATGCTATTGTTTCCAGTAGCGCCACCTAGTTTCAAATTGAATAAATATTTAACCAATAGAAGTATATATGTCGCTAGTAATGCTTGATACTTGGTATACTGCTCCAGGTTTGTGTATGGATAAGTAGAAATAAATAATTATTTTGGTACCGCACGGGATGAGAAGATCAAGTTTTGAGAAATTGCAAATCGCATACTTCTTCTTCGTCGTGTCGATAATCCAAATATATATTTATATGGCTTTTTCTCAACGTTTCGCAACTGCCACTCCTCGAGGAGATGCATCGTGCAGGTCCTGGAGAGTGCAAGTTGGACCCTGAGGGCATGCAAGCAGGTTCTGCATGTTTTGCACTGGGGCTCCACATACCCTGCAGCGGCCCACTTGGATCCGGAGTCGATTTAACGACTTTCTCGTGGGCCACGGGAGGTAACCGCCGGCCGGAAGTTGTTCCGATGGCGCTATATAATCAGGTGGTGGGGTGAGTGTATCTTTCCAATGTCTGATGCGGGCTTCTCTGGGGAGAAGGTCTAGAGGAGTAGTTCCTGTTAGAAAGCTGTTACGGCTCTTCAGGTGGTTTTGTGTGGCGTTTACTCCGTACATGGATACCAATCGCATACTATAAAAACAAGTAAAAACAACCAGTAAAATATTGTCACCGCGCGTCGCAAGCGACGTCTAGTTCATAAAGATATAACTAAACTGAATTGTACAACTTTTTACTTGATACCTTTGACTTTTTTTGTTCCAATTATGCACTAACTTTCTTTATACAGTACAATCAAATAATAATCGCAAATGCAGACGGCATAGACAGACCTCTGTTATTAGTATCTTTTTCAGTAAAAAAAACTTTTCTACGTTATTCTTACTCATATTTATAGTAAAAAATCAACGCGTTACTACATTGTTTCCAATACATTCATTACGAGTGTCCATAAATGATTTAAAACGTTAATGTCTAATGCTAGTTACAAAAAAAAAACAAAGTCATTATCATAGGTACCTACGTGTTAAGTGGCGTAAGTACATCCTATTTCCTACTAATATTATAAACGCGAAAGTTTGTGAGGATGGATGGATGGATGTTTGTTACTCTTTCACGCATAAACTACTGAACGGATTGAGATAAAACTTTGTAATAATATAGCTTATATATCAGGATAACACATAGGCTATAAATTATAACGAAATTGCGTCAAAAATCATAATATCATGCGGGCGAAGCCGCGGGTTAAAACTAGTATACTATACTAATATTTAAAAACCGGAAAGTTTGTTGGTTTGTTCCTCTTTCACGCACCAACGGAGTAACGGATTGACTTGATTTTTGGCATAGCTTTAGCTATAGTTCAAGGGCCGAAAAGTGACATAGGCTACTTTTTATCCCGAAAAAGTAAGAGGTTCCTGTGGGATAGCACAAAAGTCAAAATACCACGCGGCCGAGTCGCGGGCAAAAGCTAGTAGTATAATAATGCAACGTCAGTCGAATTGAACTCAAATCTTAGCGTTAGTTGTAAAATATGTAGGTAGGAACATTACAGGAATCATAATACCTATATTTGTAATCTTATTTTAAGTTATCTATTATATAAAAGGCTTCCCTGAGTGACTGACTGACAGACAGCCTACAGCCCAAACCGCTTAAGATATGAGCTTGAAATTTGGAATATAGGTACATTGAACGACGTAATGGAGCACTAAGGACGAAAATTTTGAACTTTCGAACTCTAAGGGGGTAAAACGGGCCCTTTTCATTTGTATGTAACTTTTTATTCCCTGTACCGATTGATTTGAAACTTTGTATACATGCTTTTCACACAAAATAAAAGTTACGTTTTTTCCTGTTTTTCCGAATTTTCCTCATCTAAGGGGTCAAATAAGGTCCCAAACTTTGTGAAAAAAGCGTCAATTACATCGAACCAGCTGAACGGTTATGGTTGAAAATTGGTATGAAGGAGGCACACAGCATGTTTTAATACAGGAACTAATAAAATCCAGAAATCTATAAGGTTCCTTGGGGATACGCAAAATTAATAAGCTTAGGCTACAGCCCAAACCGCTGAAGATATGAGCTTGAAATTTGGAATATACGTACATCGTACGACATAATGAAGCACTAAGGATGAAAAACGTACCCAACTCTAACCTACGGGGTAAAACGGGCCCTTTTTGTTCGCATGTAACTTCTTATTCCCTGTACCGATTGAGATGAAACTTTGTATAGATGCTTTTGAGACTAAATAAAAAATATGGCTGTACCTGTTTTCCTGAATTTTCCTTAAAAATATCCTTAGGGGTCAGATACGTCCCAAAACTTCAATGCGCTTTTTTAAATAATAGCATTTAGAATAGGATTATGATAATGATAGTTTATCTTTAAATGGGGCAAAATGGGTCCCCAAAAGTTTACGATTTTTTTTTATTTTGTGAGCCAATAGTCTTAAGCTTAGCACACATATAGATCAATATAGATATTTTACTATGGGATCAACCCTGACAAGCGAAAATTACCTACATTTTCCATACATTTTGTCGCGGGTCGATGAACTTTTTGTGTTGAACAGCTGATTTTATTCACGTGCTTTTGGGGTTGGTACCATTGTAAAAGTTAATCAAATTATGAGTATAATAGCATCCTAGAACATGTCTGACTAGAATTACGACTTGTGTACCATTTTTTCATTTGCCTGGAAAATTAAATATCTAATAACTTAATGAAACATCTCGAATACCTGTAGCGGCCTTAATTAATAGTGCACTACTGAAAATAGGTACTACGGATAGCACTACGGATAATAGAAACAGATGGGTCTTAAGATGAACATGGACAAGACGAAAGTCATGTGTAATTCCCATGTTTTACCTACACCCGATTTCTGTTGGAAACTCGGTTCTTGAAGTCGTTGACTCGTATGTCTACCTAGGACAAGTAGTCCAGTTAGGTAGGTCCGACTTCAACAAAGAGGCCAATCGCCGAATTTAAGTAGCCCAACGAGCTATGGAGAGGGTTATGCTTGGAGTCTCTCTGCTAGATCGAATCATTAATGAGGAGATCCGTAGAAGAACCAAAGTTACCGACATAGCCCAACGGATTGGCAAGTTGAAATGGCAATGGGCAGGGCACATAGCGCGGAGGGCTGATGACCGTTGGGGTCGAAAAGTTTTCGAGTGGAGACCATGTACCGGCAAGCGCAGCGCAGGACGTCCACCCACAAGGTGGACGGATGACCTCATTAGGACCGCAGGATCGCGCTGGATGCAAGCAGCTTCCAACCGGTCTTATTGGAGATCCATAGGGAAGACCTATGTCCAGCAGCAGACTAAAAAATAGGCCTATCCGCGAAGGGTTTTTGGGCCATATCCATCACGCCGGCCGAGCACGGGTTGCTGAATTCACATACGACATTGATTTTTTCTACGTTCGTACAGGTTGCCTCAATGTTTTCCAGCAATGAAAAGTGAAATTACTTACATAGTTACTCATACAATTATTATTATTAGCTCCCTCGGTGGCTCAGTGGTTGACCCTGACTCCTGGGTCAAAAAGGCGTGGGTTCGATTCCCAGGGCAAATATTTATGTGATGTTCATATGTATTTGCTCTGTGTCTGGGTGTTATTAATGTATTTTTATTTATTTATTTAACACTTTCTTGCACACTATTTGTACAAAAGGAGGACTTAACGCTAAACAACATTATCTGCCAGTCAACCTACATGTATATGTAGTATATCAGTCTCAAATCACAAACTTTGCTTAGTTTGGGATCAGAGACCGTGTGTGAGATGTCCCCCAATATTTATTTTATATATTTATTTATTATTGAGTTAATTTCAGAAATTCGGCAATTTATCATCCAAAAATTCACGTACTCCGTAATAAGCATTAGATACAAGTAAAATAAATAACCAAATACTGAGACAATTCAGGCTAAGCCGTAGGCATTATTTTGCAAGTAATACAATAATAGGCTCAGTTATGAAGACGCCATAGAAAATACCTATAATAACAACATAAAAAGTGTTCTCTCTATCGAATGCTTAAAGTGAAAATGAAACAAATATAATTATGATAATTAGCTATTATAATTACGATGGCGTCTTCATAATCGAGCCTAATGCGGGCTTAACCACGAGCTATTATTATTTTAAGTAAGTGCCAAGAAAACGCGGGCCAAACTGAGGGTTTTTATCATTTTAAGCAGTTACGAAAACAACGCGGGCCAGATCGTGGGCTATTATCATTACAAGTAATACAAAAACGCAGGCTAACGGCATGCTATTATAATTTTAAGGATTTATTAAGACAACACGGGCCAGACCGCGAACTATTAGATATTATTATGAGCAAATGCCAAGATAACGCGGGTTGAACCGCGGGCTGTTATTTTAATTAAGTAAGTATTAAAACAACGTGGGCCAAACTGTGGGCTTTTGTCATTTTGAGCAAGTACTAAGACAATACGGGCCAGACCATGGGCTATTATCATTGTAAGTAATACGACAATGCAGGCCAAACGACAAGCTTTTATAATTTTAAGCAAGTATAAAGACATCGCAGTCCATGCTGCGTGCTATAAATAACCATCTTAAGCAAGTACTAACAATACGCGGGCCAAAACGTGACCTATTATCATTATAGGCAAATACTGTTACAATTTTGACCAAACCGTGGGCATTATCCTTGCAAGTAATTTTAAGCAAGTATTAAGACAACGCGGGCCAAATCGCGGACTATTAGATATTATTATAAGCATGTACAAAGACAACGTAGATCAAACTGCGGGCTATTTTCATTTTAAGTAAGTACCTATGTACTAAGACAACGCGGGCGAAGCCGCGGGTTTTAAGCTAGTATGTGTATATAAAACTTTTCAAGCTTTATACCTTCTTTTATCACGAAGTTGAGAAGTTGATAAGGTCACGTACGTTTCGATATAAGTTGCATTAAAACATGGGAGTCATTGTGCTAGACCAATCTCACACGGGTAACCTAACTAAAACCCGTTTTATAGGTACGCCCACGCAACCAATTGCGTTATGTAACCATAGCATACGGTTTGAGTAATTGATGTAATATTTCTATGGAAGTCCTCACACGACTCAAGTTGTCGAAAACTAGGAGAAGCCTATTGCAGGAATTGAAGGAGAAAATATTGCAATTGTCTATAGGTAATGGTGAACTTTTACCACCAGGAAGCCAATCAGTGCCCATCCGTTTGTTTGCCAAACAGTTTGGGTTGCCATGCCGTTGCTACATGTGAGATTGTCTTTTACGACGGGCTGGATATGACATAGTTACGGGACGCGACGTGACGCGGGACTACGCGGGAGTGACAAGTCGCTGTAATTAGCCTGCATGTTTGGCGCCTACTGCTTATTTCATCGATTACACTACCAGCTGAGCGTCCGTTGCCAAAAAATTCAAATTAAATTGCTGTAGCCTCGTGTGAGGTGTAAAAATATCACGGCTGGGACACATCGCTGTAGTGTGATTTCCCGCCCGTGACGTGATGTGACGTAGGTGCTATTAGTCCAAATGCACGACGCCTACTATTGATTGCATCGACTTTCAGCTAAGACGTCCGTTGCCAAACAGTTTACCTCGAGTTGCCGTAACCTTGTGTGAGGTAGGTATAGAAGTGTCACGTCGGGCTGCCACGTAGTCGTCGTGTGATTTCCCGCCGCGTGTCGCGACGTGACGTGATGTAGATGCTAAAAAACCTATTCGCTTAGCGCCTACTGCATATTGCATTGCCTCCATTATAAGCTGAGGCGTGGAATTGCTGAAATCATTTACGTTGTATTGTCGTTGCCTCGTGTGAGGTGTACAAGTGTCACGTCGGGCGGGCCACGACGTCGTCGCGTGATTTCCTGCCGCGTGACGCGACGTGACGCGTCGTGACGAGGGCGTAACGTGCCGGTGCTATTAGCCTGAATGCTTGGCGTTTACTGCTTACTGCATCGACTCAACTCTAAGCCGATTATGAAGGAGTTATGAAATCTTTTTGTGTTATTTTGTACTTGTTATAATATGCTGTGTCTTTGGTATTTTATTTGTCAAGCTACTTCATTATTCAGTGTATGAGTTTGCCTACTAATGGTAAAATACATTACGTACATAGGTATACTTTTATTTAGAAAAACCAACAAACAGATGTGAGATCGACTGTTTGGGGAACTACTAGTGTAGTCGGCATAGCGAGGTGTAGACGCCCCTCTAGCCTGAATGCCTGAGTAGGTGTCCGTCTCAAGCGTTTCCGGCGCCACTGCGGCCGGATCGGCCGGAATGGAACTCATAACTATGTATAAGCTAATTCCTAATCCCTAGACTAGAGATATTTATTATTCTGTACCTCGTGGCGATATTCTTATTGAAAGATTTGACAAATTGGCTTAATTTATGTAGTAAATAGGAGAAAACACTGGAACACGTGGCTTTTCACAATGGGCTTTATTAGTAAGCTCCAAGTAGCCTAACGAGCTATGCAGGGAGCTATGTTCAGTGTCTCTCTGCGAGATCGAATCAGGAATGAAGAGATCCGTTGAAGAACAAAATTCACCGACATAGCCCAGCAGATTGGCAAGTTGAAATGGCAATGGGCAGGGCACATAGCACGGAAGACTGATGACCGATGCGGTCGAAAAGTCCTCAAGTGGAGATCACGTACCGGCAAGCGCAGCGTAGGACTTCCACCCACAAGGTGAACGGATGAACTCATTAAAAACGCTGGATCACGCTGGACGCAAGCCGCTACGAACCAGTCTTATTGGAGATCTTTAGGGAGTACTTTTATTCGGCAGTAAAACCTATGGCTGAAACGAGACGACTATATCTTAGAAAAACATCCTCTAATTTTTGAGCATCTTTATTCAAATCATTCTCAAAGTCCAAATGAACCGATTCAATTACCCGAAATGCTATTAAAATTCACATTACATAAATATAGGCCGTTTTATTTGGCTTCTAGCGGCCCTCTGACCTTTCCGTGCCAAATTAAAGTTGTATGTAGAAAGTTGGGTCTAGTTCGCTGTATCGGCCTAATGCCACGTGAGGGACACTAATTGCTTTTAACGTCCGGTAGTGGATTACGAAACAACAATAGTAATGGTTCAGAAGTAGAAATTCTTGTGATTTTAACCTCATTATTATTTTCTTTGGTTTAAAATAATAGCACAGTTAGATGTCGATTTTCCTTCGATACGTACGAAGCGATTTGACTCAACATTATTCGTATCGCCAGGAAATGAAACAGTCTTCCAGCTTTCGTGTTACTTATTGTAAGGGGATGCACATGCTTCCCCTAATTTAGTTAGTGGTCGATCGTGGGCGTATTATTAACGCTAATATAGCACCGATTGCGCATTCCCTGTTCAAACTGTAGCATCGCTAGTGTTGTGCAGCGCGTCCGTCGCGCGTTAGGGTTGTACCGCTGTCACTCAATTTGGCGGCGGATCGAGTCTGCGGTTAACATTATATACCTACCTATAATCTAAAGCATTTTAAGATCAGAGTGAAACGATATCTTCTACTTCGATCACAATGTCGCTTACCATCAGGCGAGTTGTTGGTCAAGCGCGAACTTGTTTGCGTTAAAAATAACATAAATAACCCTTCCTTGAGAGTCCGGGTAAAAAGACTGCAGTGACGTGCTGAATGTAAGATGTTTTCAATAGAGGATATCGGCATTTAAAATAATTTCAATCAGCCGTACGATATCCACTGCTGGGCATAGGCCTCTCCCATGACCTTCCAATAAAACCAGTTAGAAGCGGCTTGAATCCAGCGTTTTCGATTAGATCAACGGTCCTTGTTGGTCAATGTCCGTGGACATCTCAAGGAACATATTGGTAGTGTTACGCATTAAATTGAACTGAGTCATAAAATCAAGATCGTAGCTATCTAAATAGTAGCCAAATATATACCGATATATCGCGTGAACATAAACTTTGTTTACGCGATCAGAATTACAAGAGGCGTGATTCTCGCACTCGGCCCTCCTACTGAGGCAACTGTCCCACCACCGACCACTAGCAAGATCGAATTATGATTAGCAGACGTAGCTTCACCAAACAATATTATAAGTGCGTATTACGGATAATCGGGTAACTAGGCTCTTAGTTTACAAATATTTCTGGCATCTTTGACGTTGCGTTGGTTCATCATCAAAGTTCTATAGGAAAGACGTTCCCATAAGACTAAATAAATTTATAGTGTATATGTCTTATGCTGTGTTGGCTCCATTTCAGAACTTTTACGCACTCATTTTGGTCATTAATACACGGCCTAATGCTGCAACTTCCGTAACCTTAACCGAAGCTATGACACCCGCCTTACAATCGTGAGGTCGTGGGTTCAAATCTCGGTCCCGTACGAATAAGTTCTTCGGAATTTAACGCTATTGGCTTTTCGGTGACGGAAAACATCGTGAGGTAACCTGCATACGTTCGTAGAAGAAATTCGATGGCGTATGTAAATCCAGCAACCCGCACTAGGCCAGCGTGGTGGATATGGCCCAAACAACCTTTAGGTCTTGCAGTAGACTATTAAAAGGCTGATACAGTACGTAACCTTATCGTAGATCTAATATAATAATGAGGTAAGTTTGTGATTTGTAAGGTTGTGTGGAGTAATCTTTGGATCTACTAAATCATTTCAAAAGATATTTTACCAACAGAAAGCCACTTTATTTTAATGCCAGAAATTACAGAATAAGCGATGACGAAGCTCTGGAAAAGACTAGTATTTACTAAAATAGATGTATTGTGTATCTGTTGTTTCAAGCTAGAAAATATAGTATTTCTTCTTCGTCTCGTGTGGGACCGCGGATTCGAACGGCCATTACGGGAACTACATCATTAAACCGGCAAACAAACGGCGTCCGGCCGGAAATCGCCGGATCCGGCGCCCCGGGCCGGCCCGGCCCGGCCCGGGAATAACTAATGTACATTTTAAACGTAGTTCTGGAATTTATGATGCGCCCGCGATTGATGTGCGTTGAATATTCAGATCGTTGAGTGCATCTACTTGATAACAGTCTGTCAAAGTCCAGTATCAAAGAGACCCAAAGTACATACAGTTCTAGGGTATTATAATGTTGTGTTGGTTGTGTTTGTGACAATATTAACGTGTAATTTATTTAGAGCAAACTATTTAAAATTTGATAGTTATTATGGCATTCCGCTACTGCATTGATATCATCCATTCATCAGCCATAGGACGTCCATTTGATGATGAATGGCTGATATCAATCAAGGCCTAGGCCTCTCCTAAAGTAGAGGTCTTTAGGAGAGGCCTTGGCCTTGATTTTTTAGGACAGGGCCTAGGCCTTGAGTGGACAAGACCAGTTGATAGCGGCTTGCATCTAGATCGATTCTGCGGTTTTAATGAGGTCACCCTTCTGGTCGGTAGACGTTCTACGTGGCCCTTGCCGTTCCGTGATTGCTGGATCGATGGGTTCCCAAATAAATGGGTAGAAAGCGACTTGATTCATCAATTGCTCATTAAAGCTGTATGCCCACTAGTCCAGGCAACGGGAGCCTATTTTTTGGATTCTGTACCTATAAGGTAAAAACGGGACCATATTACTAAGACTCCACTGCCTGTCCGTCTATCTGTCAGTTACCCGGTTTTATCTCATGAACCGTGATGGTTAGAAAGTTAGAATGTGCTCATGACTGCCTCGGTGGCTCAGTGGTTAGTGACCCTGACTTCTGGATCAAAGAGGCGTAGGTTCGATTCCTACCAGGGCAAGCATTTTTGTTATGAACATAGGTGTTTGTTCTGTGTCTGGGTGTTATTTAGGTACTATCTATATAAGTATGTATATAAAATATGTATATGTAGTATATCAGTCTCTGGCAGCCATATCACAAGTTTTGCTTAGTTTGGGGTCAGAGACCGTGTGTGAGATGTCCCGCAATATTTATTTATTTATTATTATTTAATGAAGAACTTTTATATGATACTTGACATGATACGATTTACTCACTTTGAATTTTCAACCTATATAGTTTGAATTTCAACTCGATATCTTAACACGTTCCCGAGATAAAGAGTCTTGACTGACTTGAGAATCTTGACATACCCACAGAAGGACAGACGGACAACAAAGTGATCCTATAAGGGTTCGGTTTTTTTTCTTTTGAGGTACGGAACCCTAAAAAATACTAAAAAAAACCGGACAAGTTACTCGCACTTGTCAGGCTCGCTCACCGAGGCTTCCGTACAAATCCCTAAATTACATGCAGGTATCATGATTAATTCATTCATTCAGAACTATCTCGTTAAAACCTTAGAGCGAAGTGCCGAAGTTCAGTAGATTATGCACCTAGAGATCGCAGATCATCGAGGACGAGCAGTCGAGCGAGAATGACTCACGAGTGCCGGGTGGACGGCTTAAATAGCGCACCGAGCGGGCGCGTCGCACGTTGGCAGCGGGCGGTGTACTTTAATTATTTTTTTTGCATTTCTAGTCATCGAAAATTACGCATCGTAAAAATAAGCAAAAACTTGTTTTAGCATGTTCCAATAAAGCTCTTTCATATGATACATTACATTTAAAATTTGGGCCCTCATTTCTAGAATTTAAGCCCATTTTTTTGTGTTTTAATTAAAAATGTGCAGTTTTTAGATTTATTCCTATATATGTGTTCTCTAAGACAATGCTACTCGCCAAATTTCATAGTTCTAAGTCAACGGGAAGTACCTTGTAGGTTTTGATTTTTGTGAGTGTCAAAATATACGGTTTTTTGCGATATAAACTGATCTAACTTTTTTTACGATATCTGAGAAGTATGATTTTTTTCACAACAGCAAGAAACCATAGATATTCGTATATGGTTTAAATTTCAACTGACTTCACACGTTCTCGAGATAAAAGGTCTTGACATACACACAGGCGGACAGACGGGCAACAAAGTGGTCCTATAAGGGTTCCGTTTTTTCCTTTTGAGGTACGGAACCATAAAAACAGAATAAAATAAATATTTATTCCCATAAAAGAAACGTATTTTTTGCTCGATTTTAATAGCAACAACAAGTGGATGCTTCATATCAGAAATAAATAATTAAATTAAAATAAAATATATTGAGGGGGGCTCCCATACAGTACGGACTTGGCCGATTCATGCGTGAGTCCAACTCGCACTTGGCCAATTATTTCTACCGCGTGCCAGTCTTATAGCGGGGGCTAGTTTAACCTAACATATCATCCTACACCTGTTCGTTACTCATAGTCATTATTTTAAACGACGAATGCATCAATTTGATGGCTTAGTCCGAGATTGATAGCGTAGTCATCATAACATGCGATCAATTGTAACTGCGAGGGGCAAGTAGTCTACAGAACCATAGCTGCCTTTGCTTGACCACTGCTCGATAGACCCGGCCTTTGATGTCGATGATCGCTAACGAACACCTAGTCAAACTACGCTATGAGCGTTACTTCGCGATGACATGTAACCAAGAAAATCCAATTAACCATGAAGTAAACGCAAACTCATTACAATATCAGTTGAGTTAGTTTTGTACCCACGCCGGGGTACGAACCTACATCCTCGAGACCCGCAGCGGCGACATTAGCATTTTAATTGGACGCCGAAAATCAATTCAAACAAATGGTTTGGGCCAAGATTTGAACGTATTATGTTACTAAGAACATTTTCTTATTTTCTCTCGTCCACCACATCTTCTGTATCAAATGTAACCAAGAAAATCCAATTAATCATGTACCTACTAAACACAAACCCCTTACAATATCAGTTGAGATAGTTTCATATCCGCGCCGGGGTACGAACCTACATCCTCGAGACCCGCGGCGGCCACATTAGCATTTTAATTGGACGCCGCGAGCTTTACACTAAGCGAACGGTGTATATATGGCCCACATAATGTGGCTGAGGAGGTTTAGCTATCCGGGGACTTTCCGAGCTGTGACGGTTCCGGGACGTGACAGATAAGGAAACCTGATTTAGAAGACACAATAAAAACAGATAGACGTGATAACGTCTTATAAATCGATGAACGCCAGCTGCATGCAAAAAGCATGACTCACTGTCACGTCCCACCTGAGCCGAGCGTGCAAGCGAGTAAAATTATCGTATAAATAATATGCGGCTACTAAGCGCACGCCAACGTGTGAATGCGTCGCAAGCGTCGTACTTTAGTTATTTATTCTCTAAGGTCGCAAGCGCTTGCCGCACGCTCCCTTTGATCTGAGTTCAAAACCGACACTAGACCAGATCAGATACAAGCGTCCACAAGCTCACACAAGTCGAGCCAAACGCCTTCTTTACACGCTTGTGCTAGTGTATACTTAAAGAGCCTTAGCAAGCATGGAAACGCACCATTATACGTCCTGTAAGGTCCGTGTCTTGCCGAGCCCTGGTCATGCCGAACTGCTGATCTGATCCGTGGCTGTGCCTTTAACCCGAATTGTGACCGTGACCCGCTGCCAATACTAAGTTTTTCTACTGAACTGTGACGGAGCTTCTGAACAGAACCGTGACTGAGACATAGCCATGCTGGGCTTCCGAACTAATTTGAGACTGAAGCCGAAGGTCGAGGCAAGCTGTATCTGTGAGCTTTCAAACCAAACCATGGCCATATCACGCTGCAAAAACAAGCCGTGGCAATATTGAGCCTTTGAACTGAACCATGACCGAGCCGTGGTCGCTGCAGAGCTTCTGAACCGACCCGAGACGTGTCCAGCCGCACCACGTCAGCGCCAAGCTGCAGAGCCGAGGCGTGTCCGCGCCGAGCCGCCGAGCACCGCCGCTCCCGCATTCAGCCCGGTTTAGGATTAGTGCTCTCGCTACGGGCGATATTCATTAGCATTAATACGCAGCCCTAGGCTAAAAATAAACCTTCATTAAGGCTCCGATCCGCGGCGGATTATAAAATGGAAAGCAGTAAAACTTTAATGATGATGAACCTGTATTTTATGATGCTGTAATAACTAGCGTTAAGCACCATTTCTTTCGCTAGTTTAATTCAAGAAAATTGCTGTTGTAGTCTAATAGACCAATTTTCTTAGTAATTTTAAAAACTTTAACAGATATAAGTAAATTTAACACTGAAGGATTTTACTTTCCAAATATTCATTGCCATAAATTATAATTTATAACTTTGTAACATTGCTCTTGGCTTACGTCCAAGTGATATTTTTATTTTTGTGCTATGCCATGGGAATCTTTTATTTTTCCCGGATAAAAGGTAACCTATGTTTCCTTGTCAAAAATCAAGTCAATGCATTGTTCTTTCGCTGGGTAAAATAGTAACAGACCAACAAATACACTTGAATTTATAATATTACTTGCTAACCCGGCGCCATCTGCCGGGAGAATTCGTGAATCTAAACCATCTAGGGCGCCACTCAAAAGCATACAAATTACGAAACACTAAAAATTCAATGAAATCGGTTCAGCCGTTTAGGAGTTCAGTAACATAACACATACAGTAGAACTAACTATACAGGGTTATTCCTAATCGATTAGCATCCTTTTAGGGGCTTATTCTGTACATCAAAAGTAACAACTTTTGTTCTACGACTTTTGTCAAAACTCAAAATTTTGTTCCATAGAAAAATATCATTTATCTGCGACAAAATGTATGGAACAACTGTTTTTTTTTTGGTTTTGACAAAAGTCGCAGAACAACAATTGTAAGTTTTGATGTACAGAATAAGCCCCTAAAAGGATGCTAATTGATTAGGAATAACCCTGTATAATATGTATAAAAGACTAGGTAGCAAGAATAATAATCATCATTTCAGCCATACCTACGATGACCATTGGCAGACATAGACAAAACAGACATCCCAATGGATTTTCATTGTAGTGAATGATAACAGATCTAATTTCAAGACACATTGCATAGCAGTATCATAGGATTTTAACAAAACACTATTTTAAACTTACAAATTACAAGACTTACAAGACCGTGTGTAAGATGTCCCTTAAATAGTAAACTAATAGTAAAAAATAAAAATTCTGCCATTGAACTAGAGACATCAGCGTATCAAAACCTGACTTGTATCCATCTTGAAGTTATATTTAACATTCCTTCATTGTGAGGCGGGTGAGTGATGGCCGACCCTCTCTACTGGAGGGCTCTTTCGAGAGGCTTTCGTCGGTTTACCTTAATGCTATCGTTGTATAC
Source organism: Hypomecis punctinalis (assembly GCA_949316475.1). NCBI lineage: Eukaryota > Metazoa > Arthropoda > Insecta > Lepidoptera > Geometridae > Hypomecis > Hypomecis punctinalis. Next base: position 23,203,620 of record OX438813.1, read on the forward strand.
TCCGCTGGATACTCCTCAAGGTTATATATGTTTCTGTACTACAAGTACAATTATACGATTTCGCTTTGAAGTAAATCAACTAAAGGTTATAAAGTATTTGGATTATTTGAACATCATTAAGGGCTTGTAGATGATCCAATGACCTTTTCATGTCATCATACTTAGGGCGTTCACTTCTGGATATGAATTTCCTGTAAATCTCGAATAAGCGGCTCGTATATAGTATTATTTAATTTCTTTATTAAACACAACTACGTAGGTGCCTACCTCATAATAATAGGTATAGTTAATTTATTATATTTAAGCTTTCAAATAATTTCTTTTTAACTCTGAATGACAATTTTACCTTTATATTATTATGATGAATAATTATCTTTTGCAAAAAATGACATGACCGACTTCAAACTTTGAAACCGTATACAGATTTCGCAAATATATCGCGCGGATCGAAGTCGCGTTTTTCATATTATTGTTGATTCATGAAAAATTTCTATAAAATTTAAATGGGACCAATCACAAAAGTATACTCTTTCCGATAAAAAAAGATTAAATAAATCGAACTACTGTGTAATAAGTTATGCGTGGTTACACATAAAAAAGAATATACACGCTGAATTGATGAGTACCGTACGTCGATCAAAACTTAAAAAAAAAATTCTGGTCGAATACATATACACAGATTTACGTACTTTTGTATCAGTACCTTTACCGTAGACAGTACTGTGCCAGCCTTTTTAATAGTCCTCTGCAGGACATAGGCTTACCCACGAAGGTTGATTGGGCTATATGCACCACGCTGGCCCAGTGCGGGTTGATGGATTCACATACGCCATCGAATTTCTTTTACGGACGTATGCAGTATGAGGCAAACTCACAATGTTTTCCTTCACCGAAAAGCCAGTGGTGTGAAATTCCGTACATAAATTCCAAGGAACTCATTGGTACGGGACCGGGGATTTGAGCCCACGACCTCACGATTGTAAGGCGGGTGTCACTACCTCTTGACCACCAAGGCCACTGATACCGTAGACAGTCCTTTTTTGTAATACTATGTGTAAACATTCTGTAGATATTTTTATTTTATAGGTATAAACATATAATATCTTACGAAAAACACTTGAAAACTGTTGTAGAATTTGGGATTTTGACAGTGTCGCTTTCGAGTACGTCGGAAAACTTGGAAATTGGCTTTCGGCCAACATTTTTGAAGGAGCTATTATACGATCTCGTGATTACTCAAATTCCAGAGTCATATTCTAACTTTGATTTTTTATGATATTTAGTGCCAAGGTATGCGTTAAGTTTGCCCATGACTTGCCTACACCATCCAGGACGATCCATTCGTGCGCTAGTCATTCTGTGAAGATTATAAATCTCATATTACCCAAAAACTTTGCTTGAAACTTTGGATTTAAATCCTGAACAGAAATGCTTACGAACCCTAAGCGGGCCATAGAAAAGAGAGTATCGAAAATATTTTGTTTTATTGAAAATTGGCCCACGTACAGACGAAGCTTATAATTTACTATGAAACCAAAATTTCCTAAATTTAATACCGTTTAATAATCATACACAGTGACATGATTTTTATTTAGAGTGCTTTTTACACTAGGCTTTATCTCAAAGAGATAAAACCATTTAGTTTGGTTTGATTTTATTCTACTTTCGATTTCCGCTCTAGTGGACAGAGATCCAGTGTCGTAATATTGGACAACACACATTTTCAGACATGCACTGTAGTATTCTGTTATTCGATGTAGGTGTCCTATCTAAAAAGACGCGTTACGACAACTGCAAAGAAATCAGGAACCCGTACATCAGAGAACACACCCGACGCGCTGCAGAATCTGGACTTCTTCATAAAGATGCGAAATGCGTCATTATATTGCATACGTATGGTACTGTAGGCCACTCTAGTATACCTTATCCATAGCTGGCACGTGAATAGCCATATGTACGTCTTCAATAACGTAACTTTAAGGTGAAACAAGTTGACGACACGAACAAATGATATTTCAGGTGTCTCGTCTGAAGAAGAGATAGATTCGGCGATAAACAGTAGATATAGTGCGTGCGTGCAATGCAGTATAATTTTGTTTGTTTGTTAATAAACCTATAATTTTTACCTACCACGACTGCGTACTAGATGCGCATTAGGGTTTTCTAGGAAGATATAGTGCGTGCCACCAAAGATGAGACTTGACGAGTGTCATTGCTGGGGGATCTTGCGCTGGTACAGTCGTGTACAAACTAATTATCCAGAATTTGTATATCTATTGAACGTTTTATACACGTTTTTTAATAGTTTGTATATCTATTATCCAGAATATGTTTATTTATTACAAAACAAAGTGGTTTATCCAGTCTCATCTTTGGTGGCACGTAGTATAGTAAATTATGAAAAAAAACTGCTGAAAAGATTTATTTAAAAAACAGTTATTTGAACTAACGAATATATAAACTAGGCCGCTAGTTTCATAGAATATAACTGAATTTACTTACTATGTTTTTTACAGTTACAGTTATTTTTATAGTATTTTTCACAGCTTTATTCGCAAAAAGCATATATTTAGTGAAAACAAATTGGTATAAATCATAGTTTTAGATATTCAACAGCAAATACTTGTGTGATTACCTACCGACGTTATATACTCGTATAGTGACGAGCGATTTGTTGAACCTTAACCTAACAAGTGACTTTACTTTAAATATAAATGAATTCAAGTAAAGTTAGAACATCGCTATAGCTAGCTAGCATCTCATCCCTCAGGTATACGAACCGGCCCAGCGCTCTCCGTTATAAAAATACCCGGCGTATTTACATCATTTGGCAAGTTAATGTCAACGAACCGTCGCTTCCTCGTCCTTTGATGTGGTTTTAGGGCCTATTCACACACGTATCCGCGGTGGATAACGGATTAATGTTAAGGTCCGACACAATACTCACTCTCAGGGTCGTAAGACTCGTTGAATGTATAAAAGTGGAGGGTGATATTAAAATGTGATTGTGTTTTTTTTTTGGCAGAGGTATGTTTTTGTACCCTTTTCACGGTGTCCGAGAATTGGATTAAATATATTAATGTACATAAACGGTGTGGTATCCACTTTATACCAAGCTGTTCATGTATGTATGATTGTTTCTATGTATGTATGTCGAATCATTCAAATCGGCAAAGTTAGCTACAAGTTGCGCAATATCCAATCCTTACTGAAGTTTACATAAAGTTGCGCGTTAATTAGATATAGCGCAGCTTTTAACTAACTTCACACCCGCCGACTTGTATGATTCGGCCTATACTAGGTAATAGACCTACAGATACACTGCTTGATAGTGTTATTACTGATTACTACTACTTTTAACTTTATGAAATGATACTAAAAATATAACGCCAAACTATATTAATGACGAATCCATGTTAAGCTATGAGTAAGTATACTATATATAACTAGATAACCATAGATAATTAGATTGATTAAGGTGGTCCACGTTTCTCTCAAATACACAACGCCAATGTTATGGTCTTCATAATGCTGTTCGTTTGCTCAAAAGTTTGCCTACTGTTGTGTAGAATACACCAAAAATAAACTTAAATAAACTAGGCGTTCGTTTTAGCCACTGACTGACTGACTTAGCCATAAGACGTCCACTGCTGGACATAGGCCTCCAATAAAGATCTCCAATAAGACCTGTTCGTAGCGGCGGTGAATGCAGCGCGATCCTGCGGTCTTAATGAGATAACCCGTCCACCTTGTGGGTGAACGTCCTACGCTGAGCTTGCCGGTACGTGGTCTCCACTCGAGAACTTTGCGACCCCAACGGTCATCAGTTTTCTTTGCTGTGTGCCCTGCCCATTGCCATATCAACTTGCCACTCCGCTGGGCTAAGTAGGTAACTTTGGTTCTTCTACGGATCTCCTCATTCCTGATTCGATCTCGCAGAGAGACTCCGAGCATAGACGTCTCCAGAGCTCGTTGGGCTACTTGGAGCTTATTAGTAAGGCCCATAGTGAGAGACTACGTTTCTGCACGTACACATGTCATCCGGTGGATACTCTGCCTTACGGAGATCCGAGGAAGGTCGCGGAGAGGCCGTCGGTTGTTTTGGAAAACGTCATCCGAAAGTAATTGATAGGTTTCCGGTCGCGGGAGCGCGCCTGGGGACGCGGGCGGCTGGAATTCGCTCATTTCGGCTCGCTATTTTATCAAATAAGTATTTTTGGCATAAACAATGTATGAGCGATCGTGATTATTAAATATTTATGGCTTGGTCTATATTTGGTTATAAATAAGCTTTACAAACTTCTATTAATAGAGATAATTATTTTACGTTGTTTCAAGATCAGGTTAGGTTCAAAGATCTTTATTGTTATATTACAAGAAACATATCGTCTCACTTATGTGATAATCTTAAATACTACATTATAGTAACATGCACATATAAGTCAGTGGGCTATTTAGATACGTGGGTTGTATGAACAATTTACAATCTTAACGTAAATAAACTAACAAAATGTAGGTAAATCAATAACATCAACACAATATGCGAACAGAAAACACGATTAAAATAGTCAAGTAGATAGGTAGCATAGACAATTCATGGGTACACACATATTATTCAGCGAATAGCCAACTAAAAACATTACACTCGTTGTACATTATATGTAAATAAATAATTATATATTAAATAATACAATAAATAACATAATAATAAAACATCTACAAAGTGAAATCAACACAATAAAATAATTTATAATTTATATTATAAGATTATATTCTGGATTAGCATTAAATATATAATACATGGTATTTAAAATAATCGGTGAACATATTGAAAAATAAACATATACCTTATTATTTTTATTGGTATTTTAGATTAAATAATTACATGTCATAATTGAATTGACAAAATTTTATAATGAATCCTTTGGCTTTCAATACAACAGTATAAAGAATATTACGCTAAAGTACTCTTACTAAACAATATTAGTCTATTTAGTAGCTCTATTTTTGGCAGCGTAGCACAATTACGTTGTAATACAGCTACGACGTAACCCAGCTACGGCGTAGCAGTAGCTACAAAATGACGCGCAGAACCACTACGAAACGAAATGATATCAAAGCGTCCATCTACAAATTAAAGCCTTACCGGGGATTCAACAAACGCTTCCATTTCGACTTCATTTTAAGCATACATATATATCCTTCCGGCTCTCCCTTCACGTGAATTAAATAATTCGAAGAAGATAAACCACTTACGGCGGCCGATCCGATCTAAACCACGGTAATGGATGGCTCTTACATCCGCCAGCAAAAAGGTTTGCAAAATTTATTAAACTAGCTTTTGCCTGGGCTTCACCCGCGTGGGTTTGTACTTTTTGAATATCCGACATGAACTTTTTTATTTTTAAAAAGTAGCTTATGTCTTTTAACGACTTTTTAACTATATCTATATCATCTCTATATCAATTAGTCTTCGGATGCTTGACCGTGGTGGTATTTTTCAACTTAGCGCTACTTTGACTCGGATGATACGTTAAATTGTTGGGTCTCTGTTGTTTCAACCGTTTAGCCACGTCAGAAGCCCTCAGGTGACATTAAAAAAGAACTCTTACACCAGGGCTCGCCACGCAGCCTATACAAATTTACTTACTACATAATTTATGCCAAAAATTAAGTCCTTTTCGTTGCTCCATTGCTGCGTCAAAGAGTAATAAATCAATAAACACACTTTCGGATGTATAATATTATTAAAGGTATCATTTTTCTACGTATTTCCGTGATCATTTATACGAAAAAAATAATATTATTGCCATTTGGACCGTTTAATATTAAATTCGTGGTAAATCCACTAGTTTTCCTTATGTTTCCTGTTTAGTGCGAAACTTTCTCATATTTTTTGGGGTGGTTCTTTGGCTAAGCGTTTGATCATTTTTCTTTGATGTTAAGTAAATGTGTGGTTGTGGTAAAAGCAGTAGTGGTAAAATGAGGAACTAGAAATCTGTTTCGTTGAAGGATTATCAATTTTTTCAATAACGAATGATATATTTTAATACTTGATATTACGGGAATGTACTCACGTTTATTGTTATAGTTATTACATAGTACGACTATAGTTACAATCGCATTCGAATTCGATGGAACCTTGTTTGTTTCCATATCAAAATACGAATAATACCTTATTACCTCAAAGTCAAAGTCAAAGTCAAATTCTCTTTATTTCATAGACATATTACATGTTCTTGAAAACGTCCGTTAACAATGCTTTTATAATATGCTTATAGAATTATTACTTAAAACTAAATTTTATTACAAAATACTTAAAACTTATCAAAATACAACTAAAATATATCAAATACCTACAACAAATTAACAAAAATGAATTAATAATAATACAAGATTAATACAATAGAAACAAAAGTAATAAATGTCAGTGTCATTTGACAATTTGGATGTCAACAGGTACAGATACGAAACAAGTAGCATTTAAGAACGTTACGTTATCGTTATCAACGATATCATAATAATTATAGTTACGTTATCGGCAACAATATAATTATGTTAATATAGCAGAAATTACTAATAATTATTAAAAAATGTCATGTCACCTACCTAAGCAGCAAAACGAAATTGCACCCCTCTTTGAGAAATGACTACTACGTAATATAGCTCAATGGTTTTCTGGTTTTCCCTACGGTTTTCTCATGTCGTTATCGAAAAATATCGATTCTAGAAAAATATAATGTGAACCAAAGTTGTAGGAAATCGTATTTTAAACAAATTTGATCATAATAATTTTTAGTGAAAAATTGGTACTACACAAGTTTTTGAAGAAACAAAATTGCACCTTTATCTTATTGAAAATAATCGTTCCTAGAAAAAGTTGATGGAAAACCAAAATGCAGGAAATCAAATTTGGCACAACTTTGGTTCCAATCGTACCAGCCTCGTATGAAATAGAAATTGCGAGCTAATTAAGATTCGGTTAACCATTGAGGTGGTTCAAAACAAGCAACCTATTGCAGTATCTACCGTTAATGGTTAACTGAATTAAGCTCCCGCTGGACTGATCTGATCAGCTGATGCGATGTTCTAATAGTGGTCAATTATAACGTCAGTTAAAAATTGAACTGAAGCCCAGGTGTGCGGCAATAATTTTATGATTCAGATAACTATGCTGATAACTATAAAGATCGTTTAAAATAAACGAACCGTCTCTCTATCAACGGTATGAATTAATTGATTGAGCTCTCAGTTAGACTGATGCGATAAACTGATCAGTTCTACGCCCCGTGTTTAACTTTAGAATTGGATTCACAGCCAGATTTGGATTCCAGGTTACATTTATTTTCCCTTATATCCACAGTGGAGCCATGAACACTTCATTTGCTCTTAAATTCACAGGTGGAGCTATATATTTTTCATTTTCCTCTAGTACTAAAGGAAACCAAATTAAATAAATACTACGTAGAATAAACCGGGATCTAGAAAACTTAAGGAAATCTAGTTAAAACTTGTTGCAGATTGCTCCGATATCCAGCTGCCAATAAAACTAATATTGTTATGGTTGTGCTGGTTATGGTTTCTCTCAAGTTTGTAATTCTTTCCTGAATTGTGAAAAACATTTGGTATTGATACTTAGTATTTGGCATAACAATCTAGTTAATTGTCCTTGCAAAGTTGTTTACTATCGATTTAAAGACAGGCGAGGCAGCCAAATGTTTGACAATGCTCGTACTTTACTTACCAAGGAAATGTACCTACATCAAATACCTATGTAAGATACTGTAAGCGGTAGTTTAGTCACGCGTGACATCATCAAGGGCATCATCAAGGCAGGCAGGGAGGACTAGTTGCCCCGTCCCTTTTCAAATTACTAAAGAAATGGCAAAAATGCAAAAAAATTAAATCCTATAAATCCATCTCCTTAATTTACTTAAAAGTCAGCTATCAGAGATTCATGTCTTTTTGACTCTATTTAAAAATCCAGACTTTTACCATTTCTTATAAATAAATTTGTTTATCTGGCGAAACCTTTGCACATGTCGAGCTCAGAGCAAATAAAAAAATCAAGAGAGAACGTCGTTAAACAGTCAAGTGAGGCTGGTTTTTTATACATGTGTGAGTGCGTCGGTGTTGCGCCGCCATAGTTCGACTGACAAGCCAAGGCGTAGTTTTGTTGTGTGTGTAATTGTCTGTACACGGCGAGGCGTAGTTTTGGTTGGCTTCACATGTTTGTTCACAATATTATCTCTTGATTTTTTTATTTGAGATGTCGAGTTGATATACACGAACACTACAAAAGATAAATTAATGATCAATGCCGACAATAAACAGATTTATACTACTTTTTGTTCCATAAGTATGTTTGTATAGGCCGGGTGGCTAACCCTTGTGTCATAGTTTTAAGCCGACTGGAAGGAGGCCTCTCACATGGCTAAGCGTTTAAAAAAACCGGGTGTCATCCTAGCCACGGTAGTGGTCAGTTGTAAATGCCACCCGCGGTCACTCATCCGAAGACTGACCATGCTGAACGTTGCTCAACTTCGATGACCGTTAATGAACTTTTTTATTCCAGAAGAGTATCGAGGTGCTTTGCGGTTGAGCCGATTTTGTATTTCGGTAACAAAGTCGGTGAAATGGCAAAGCACTCACAGTTGCTTCTAACTACCTCACAGTATTATTAACGCTACGTAGAGCCGGTTTGAAGGTAGCGCTTCAGATTGGATTCAAATTAATAATGCATTAGTGGCCGCAGAGCTCCGGCTCGATCGTTTAGCTCAGCGCTGCGAGTGGCCGCTGCTCGGGGTGGGGGGTAGGGGGGAGAGGGACAGGGCTGCCGGGACTTAATGACTCCTGGATTTTAAAACATTCCAGTTTAATACTTTTTTTTTGCAGGAGGATTTTGTTCGACTTGGTATCAATACAGGAAATCTCACTGAGAAGCTAACTCGACTGTTGTTAAGCGACAATGATGAAAAGCAGATTTAGAAGACACCATCAGAGTTTTCACTTTTAGAGATTTTGCCGTATTTTAGTTTCATGTATTACTTAGAGCGTTTACTAGGAACAAAACCTGAATAAAATCTTGAGTAGAAACACTGGACACCAAGTTGTCTCTAAAAACATTTACTTAGTCGCATATATATGTACAAATAAAGCATTCAGTCAAATCGAGAACGTCTTTTTTGATTCGGTTAAAAACAAAGATCATATTTAAATTACAAAGCGACAGCCCTGGCTGAGGTCACTTTAACCACATTTAGTGGCGATCTGAGATAAGGCGCACCCCTGGCCAGTAACTAGTAGCTATAGTTGATGGTCAACTTGCTCGGATGTTTATACCAACATTACAATAAATAACGTAAAGCCACTCTGGCCGTTGAGCCCGAAGGAAGACGATAAATTGATGGCTTCCTTATTCCTTAGATACATCAGATGCATTTGATCTCAAGGATTAGGGCAGAAAGCCTATTTCTTAAAATTCCATAAAAAATAGAGCTATAATAGGTTAAAAATTCTAGCACGAAAAACTGATGATGGATGGAATTGAATAGTTTTTGTGTGGAGAATACATGCAAGCGCAGCGTCAATTCAATTCAATTCAATCATGTTTATTTCAATTAGGTACAAATATACACTTTTGAAACGTCATTAGCTAAAAATCATGTAACGTCAATTACATACCCAATATCACAAAAACAACAATAATAATAATTCGAAACAAATAAAAAATAAAGAATTAAAGAGACAAACAAATCAATCACAAAACAGTCACCAGTGAAAATTAAATAATTTGACAATATTCACAACACAATGTTGCCAGAATGAGTTTTGGAGATCTACCAGTTGGTTTGATTAGTAGGTTTACATAACTCATAAATTATAAAAGTCAATAAAATAGAACGAAATTAAATTGAATAATTTCAAAATTTATAAAATAAAATGTCACAGATAAAATAAAATGTCATAAATGTCAAAATAAAAAATTACCTAATTAAATATTAATGTCAATGTCATAGGACGTCTATCGACAAGGCAGTCCGATGATTTATCAAGACCGCAAGAATAGGTAGGAAGTCGTTTCCGATCGGTTTTATTGGAAATCTATGCTTAAGTAGATACGTCTGTACTGTACTGTACCATCCTTATTAATAGTTCACTACAGGACGTTCGCCTACCCACGACGGGTGATTGCCATATCCACCCCGCTGGCCCAGTGCGGGCTGGTGGATTTACATACATACTAAGTATATCTACCAAACTCTTATGATACTATGTCAGGACATGTCTCAGTACGTCAAATGGCTGATAATGTTGATTTGGTTTAAGGTTGAGGATAAGGAAGGACCAATTTTCACTAAGTCGTACCTATGCTAAAATTGCTGAATCCAGCAAATGGGTGGCATTTTAAAGTGCCTAATTTCCAAAATGTCCAGTAATAATTATCCTTTTCCGTCTAAAATAGCGCAAATGGTAGTAATTTAATAAGTTTATCTTTGGGACTGTTAAAAATTATCACGCCTATTGTACAATTATATCAGAAATAGTTCTACCCTTCATCAGGTATTACAGTTGATGATGTTGAATGCGCTATTTACGCATACAAATTGTTACTTGTCCCTTCGTGGTATGATCCTTGACATTTAAATGATTTTCTCCTAGTCACGCGCGTCCCGCTGGGAATGGCTACATCTTGACTAAAAATCACGTTAAATCTAGTTAAATATTGAATTTTATCAAAATTGTATAGAATCGGTTGACTTTTCAAGACCACACCAAGTAATAAAATCGCATCAAAAGTAAGTAGGTACTATTCGAAAAGCGTTTGCGCATTTAGTGTCGGTTTAGTTCGGAAGTTTAGTGGCGAGTATAAAATGTGTGCAGACTTGAAAGTCGCCGGGTTTGCTCTTGACCCGGTTCCTCGGCAATTACTCGCCTCTTGCGGACGGCGACCGTCGAGACTTTAACCGAGAAGCTGCCACCAGAGAAACAGCTCCGATGAAAGTCTAACTAATAATTTATATGTCATCGCAAGACGAATAAGTTAGATAGCGTCGCTTTTATCCACGCGTGTCCACGTACTGTAATCGTAACGTTAGTTTTTAAACTTGCGAAAGAGAATACATTTTTACAAGCTTTTGAGAACCTGGAAAGCAGCAGAGTGCTAGGAAAGACAAGTGAAACGAGCCCAAGCACGGCTGGTATAATTATGTCTTGTTTATACAGCAGATCCTAACCTTCTGACTTCATTATCAGATCAGCTCCGTGGTACCATAATATTGCATTGTCACGCGATATACATATGTTTCTTAATCGGAAACTGGGAAGTTGGTCAAATTTAACTTGCAAGATTCCACCCGAACTTACATACACACATTACTTACATACATACATTGCAAGTTAAATAAAAGCTTGTAAAAAGAGGAAACTTATGCTCAAAACAGGTCTTTGGCTCAAAAGTAAGTTAAAAGTAGCTGCCATTTACAATGATGATGGTAAATTATTTGGCATTTAGCTGATAAAAAGGCCCGTTAAGCCGTGGTGGCCTAGAGGTAGTGACACCCGCCTTGCAATCGTGAGGTCGTGGGTTCAAATCTCGGTCCCGTACCAATGAGTTCTTTGTAATTTATGTACGGAATTTCACACCACTGGATTTTCGGTAAAGGAAAACATCGTGAAGCAACCTGCATACTTCCGTAGAACTATTGGACTATTAAAAAGGCAGGTACAGTATAGTACAGTACAAGGCCCGTTCGATTTTTAATTACAGAGATTTATTGAAATAGTAATTAGACGATAAAATAATAAAATACAAGAACAAACAACGTAGGTATCAACGACATGAAAGTTAAATAGATGGCGGAAGGGGCTCCACCAGGACAGACCGACGACAGTACCAGTGTGACCAGGAGACATAAATATTTAGTTTTCGTTCACAAATTCTTCAACACTTAGTTGCCGGTCCTCTGTATGTTTATTATTTGACAGCCCGACTACGGTTTCGCCACAGCTCCAGTATACAACCGTTTCCAGTAAAAATGCCCACTTGAGCTAGCCTTTGTTCCAGGCCGCGTGGCGCAACTTTTTTATTTTTAATTAAGGGTAAGTTTAAGTAGTAAACAGAGGAAATTGGAGGAAAAGTTCCTGGAACGAAGGCTACATTGTGTTTAGATCGGCACTTTGTTTATTTATGCTAGCCTGGTAGGTAATATAGAAAATTATCTTCTAATAACTGCGACATAGCCCGACGAATTGGCAAGTCGAAATGGCAGTAGGCTGGACACATATCACGGAAGACTGATGATCGATTGGATTAAAAAACTGACAAATGGAGACTATGTAGCGGCAAGTGTAGCGTAGGGTTTTCACCCACAAGGTGAACAAGAGACTTCATTAAAACTGCAAAGTAAGCAACCTCATTTATGGTATACAATCTAATGTTTTTTTTTTTTTTTTTTTTTTTAATGACAATACTACACTCCTACTACATAGAAAGCAATTGGATCATCCACAGACCCTTGAAGGTCTAAAGATAATCCAAGTGCTCAAGCCCACTTCCAGTTGGCAGCGTGCCCAGCATGCTGGCAGCATTGCCACGCTGAATGGCAATGCTTATACGTTGAGCCAAATAAACACCAGCATTTTGGTCACGCGTCGCGTCCACCAGACGCTCAGAAAGACTTTTGAAAACGAGATGAGCTCCCGGCCCCCACGGACCCAAAGTCTCAACTCCAAATGGCTCAAATATGTAACCACTACCGAGGTTAGCATATTTTTGGCCGCCGCTCCAGCCCTACTCTGAGTCTCAGGAAGATGTGACGGTGCCAAAGTATCGACGCAAGTTGCGTCCCATACTAAGGGCCGTCCACACTTCCATGGGACCAGCGTCATGCCGTCAGGCCTTTTGCCATCACCACGCGCCAACCCACTCGGTTCGAGTACGGCTGCGATATTGGCGGTGACAAAAGCCCTGCGTATGACATCGTTAAGGCTGGCGTGGCGTCCAATCCGACCAGCGCTTCTTGAGCAAGAGAGACCGTGGTGACCGAGCTGGTCAACTGCAGTACCACACTGACAGCGATGAGCTTCACAACACCTTGCACCCAAGCGTAAGCTGACAGCTAGACGAAATGCAGTTGGGTCTAAAAGGTTACCAGTATTGAAATAGGGCAATGCTTGCAACCAAAGACCGGACTCCCATACAGAGACTGCAAGGATACGAGCGCGATCCGCGACGCTAGGACACGTGTCTAGAAGAGATTTCCGTGCTAGTTCGCAGATCGGCCGATCCCACAGTCTCTGCGACGATAAAGTCTTTGGAAGCTCGGTATTTGGGCAAGCGACCCTCCAAGCATTCGTTGCCTCATTCAAATGAGCTACATCTACGCCAGAATGGCCTAAAGAAGGTGCGAGGATTTTTTCAATCAAGTTCTGAGTACTATGAATGGAGGACAAGAAAGCTGGTAAAGCAACACTTGAAATTTGGCGGACCCCTAACCCTCCAAGCCTAACAGGCAAGGAGGCTTGTAGCCACGCCCTTTCACTCATGTCAATATTCATAACCGATACTAGGGACTGCTTTACAACATCGTCTAAGCTCAAAAGGAGCTCATTGTGTTTCCACAATGGACTACATCGTAAAGCGTACATAAATTTTGGTACAAACAGACAACATCTTATAATAGTAAAAGCCATGTGGGCGTTAATTTTGAGTAGCCTATCAGAGGCACTCAAAAAATTTTGAATTTTTTCTTGAACGAAAGGCGGAAAAGACTCATCTAATATCGGCGAACCTAGAAGGCGAAGAGAACACTTGTCTACCGATTTGATGTTAGGTGCCAAATCATTAAATTTGTTAAGTATCAAATCTTTATCCGGACATGAGTCGCAAACGAAAAGTTCGCATTTCGAAAAATTTAGCTCCAAACCAATTTGACGAAACTCGTCAATAAGAATTTCCAAATCACGTAGGACTGTGCTCGCATCGCCACCCAAAGTCCCGTCATCCAGATACCAAACGTTGAGTTTAGATTGGAGACGTTGAACAATTGGATGAATGGCCAGGCTGAAAATGGCTGGTCCGAGAGGGTCACCTTGTTGACAGCCAACGGAAGATAGCAAAACATCATTTTTGTAAATTAATTTAGTGGGTTTGCCGTAGCATTGCCAAAGAAAATTGAAAAGATCGGGAATTTTGTCTTTGACCTGTGCTAACAAGGCGTCTCGATTAACCGAATTGAAAGCATTTTTGACATCCACCTTAAGCAACACTTCTCCACAATTTTGACCGAGAAAAGTACGAAGCGAATGAACAGCAGCCTCACATCCACCCCGCGAACCAAAGCCAAGCTATATTGGTTGAAAAAGGCTACTCAAAAGAGCAACCTTTTTTCCACAACCGGCTTTGGCTGCGAGACGACGATATGTGGTGCCAACAGCAATAGGTCTGATGCCACCATCTTTTTTGACAAGTGGGCATAGGTTAGCGCCATACAAGACTTCGATAACGTCATCATTGACCTGCCCAGATAACATGAGATTTGCCAAACCCGTTAATTCTCTCAAGAGAGACTCAGCCACCTCACCAAATCTAAAAGATAGAAGATCTTTTAGATGTTGAGGCGAGAGACCATCTAGGCCTCCGGCTGAGCCGCTCCGAAAAGAAGAAACGGCCGCTGCAATCTCCTGAGCTGACACTTCAATGACAACGTCATCAGGGTGTGGTGGCTCAGGCAGGTGGAGACATGCTGCCGGCGGATGCTTGTCACGGAGTGATTGGACCGTATCGGGTGTGTGGGGGGCAATAGTGTCGCTGGAGAACAGGACTCGTGCGGCGCCTTTGATATCGCCATCACTAATTTTGCTCTCTACTATTTTAATGGTAACCAAATCGTCTGTTTTTTTAGAATTTGGTTTATTCTGCCTTGTTGGCGGAATAATGCTTTCAAAATCTAAAGAATTCTCTTCCAATGCGCTGTACTTTACGCAATTTTCCTTTACCCTAGTGGTAAGGGATTTTTTGTTTGTTGGGTCCGAATGTACGTAAAGCACAACGTAGGGAAAAGTCAAGAGGTGTTCCCAGGCGTCTAAGGAATTTTTAGAAATAACATTCCGATGTTTTAAATAAATGTTTTATAATTAAATTATTTATCTACTATACCTATACCTATTGATTAAAGTAACGACATATTGTAATCTTATATACATGTAATCTACGGTCAATTTATTCCTCTTACTAGCTTTTGTCCGCGGCTTCGCCTGCGTGGTATTTTAATGTTTGTGTTAACCCATGAGAGCATTTCATTTTTCTGGTATAAAAAGTAGCCTAGTTCGAACTAGGTAAGTCCATGACAGAAATCAAGTCAAACCTTTTCTCTGTTGCTGCGTGAAAGAGGAATAAACCAATAAACCAACATCACACACTTTCGGATTTACAATATTAGTAAGGAATTTCCAAAATCAGTTTGAAAACCTTGTACAAAATGAAAAAGATTATTAATCATAATTATATTTGTGCCGG
Source organism: Hypomecis punctinalis (assembly GCA_949316475.1). Lineage (NCBI taxonomy): Eukaryota > Metazoa > Arthropoda > Insecta > Lepidoptera > Geometridae > Hypomecis > Hypomecis punctinalis. Next base: position 23,219,140 of record OX438813.1, read on the forward strand.
CGGCATTCTGATAGCTCGTTTCATCCAGCTGTGATTCTATAAACAAAGCTAGATTAAAAGTTTAAATATGTCCCAACGGCTTTGATATCATTCGATTTGTTGTGGCCTTTTATTTCAATTACAATACAATGGTTTCGGCGAAACCATTCGACCCTTATTAAAATCCTAAGTAGGGGTAAAAATATTGAGCGTTTGTAATTTTTTTAAATAAGTTCCTGTCTATGTTGACTACGAAGCACTTTTGGCAAAAATGAAACAATCGACTTTTAATGATAAAATAACTGGTAATGTTATATAACTGGCGGAATATTCACGTAAAACCTTGTTGTTGAAGTTGGTTGAAAATGTATGTCTAAGTTTTAAGCCGGCCCTAGCGACAGTTTTAAGCTGATTGAACGCTTCTAACATAGCTAAATTACATATTAAGTCAAAGTAAAAATACCTACTTATTTTGCTGGGACATATTTATTTTGGTTTAACATATGTATGTGTAGATGAAGATAAGTAAGTAGGTACCGTGGTCTAGCGATACGACATGCTTATTATAAAATTATACTACCAAAACTATCTGTGCTGATTTTCACACTACTGCACTTGCTTTTTGGTAGAAGAAATTTGATGGCAAAATGAAACCGTACGGTGTATGGTCATGGCTGATGGTTTTACCATCTGTACAGTGCGTAAACTGTGCAACGTAGCCATCAATTTTAAAAAACAGAAAAAATGACAAGTCGATGACCGTAGTGCAAAAAAGTACCCGAATACTGTTAACAATCAGTGCTGCTTGGCTGGCTTAGCCCGCCAACACAGGTACTTGAATTATCTAAACACATAACCTTTTTTTCAAAAACGAAACGATCCTTCTCAGTAAAGTGTAAGGGAAACCACGAGGGAAGTAAGAGTTTGATTAAATAAAGTCAAATAAAGCAGGGCCGGCACGAACGCGGGAGTAATTCCCTCTCGGTCCGTGCCCCATTCGCGGGCGATATGTGCCCCGAAGAGATTTATCGCGAGGATTAAATTTGTCTGTTTACATTTCAAATATATTATGTTCCGCGTTTTGCTGCCGTTTGTTTTGTAAAAGGATAAAAAGGGAAGTATCGAGTGAGAGAATGTGGTTTTTGTGAAACATTAGTACCTACGTATGTTTTATTTAAAAAGAAATTGGTTGTCTATAAAGTTGTTTTTAGGGTTCCGTACACTTATAACTTCGTTGTGTCCGTCCGTCCGTCCGTCCTAATATTACAAAGAATTATCTACACTATCTACACTTCTACACTAATAATATTATAAAGAGGAAAGATTTGTATTTTTGTGTGTAACGAATAAACTAAAAAGTACTGGACCGATTTTAATAAATCTTTTTTCATTAGAAAGCTATTTTATCACTGAGTAACATAAGCTATATTTAGTACTAGATTACTATAGTACCTAATTATGTCTACCCGTGCGAAGCCGGGACGGGCCGCTAGTATATTATATAACTACAGCATTTATGGACCGAATTAGATAAAAATTATATTATAATAGTTTTAGTATTGATCTCAAATTTAAACCAGTTTTTTTTATTTGTATTTATTTTTATTTAATAATAATAAAGTTCGATTGAGCATTTTTTGTCACGTGTACCATTTAGGAGATAAAGGTCGCCAAAGTTGAAAAATAATACCCCCCCGCTAAATTTCTAAAGTATACACGATTGGATATGTAAACTTTCTGAGTATAGACCATAGTAAAAACTTTCTTTTAAAATAAATTTGAGCACTGTGAAACGATAACTTTTTGAATTATAAAGGAAAATAGAAATTTTTAAATTTGCACACATCTCAGAAGTCATTGACCTCACAGACATATGTCTTAGCCAATGATATATTTAAGGCAGTCAACCATCTAATGACATCATTAAAATTGGTTTTTATCAATATCATAATCATCGTCACCATCTTCGGAAGCCTATCTCATACGCATGTTTCGACACGTACTTAACAACTTATTTTTAGGGTACCGTAGTAAAACGAGGAATCCTTATAACTTCGTTGTGTCCGTCCGTCTGTCCGGCTGTGTTGATTCGGCCTCATCGACTTGGCATTTTGTTCGTAAAGGCCGGGTGGCTAGCCCTGGTGTCAAAGTTCTGAGCCGTCTGAAGGCCTCTGACATGTCTAATCGGTTAATGCAAATAGGGCCTACAAATTAACGTGTCATCCAAGCCATGGTAGCGCTCAGTTGTAATTGGCACTTGCGGTCACCCAATCGTTTTTAATTCACCCTATACTAACTACTCTTACTATGGTTTACCGAAAAAGATATAGATGGCGTTAGTAGAAAAGTTAGCTCACATAAATGGTTCGTTCAACAGTCTCGTAGTATCACAGGTGTGCCTTTGAAAAGACGTGTTGAAGAATTTCATATTGTTAATGTTATGAAGTTTTTAAAAACGTGTTTGTCTTTGTTGCTAATTTCAGCGACTACGCGTTATAGTACGGTGGCGATACGAGAATGCGTTCTCTATTAATTAGAGAACATCTTATACTAAGCGCCACACAAATCGGCGGATGCGAAGTTCAGCGCAGATGACACTTCGCCGTGATTCGTTAATTTTTGTGCATGTGGGCACAATGCCGACGTAGGCGTAGGAAGCGCGCGGGAGGCATGCAGTTGGCGGGCGGGTGTCTCCGGCGTCTCGTCTGGCTCCCGCGCATACCTATATTTCGGCTTCTGTGCAGCGCGCCGCGCATAACTTCCCATCCGTCATTTGTGTGGCGCTTAGTGGACATTTTTATTCCGTACTAGTTTTTACCCGCGGCTTCGCCCGCATACGCAATATATCATTATTATTTATAGCATATGTGTTATTCTGATATATAAGCTATATTACTGCAAAGTTTCATCTCAATCCGTTCAGTAGTTTTTGCGTGAAAGAGTAACAAACATCCATACATCCATCCATCCATCCATCCTCACAAACTTTCACGTTTATAATATTAGTGGGATAGGTTTGCGACTTTGTGTATGACTACATACTGCCTGATGTTAAACAGATATGTTATCTAGGGCACGCTTACCTAGAAGATACCTATTTACTCGGGATTTGAAAACACCCACGTTGTACTTTAGCGGGAAGACAGACCCAGGTAAAGCGTTTTTTTTTTTTTTTTTTTTTTTTTTATTGGGAAATTGCAAACCACAGACTCCAGGGTCTGTGCCTTTTGTTTACTAAAATATTCAATTATTCGATTTTACTGTACAAAAAGAGTTAGTACCTACAATAGAAATGGGTTAGTTTAAATTTTAGCCTAAGTTAGTAGTTTCGGTGCATTGCGTGAATGGCACAAGCAGACCGGCGACCCGCATGCAGCACCCGATCACGAGTGTGACGCATGTGCCAGCCATCGCTCTCCTCGACCATATTTTAGGGAAGAGAACGACCCGACACACGACGCCGCCGCAAGAAGGAGCCATCGATGGCGAGAATGAATGCTCAAGGCATGCACGCAATGCTAAACTAAAGGTAAAGCGTTACACATTCTCGTTATTCGTATAAGGAATGAGGATTCGAAACGCTTGGTTCTAACGCACGGAATATCCACTATAGAAGGGTAGCGCTTTGGTCGCGTCTGTCTAGCCATACGATAGAAGAAATGGGCAGGTGGGACCATGGGCCTTATTGTGTAAGCACTCTGACGTCTGACTTCGCTTTTTCTTCAGCTCGCGCCGGTTACTCACGCCACGGGAGGGAAAGCGAAGCCGAACGCCAGAACGCTTACACAATAAGGCCCCAGATTGTGTAACTCCTGGGCGCACTCTCCGAAGTGCGCTTATATCACTTGTAACGTAATTTATTGTAATTAAAAATTTTACTACATACCCTACATAGGTACTTGTAACGTTGTCACGCATTAGCGTCTTCATGGCTCCCACACGGAATTATAAGCTGGAAACATACTATCAGACGCGGCTGACGGACGCGACTGACGGTCGCGACTTAGCAATGTGCAGTCTTAAAACATCCGGCGTGCCAGATCTCTCTCGGACGTCCGAACGCTCAAGCTGACGTCCGCAGACTGATGTCCGATAGTTTGCGCGGCTCCGTGGACATTCATTATCTAGATACCTATCAGTCGCAGCTGTCAGTCGCGTCCGTCAGCCGCGTCCAACAGTGTGTTTCCGGCTTTTTATAATACTATTGGGGAATAGTGTAAACGCACAAGAAATATTTATAGGTAATACAGAAAAAAAGTATTCGTATTCTGGCAAACATTAAAACAGCAATAGTTCCAGAAGAACCAATTCTGATAATTTTTTTAGTGTCCGTAGCGTCTTTCAAACCAAAAACTGAGTAAATTTATAACATTATACTTTCTCAAAAACCTGTGCATCGCCAGAATAAAAAAGAAATAAAAGAAACAATGTTTCTGACATAATCCAAAACACGAGGAAGGAATTAAAGTCAGAACAATTCAACGATCAGCTCCTGACGGAGGCCTAGAAAAGTGCGTGTTGGGGACTACTGGCTTCTTAAAATAATGCTTTTTTAATACATAGTTGGCCATTTGAAAGACGTATAGGTAACTAACCCTACAGTCAGTTTTACTATTATCGATTTAGAAAAAGCTTACTATATATAAAACGCATCTCGTGTCATTAAGATAAAAATAAAATCTCCTTTTTACTGACTGCCAAAGAAATATATTGTTCTTCGCGTGCAACTTATATAAGTTTGTAATAAATAAATAAATAGAGCAAATTTCGTACCATAGTTGATTGATTCAATCGTTACTTTGCGGAAATTCAACTTCAAATCTTTGTTTTGAATAAATATTTAGTGTGTTTCCGCTATCTTGTTGTAGGCAAATAAGTTTAAGGGCATTTAAAAAAATAATAAAAGCGGATATATACTAAATATTACCTCAAAACAAATATTTGAAATTTCGTACCGGCAAACGCAGCGTAGGGCGTCCAGTTATAGGTAGAGACGCAGTATAGCACTATATTGCACGCAGCTTCCAACTACATATGTATATACAGGAAAGGCATATGTCCAGCAGAGAACGTCATATAGCTGAACAAGAATAATTTAAAAAAGAAACCTTTTTTGACCAATGAACGTGATTTCATTGTCACGCTATTTACGCATGTACGCAAAACTTCAGCTCAATCGGAAACCGGGAAGTGGATCAAATTTTATCTTGCAAGATTTGAATACAGACCGACAGACAGACAACGGGACAGGTGAAACTAAATAGTGCTTGGAGTCCCTCCGCGCGGAAGTAGTGAAACTTTAACGCAACAATGCTTTCATACCCCTCCATGGTAGTGTCTTAACGTTAAATAAAATAAATGAAAATTCATATGTAACTGTTTGTTAAAATGTAATTAAATAATATATGTAAATGTATAACCTGAAAATCGTAAAGTCAATTCTAAACGCAAAGGTTCAAATCTTAGTAGTTTACTTTTAACTAAACTAGATGGCGCTACCGTCAAGTTACCCGCGTTATTGACTTTCTCCACCGATGGACGAGCTACTTTGGTTTTTATTTGAATAATCTGTCAAGTGTCTGTGCGTCCCGGATATCTGTACAAATCTATTTCCTGACTCGAAACCTTGTTGGAAGTCGCGTTGCGAGTTTTACTCCAGTAAAAATTTATATTATTCATAAATTTATAAAAACAGAGGAGAAGCCTGAAACGATGATAAATACAAATTCAATTACCACAAAGTCGTAAATACGTTGCAGTTTACTCATTGACGCCCTCCTCACATACTAGAGAACTGCCAAGCTGGTTCCGTATTCACATGGTGTTAGCGCGCGTGCTGCTAATATTCATGGCGTATTTGCATGTCGCGTTGATGAGTACACCCTGTATACACCCTGTACTCGCACCTCCGCGGAACACCCCCTGTCGCCTCGTTCATCATTTATTGATGAGCCGTGGACACGGAGTAAGATACTTGTAAAGAAAAAGGTCTTGCCAGACTAAAAAAAACATCAGCCCGCGCCTTTAGCGGATATCCAAACGGATGTCGTCAATGTTGCCTATTTGGTGTAAGTAGCAGTTTTGACTTTAGATTATTATTTGAAGATATAAAATGTACATTCAGATATTTTGGGTTCAAGTTACAAGTCGCGGTTTAAAAGTGAGTGAGCGCGCTGAGTGAAGTGTGGAAGGGATGGCTGCGCATGGGTTTAGTATGGCGGTCACCATGCACAGCCATACCCTTCACAGTACCCTCAGCGCTAGACTTACATACCGCTACCTGTAAACAGACAAGTTGCCGTACCTAATTTTGACGCTAAAGCGTTTATTTGTTCCCTAAAACAAAAAAACGACAGTCGTAAAATTGGTAAAATTAAATGTATAGTTGATTGAATCAGGCGTTATTTTGTGGAAATTCATTTTTAAATCTTTGTTTTGAATAAATATTTAGTGTATTTCCGCTATCTTGTTGTAAGCAAATAAGTTTTAATGTTATCCATTGAAAAATATGGATGTCATCCATTCGATGGGGCGATGGTCAGTCAGGGGGCCTTTACAGTACATGTTTTATTTTAATACTTTAACTTGATTTTGTCACTTGGATCTTAAATATATTTTAGGTATTTAACAAGCGACAATTACAATTTTACCACCTTTGTTTTGTATTTTCTTTGCCACCCACTGTTACTCACGCGACGGTTAAGCATCTCAATAAAACTATTTCATTACACACCACCACCACCAATGTTTGGATATTGAGCGCCACACAAATTGGCAGATGAGATGTTAGCCGCAGATGACACTTCGGCATGATTGGTAGTGCGTAGGGAGCGCGCGGGAGGCATGAGATTGGTGGGCGGGTGTGTCCCGGCGTCTCGTCTCTCTGGCTCCCGCGAATGCCTATATTTCGTCTTTTTGCGCAGTCCTCTGCACATAACTTCCCATCCGTCGATTTGTGTGGCACTCAGTATACCTATGTAACCATAGCGCAGACAAAGTAGACATATTTTTTGGATCAGTCTTCTATCAGTGTTGAGTTGACGCAAACACGCTTTTATTAGTTTCACCTGTATGTTTGCTTGCTTGCTTGCTTGCTTGTAAACAACCCCTTAGAGCTCGATTTTAACCTACTTTGAGCGATTTTCTTCAAACTTTGCACACCTATCAAAGACCGATGACAATGCATTTATATAAAAAAAATGATGACTCATAAGAGTGTTTTTTAGTTTTTTTTAAAGCTATATTGATATTATTAATCCAGCCAAGAAGATGGCATAATGTGCCCCTGTAATACAATACCAGTTTAAATCGTCATTCGTGAGTTGTTTCTTTGTATTAACTTCCACTCGATCCCATGATCGTGACTCCTAGGTAATCTGTGAAGTACGGAGCGATTTTTCACTCTTTCAATGATGTTCGTAAACATTTGCTGCCATTTCCGAAACAGATTTGTAACTCCACCTGGAGCTACGGGCGTATACCGTACTATACGGCAGGAGTTATATTTTAACACGTGTAAAGCGTTGACAATTTATTTATAACATCGTTCGTTAGTTCGTTTGTTTCAGCCACAGGAAGTCCACTGCAGGACATTGGCCTCCCCTAAAGATCTCTCCTATAAAACCGGTTGGTAGCGGCTCGCATCCAGCGCGATCCTGCGGTCTTTAATGAGGTCATCCTTGTATAAAGTGGACGTCTTACGTGGTCTCCACTCGAGAACTTTTCGACTCCATCGATTATCTGTTCTCCGTGGTATGTGCCCTGCCCACTGCCATTTCAACTTTCCAATCAGCTGGGATATGTCGGTAACTTTTGTTCTACCTCCGGATGGATTTCCTCATTTCTGATTCGATCTCGCTGATTTATAACATGCTAGTGTTAAAAAAGACTGAACTTTTGAATCGATCAGCAACAGCTTCAAAAACTTACAGAAATGATGAGCATAAATAATGTGAATATAAGCCGCGAGGTCTAGAGGCAAGGATCGTCAATCGTGAGGTCGTGACCAATGAGTGCCTTGGAATTTATGTACGGAATTTCACATCACTGGCTTTTTGGTTAAGGCAAACATCGCGAGGCAAACTGCTTACTTCCGTAGAAGAAATTTGATGGCGTATGTGAATCCACCAACCCGCACTAGGCCAGCGTGGTGGAAATGGTCCATCATCCTTCGTGGGTAGGCCTATGTCCTGCAGTGGTCTATTAAACAGGCTGGTATAGTACAGTGCAAATAATGTACAGCAAAAGTACGCTACGTCTGCCAACATCAGGGAAAACATCTTATTTGTAGGGAAACTACTCGCTAGCTCGGTTGAAAACAGCTAGATCCAGCCCCAACACAACTGTCTTAGAATTAATTAGTAACAGCCTTCCTAAGCTCTTAAAAGGATCTTCTGGCAGGAGGCATTACTCATGACTCGTCAGGTAGACCCCATAAATAATGCAATTAGACGAACCTGGCGGTCGTACTCGCTTACTTGGTGACCCATTTGGTAACTCAGGCGGATTATACCGCCGCTTGGACTAATAAATCACTGGGACACGGATTTACGGGGCTTCGAGGTTGTAAAACTAAATTATTGGGTTAGGGTTTAAAGATTAGTGTTAGAGCACTGTTCATTGGGAACTGTTCGGTACTGTGCTCGTTATTTTAAGGTTGCCATTCCTACTTTAATGTAACTGACACTAACACAGTAGTGTATTTGCTAAAAATTCATATACATAACATTTACTCCATAAAATACAATACATAATTGCTAAAAGTAACATTACAACATAATACTTTGATTTGGATATGTGATACTTTTGTAAGCTGTTCTAAGCTCGGTTTCTACTCCTCTGTTCTAAGCAATTGTAAAATTGAATAGAACATTTATATTTAGATAAACATATATTTTTTGCGTATCTAACGGTGTTAGACAGAGAGTAACTTATATGTACAGGGTGTCAGAATTATTACGCTGACTACTTTTTAGGGTTCCGTACCTCAAAAGGAAAAAACGGAACCCTTACAGGATCACTTTGTTGTCCGTCTGTCCGTCTGTCCGTCTGTGTGTATGTCAAGACTCTTTATCTCGAGAACGCGTAAAGATATCGAGTTGAAATTTAAACTGTATACGTATATCTATGATTTCTTACAGTTGTGTAAAGGAAAAACTTCTCAGTTATTATATAAGAAGTTAGAGCCGTTTATGTCGTAAAAAACCGCATATTTTGACACACAAAAATCAACACCTACAGGGTACTTTTCGTTGACATAGAACCATGAAATTTGGCGAGAAGCATTGTTTTAGAGTACACATATAGGAATAAATCTAAAAACTGTACATTTTTATTTAAATCACGAAAAAATTGGGCTTCGAAATTCACAAAATATGGGTTTAAAATTCAAAGTGCGTAAATCGCATCATGTAAGGTATCATATAAAATAGCTTCATTAGCACATGCTAAAACAGGTTTTTATTTATTTTAACGATTTTCGACGAATGACAAGCAAAAAAAAAATTGTCGATAATGATGATGAGTATAGATATTTTAACAACGTACTTCCCAATTTTGTGAAATTTTCTGGTTTTGTACGGAACCCTCGGTGTGCGAGCCTGACTTGCACTTGTCCGGTTTTTTTTAATATTTCGAATAGGTTCGCGTTTGACTACACACTACTTCTAGTTAAGGAACATCTTTTAATAGATTTAGTCCGCAATCTGCTTATCATCAGGCCGAATGTAGTCATAAGCTAACCCATCTTATGTAAAACAATAAAAAAATTAGCCAAGTACGAGTCGAACTCACGCTTGAAAGGTTCCGTACCATATGGGAGACCGCCAAAAAAAAAACACGTTTGTTGTACATATGGCAGATCATTTTAAATATTTATTTTATTGTTTTTAGTATTTTTTGCTATAGCGGCAACAGCAATATCTTCTGTGAAAATTTCAACTCTCGAGCCATCACGGTCCATGAGGTACAGCCTGGTGACAAACAGACGGACGTACAGCAGTGTCTCAGTAATAGGGTCCCGTTTTTACCCTTTGGGTGCGGAACCCTAAAAATAAGGTGACGTCATATTATAACTACATTTTATTGCAAGTCCCTCATCGTACTTGTTCGTAGTTAAGAGTAGCGTCGGCAGCGCGTCCTAAACAAACAAGCACCGAGCGCTCACCCTCGGCCCGGGGGCAGCTCGTAAGCACACTACTTTCACTCGCAAACGAACGTAGGACTCCGTTTACTTTATTTGGATTCTATGGCCTAGCTTGGAGATAATTGGACTTTAAGCACTTTCACAGTAGGCTGCTTAACTGTGGCCGCGGTGGCAGCGACAGATTCTTTTGTAGTGTCAGTCGCTTTGCAGCTGCAAGACTCCCGTTGTGTAGCTGCAAAGAAATAGTACTATGAATAGTAATCTGTAATTTTAAATTTTATTGATTAATATTAGTACATCAATAGATGGAGTATGTAGACCTAGAAGATCTTTTTGCTCGCGATTAAGAGGAATGGGCTGAGGGGTCTCCAACACGGTACGGAACCTTTCATGCGCGAGTCCGACTCGCATTTGGCTATTTTATATAGGTTCAGAAATCTATGAAAATAATTTTAAAAAATATACAGACGAACGTAGAACCTCTTTCTTTTTAGAAGTCAAATAATAACTACGATAGCGCTGTTGTCGTTTGGAGCAATTTTCAATCACAAAAATGTACCAACGGAAAATTTTGCCCAGAGCTGTCAAAACTGTCAATGATTTGGAATTTGAATAGAGATATTTTTCATGTCTCTTTCTAAGTCATGCCATATTAAATCATTGTATCTCTTTCATTTGTCGATCGACCACGTTATCCCTCTGGTAACGTAACGCAAATACCACACGGCTCAGCTCCGCGGTTAAATCGCTTAATATGAAACCTCTCTTTCAAAATACTTAGTTCGACTTTAACATTTCTGTAAAAGCTTTACGATTTCATCTCAAAAATACCAAACATTTTAAATTTTATTTTTGCTCCGTAAGTAAGGTTTATATTGCCTTGTCAAAATATTAAATTGACACTGCCAATTTGATAATATAATTTGACAGCGCGCCGAATATATTGGTGCTTCAATTTTAAAGCGAGAGCCGAAGTTAGGTTAGTCCTAATTAATTTGATCAAGTGCCATCGGCCGGTGTATGGTGTGTGTATGTGCATGTGTGTGAGTGCGTTTTAACGAGAAAGGCGGAGCGGCTCAAAACCTATTTTATCCTTAAATTGTTTGATACGACGTCTGCCGACTACTTCATCATTTTTATTTCCGGAGACCAATTGAATCTGTCATTTCGAAAAGGGCATAAGGCACATTTTGAAGTGAATTGACTTCCAACAAGGTCGCGTTAAACGTTATAGTATTAGTAAGTATAAATAGACGTTCGTATTTGATTGTTCCGCGAATTTGGTGTGCTCCGTCCCAAATTCGATGGTATGTTCAGCGGTCCGCCGCAAATTATTATTATTATTGACAGTGCGCATGGTTCGATGATTCTGCCATAGGATTTGGTGCGGTCCGCACTATGTTCGATCTTGTGGCCAAACCACCGCACCATTAATCACTTTAGTCGCAATTGAAGAAAGACACACGTTTTCAATAGCGCCAGACAGAGAAGCCGTAAATATTACGGAAAAAGTTTAATTATGGAAGTATTAGAACCTTACAATTTTTTTCCGTGTTTAGGGGTTCGTCTCACGACCTATAATTCAACAAAGAATCAACATTCAAGAGTTGGAAAAAAGTAGGAAAATAAAAAATATATTGATAGACTTAGTAGTTACGATGGTTACCGCTACTAACGTGATTTTAGCTTGTTCGAATAAAGTTGGAGACATTTCGACGTGATCACTGTCTAGTAGCACGGAAACATAAACTAAGGAAATACTACGTATCAGACGACCGACTGCCGAAGATTTTTTTAGGCCGTAACGTTATTTGTGGTGGTGCCAATTAAACCTCGCCCCCACATACTTCACCCCTCCGCCTACAATGCCATACATACTATTACTTATTCTGTGACATCAAAACATATAGCTATTTATATTTTATATTATATTTAGGGGCATCGTACACACGGTCTCTGACCCCAAACTAAGCAAAGCTTGTGATATGGCTGCCAGAGACTGATATACTACATATACTTATTTTTAAATACATACTTATATAGATGGTAATTAAATAACATCCAGACACAGAGCAAACATTTATGTTTATCACATAAATATTTGGTCAAAGGTCGCTCAAGGCTATGTATAGGTACTTATAGTTATAAATCTATAGTTATAGGTTTCTATACATTAGTATTTCTATTTAATATTTTAAGAAACTGAAAAGACTATGACTATGCGAAAATGAAACGAAATTCATCACTATTTTGCACTGTACTTTATTATTTCTTAGATGTTAAACAAAAATACACACTGAATTGGTAATTTTTCATCAAGTTTATGTAGAGGAGCCGATCATCTCGAAACACGTTGAATTTATATCGCAGCATAGAAGACACTAGATGCACACACACAGGAATAATATTAAATTGAGGATGTCAATACAATGACATTTCGAAGCTTTCAAGGGATAAAATTACTATTGTTTATTAATATTTTCTGTAAAACTGTAAAACAACAATAGAAAAGATGGCGGATGGCGGGGGCAATGAATGAATGAAGTAATCATAGATATCTACTGAAGTAATGAACAACATAATTATGCAGTTGTATGTCAGTGAGTCGGCGGTGCACGGAAAGTACTTGACCGTTTTTGTGCGGTGCGGTGGTGTGTCTACGTACCGCACCGTCCGTCGGGGAGCGTACCAAATGCGAACGTCTATTTACACTATTAAACGCTACGAATTTTATTCGAGTCAGTGAATAGATTTGTGATAAAACCACATCTCCGGTACGTGTAGACATTTTATTTAATCAAAAACCAAAACACCTCGTCCATCGACGGAGAAAGTCAATATCGCGGGCTAATTTGACGCCAGCGCCATCTAGTTTAGTTAAAAGCAAACTACTAAGATTTGAACCTTTGCTTTTAGAATTGACTTTACAACTAACTTTATTGTTTAATTACATTTAAACAAACAGTTACACATAAATTTTCATTTATCTTACTTACGTTTAGACACTACCATGGCGGGGGTAAGAAAACACTGTTGCGTCAAGGCACTTCTTCCGCGCGGAAGGACTCCACGCACTATTTTTTTAACATGTATCACTTTTTGACGCTATTTCATTTTCGTTGCGTTGTACGTAGGTATTTCCTGTGAAAATTTCACATCTACATATACCATTAGTCACTTTTGTCGCCATATATATGGCACGAGTCTTAGACTCATGCCCTTTTCCAGTGAAACTAATCGCAATTTACACAGTTGTCAGACAAATGTAGATACAATTTTATTTTTACGAGAGAATGCTTACAGATCTAGAAAAAAAGTATCTGGAATACAAATCTTTGGATTTATAAGATAAGATAGATAAGAGAAGTCATTTTGAAAAGGACACAAGTCCATTAGTTAAAACTTTCTATTCTGTAAATTTTCTTATCTGGTTTATTTACCATTTTCTTATAGTGCGAAAATCCTAAAAATGATGGTCGGCATAGTACTCACTGACTGAGTTTATTTACGTAAGGAAGGGAAGGGTGGAAATCACATTTAAATAAGGGATACATAAGTGCGTATCGATGCTTTTTAGAGAAAAATAAGACCCTATTACTAAGATCTCTATCCACCAACCCGCACTAGGCCAGCGTGGTGGATATGGCCCAATCACCCTTCGTGGGTAGGCTTACGTCCTGCAGTGGACTACTAAAAAGGCTGGTACAGTACAGTACAGTACTAAGATCCCGTTGTCCGTCTGTCTGTTTGTCATCCATGTCACATGTATCTCATGAACTGTGATAGCTAAACAGTTGAAATTTTCAAAGATGATGTTGCCGCTATACGCGCTATAACTACAAAATACAAATATAAAATAAACTATAAATATTTATGAGAATTTACCATACAAGACAAGTTTTTTGTCGTTTTTTGTTGGATATTAATAGCGGTGACAGAACGGAATTGGAATATTAATTGCATATTAACTGCAAAAATAAATTAGTAAATTAATTCAATAAAATTAAAAGAGGAGCTTCAATACAGTACGGAAGCCTTCGTGTGCGAGCTCGACGCGCACTGTGCCAAGTTTTCTTATCAGTCATAATTTTTCTTGAAATGGAAGCCATAATAAATATGAGTTACGTATACTAAATGCAGTAGGCCCTAACTTGTAGGTATATGTAAAGTCTATAATATTTATTATATATACAGGGTTATTTCTAATTAATTAGCATCCTTTTATGGGCTTATTCTGTACATCAAAGCTAACAACTTTTGTAATAACTAAAAAGAATAAAAATCCGCTGCTCCATACATTTTGTCGTGGGTGAACGATATTTTTTTATGGAACAATATTTTTTTTTAAGTTTACACAAAAGTCGCAGAATAAAAGTTGTTAGTTTTGATGTACAGAATTATCCCTAAAATGATGCAAATTGATTAGAAATAACCCTGTATATGTATTTGTAGTCTACGTGATGT